>JAHQIW010006655.1:0-371198 GCA_019055375.1 Parelaphostrongylus tenuis
TAGCTTCCTCCCCCCTTTCTTTTTTTCTCTCTCCCCTCCCCCTCTCCCCGCTCTCCCCTTTCCCTTCCCGGCTGCGTCCCCCTCGCTCCCCCCCCCTCCCCCTCGGCAGCCCCGCTTCCGCAGCCCTTTCCTCTCTCTCTCCCCGTCTCACTCTTCTCCCTCTCTTTTCCTCACGACGCAGCTCTCTCCTCCTCTCTTCCCTTCCCTCCTCTCCCTCTCCTGTCCCTCATCCCGAAGAAGGGCTGTCATACGGGACACGCATCCCAACCCCCTGTCCCCCTTGTCCTCCCACTTTGCGACATCACACGACAACCCAATATTGTGAACCCCCCCCCTCCCTACGCGACCGATCGAGTGAGGGCAACGAACGACCCTACATCTATTCGGCTAAAGTTTCGAAATCTTCGTCTTCTTCAGAGACGATGATTCGAGACGATTGTCTCCAGTTTCAGTAACTGGACGAACCACTGTGAACAATGGGGTCGGATCGTCGACTCGAGGAAGACGAAGACGTCGAAACGATGGCCAAATCCTATTTATCAACTTCGGGCAATAGCTAAGCCATAAAAAACTAAGTACAGTCCGTAGTTTCAGAAACATAAAAAGCAGTTTCTGTGAGCATAAGTATCACTAGACCTTCGTGACCTTGTGAATAACAATCCCACTAAATCAAAAAATGAAAGTTATTGAAACACAGTCCAACCAGCCAGAAAATTTGCTCTACATAAGGGGTAAGAAGTATCACTTAGAGCAAAGCTTTTATAGAAATAAGAGTTCAATTTTAGAAGCATAAAAATTTCTACAATCGTTATCATGAATGTAAATACAACGTATTCTCCCTCAATAAACAACGTCAATGTACAATAGCATCAAATCCACAAATAGCATCATGTTGTCTCGTAAAAGAATGATCACGCTCATAGATGATAAAAGCCTCAAAGCTCTCGGTGTAATCAATCCTTGAGAGATGCGCCATGCATTCGACTTCATCAAGCATCGTTAGAGGTGATCGGATGAAAAACTGGCCTTTGGATTGACTCGCGGTGGTCTACCGATGTATCAAGTCAGCTCTTTCATCCTCTCAGACAAGTCTGTCACTATCAAACCGACCAGACAGAAAGTGAAAGACTGGTGAGTCTTGGGCTTGTAATTGAACTTTGCGACCACGTGTGTGTCGATGGGCACCTCTGATTGCAATGCCACATGCGCCTTCATATTAATAAACGAACGCCATTAGTTTGGCTTCACGTGTTAGTACGCTAGAACAACTGCGTGAACTAGTGCCACCGATTTCCAAATGAACAAAATAGAGTGGTTTCAACGTTGCTCTACCACTGAAAGTCAGGCCAATGGCCTTCGTTATTGGTACATGAAGCAAACCTTAACTTTCTATTATCCTGAAACTGGAAAGCTTCAATATTTATAGCTCGACTTGCAGTTTTTGAGTGTATAGTACGTGGGGTTGAAATGAGACAACTCGTACTAGCTACCACGTTCCTCCATAAAACAGTTGCGCCCTCTTATATAAATTTTAAAAATCCCTTTTAGTCTTAAAATCAACCTTTTATTTTGCCATTTGTACTCTCCGTATCGCAGATAACGACCACATATTTATATGTGCTTAATTCGTCCACCGTCAATCCACGATATCCTTTAGTAAGTGCTGCACGATATATGTTGAGAATAGGTCGCCTATACGTTATATATTTACCCATACCCTTATATTTACCCTTGAATGCGACGAACCGAGAACCCGTGATATTTCCAAAGATATCCTGCGTGCGCGTGCAGAGCGATAGCGGTACCCTTACAATGCACAAATGGTCCCTGCTTCGATCTGGCGCCTCGGGCTCACCAAATTCCCATCACTATAGTGTGCAAATTGGTAGCAGACTCAAATGGGTGGATAGCAGCTCTGACTTGATACATTCCTAGGCCACCGCAAGTAATGTATAATTCCAGATAAGTATTAAATCACTTGTAACGATACTTAAGAAGTTCTAAGTACGGCACACCTCTAGGATTGATCAACGTCAACAGCTCTACCGTTGACTTTGTATTAACAGGTTGGGGATAAGTGTTGAGAAAATGCTTGTAAAACACTTATTTATGCACCTATTACACCCGAACAAACACAAAACTATTAGTCAAGGTATACCCTTCAACTCCAAGCATTTCAAGCCACTTCTCTGGCGAAAGATCGATTCCGCGAACATAAAATCCCGATTTTTTGCCGTTGAAAAAAGGATGACCAAATTGTGCAATTCAATATCATTACCAGACTTTTTGTCGCGCAACCAGTGCTCCATTGAACGAAACAAATGAATGTCGCTTGGAGCCTAATCCGGACTATATGGAGGGTGTTCAAGAACGGTCAACCAGCATCGCTCAACCATTTCTTTTGTTAGTGTTTCGGTGTGAGGCCAGATTGATGCATTCATTTGCCACCATTCCATTTGAACTCAACAGCCATTCGTGCATCATCAACAACCTAATTTGCTGGCTTGCTAACTACATCTTAAAATAAGTAGATAAATTACATACCAATCAACGCGGGAGAAGACGGGCTTTCGAATGGGCCCAAAAACCCAAAAAAAAAAGGTCGACATCCAGAAAAGTTACCAGCATTTTCTCAGAACTTTTCCTCAATCTATACCAGACTTTACCCTGGGCGCAAGCAAATTCAGAGCTGAAACTGTGTACTTGAGTTTGAGAATCTTTGTATTTTATTACACCACTAACAGAATTTGTTGCTTGACAAACAAACTTAGAACCAGGTTGCTTCTTATGAATTCTCATGTAACGTAACTATAACAGTGCGATGAAAGGCCCATTTTAGAAATAAATTCACCGTCTAAATTCTCAAAAACTGAGCTGTATAATGACTTCTAAAATCATGAGCCAGGACGAAAAACGTATTTTTCCCCGAGGGTCGAAACAGGTTATGGATAAGGGGAAAGTACCCAGCTTCGTAATTGCAAATTTTTAAAACACAACAGTATGAATGATACTTTGCCGTATAGAAAAGAGCTTAGCCTCTACATATCAAGCAAACAGGTCCGAAAACAAAATGAAGTTCGCTGCCTAATACATGATCTACACACCCTTAGCGACAAGACACACGACTTCTCATTTTGAAAAGAAATCCTGACATTCTCCAGTGCACAAATCAACTTCAATTCCGTACAGAGTCCTATTACGAACGGAGAATCGACTTTAGACTTGAATATTTTATGCGGCAGGACACGATAACAAACTCTAACTGGTCGCTGCTGTTGGACGTCACGCGACGCTTGTATATAAAAATACAGCAGATCGACTTTCTCCAAAAATATACGGTGTGGATGCTCCGATGATCCAACTTTGCAATAAAACTGGCAGATGTAACCGGTAACGCTTCCAAACCACTTGCACGGATCTCTCAGAATCCTATTAGGAAATGATTTGTGAAGGTAAACCCGATTTACGAGAGCTATTGTCAGCGCGCTACGCTAACAATAACATTGCTCTCAAACACAAAAATCACATATTTGCTAGCTGAATAAATAATTTCCAAGAGCTGGAATTTGCTCTCACCATACTCAGATGATATCGAGTGTGTATAAACAAAAAACTAATGGAATTTAGAAGCCGGCGAGTTTCGCGCTATACCGTTATCGAATTTGCGAGATGACTGATGGGACTGAATCTCTGCACTCGCCACCTATTGAATTATTCGACCTTCTGTCAATAACAGGAACATACCTTAAGCCCCGCAAAAAACTTAATCAATGTAAAGCCATGTTCATGCTCCAACTAAGATCAAGATCCTCAGAAGAAAAAATTTTAAGATGAACTAAAATTTAAAAGTTTCAAAAGTAAACGCATCAGCAACCATCAACAATGAAAGGTAAACAATATAGCGCTCGGCGTTGAGCAATTCAAATTCTTTGAAATACACAAAGCAAAAAACCGACGTGCGTGACTAATGACGAGGTGAGGGCTTCTAGAATCGAAGGGAAAACCATGAGCGCTCCTCGTCTTAGAAAACTTATACAGCACCTCACCCACTCCAATTCATATCAGTCCTATAGTTCCCATGTAAAGTTCGTAGAACGTTCCTCAGCATCCAATATCAGTACTAAAATCGCTAGTAGTGACCTTGTAAAAGAGATGACAATTTGCGCAAAACGAATTTTATGGAGGCTTTAATAAACTCGCGTGTTATATGAAATGGTGCTGAGGATAAGACGACGAAAATTGTCAAAGACGGCATCATTCCACACTTTTTCAACAGCTAACGATGTTTCGTGCCGTTAATTGCTTCGAGAAATCGATAAGCAAAGCTAAATCTATTGGGACGAGCTCATTAACGAATTCTCATAACTGTCACAACGTGGCGTTATCTCCACTTATCGACCAGTCCAATGAAGGCACTTTTCCTTTTCTCATCTTGTTGTGCAAAAATTTTAGATTAGAATTTGAATTTCGTTTCTACCGCATACATGCTGTAAGTAAATGTTGTCATTACAGTCCTAGATTTCATCAAAAGACTCTCGAGATTTCAGCACATTTTCGTAATCCTGCTGCATAACGCTTCCGTGGTGGGGCTCCTGGATCAAAAGAAATCCCTGGTCCTTTTCGTCTTCAGTAAATGATACCCATGGATGCTTGCCCAACCATGGTGTGATAGCTGGGTCTAATAACGAATAATTTTCTACTTCTTCACAGTAGACGGGGAACTTATATACTGAAAGCTTTTCCTAGTCACTTCACTTGATTGGAGACCATATCAGCATGCGGATGCATAACACCCCCGCACAGAACGATTTGGCACGCACATGTATAGGAGGAGTATCCGGCGCAGTAACGTCAATCTCCAGAATATGGTGCCTCAAGTAAGTACAAGACGTTTTCTTGTAGTGTTTTACACCTTATTTACAACATAATGTCTTCATCGTGGCCTTCAAAATTACCGATCAGTGATCTCTTAGTGAATTTCACTTCCTAAGATGATAGATAGCCTATATGTACTCTTAAATTTGAACTTTTTAGGGCTCTACGTATCTCATGCCCCAGGACTACATGTCATTCTACATTTTTCTTTTCACTTTTCTACCCTGGGAATTAGAAAAACACTAAAATACACATACATAACTGATCCAAGTACACTTTAGCCAGCTAAAAAGCCTTCATGAATAACCAATAATTTTGTTTTTTTGGGCCGCCTTCATTTATCCTCGACGTGCACGATCTAATTGTACTTGATTAGACATCACAAAGTTGTTGCTTATCAGCTCGTTAGCCAGCAAAGTCAATGATTTATCAACTCATTCAAGAAGGCGATCATTCTCTGCTGGTGGGTCGTTCGGACGGCGTGTCATTGGAGTGCGAGTGCAGCTTGAAAAATGCGCGGTGCACCGATTCACCATATTATCGTCTGTTACTAAGTGTACTCATATATGTCTGGCTTCTACGAAATCTGCATGATATTGTGCTCACGCTCTCATATTCTTAACCACATCAATGTTTTGAGTGCGAAGAAAAGATCGTCTACTGTGAAGTCATGTTGCTAACAACATTTGATGAAGCATTCACTCTGAACAAGTAAAATAATGATGTTTACCTTCTAATTCTGCTATCCAGTCATCCCATACAAAATCGAAAAATTCACAGCGATAAAAAACGGAAACCACTGAAGTGTTTATTGCGTGCGATAAGAGCCAGTCGGTCTGAGTCCCCGTTGACCAAACTTCCTAGGCTGCGTCCTCTTCAGAAAGTGTACTCTCTCGCCGAGTAATTCGGGTGATAGAGCGCACTGGGAAGAGCTTTCCATGGGCAAGCCCCAGTATAAAATCTGTGTTCTAAAAGCTTTCAGAAGTGGACGGTGTAAAATGTTCGGCGTCGCCTACTCTTAGTATAGGGACTGAGCGCCCCGAGATCTTTGACAAACGACGAAGAGTACCGCCCAATTGATGAGATTGTCAAGGTCGAAACACGTGTATCGGGCTCTATGAGTTGGCCCTATAACAGACCACATGACATGTTGGCTCAAATAATAATTACGAAATGTGTCTTCACAGCGTTTTTTTTTCACGGTGCAGATCCCAGCACTTCTAGCGTTTAGCTCGCTTTTTGGCCTTCTTTTCGATCGTCGCAGAATACTGGTTGAGCGTGTCTTGTTGCAATCTCGAGGATAGCCTGACTGCGGCGTTAATAGGGCGTTCGTTGTTGATTGCCTTAATGTATTGAGGGTGGGTTGGTCCCACGTGCGCCGCGACAAGCATCTTTATCACTCCGCCACGACGAAAGACAAAAATCGTGAAAAAACGATCTAAGAATCTTCGGTTCAATCTAAGAACTTACACACGGTGACGTCAAATTTACCAACTACCACAGAGATTAAGTCACTGTATAAACTTCCTCAACACTATGAGACACTATCCACCACGATGAGATATCGCTGAAGCATTGAGAGAAGTTACATGAATATAGGAAACGGAGACTGATCTCAGCTTCCCTTGGAATAGAACAGTGGATATTTCCACCACGGCTACCCCTCACAGACCAAGGTGTTCGTAAGCATACAAGTTGCAAAGCGACTTATTATCAGAATGCAACGACTCTGAAGACTAATGATAATCAATTACTTCTCATGACCCGTCAAAGACGAAAAATGATGGAAATTTCATCGTCAATGAATCCACAGCTAGGAAAGCTTCGTAATTTGCGATCGGAAAATGAATAAGAAACGCGATGTTACTCTCTACTTAATGGCTAATTTATTTTTAACAGCAGGTTACGACGATGAAATATAACCAAAAGAATGCTGAGATATTGAGAAGATTTGAAACCTCGGTGCACGTGGTGGCATCGGATCACAACCATACTGATTCGAGTCTGTCCCACCTCCTCCTTAGTATTGTTGTGAGAAGAAAATATTCAAAAGAAATAGTTAATGGGAAGAGCGGAAAGCGAAAGAGGAACATGGACCTAAACACCTCTTCTGCTTACTGTCTACCACCTACTTTCTTACTTACCTCCTACTTGGTGTCTAAATCATTATTACCGATAGCGTACGATGAAGTATACCAGACGAATACTGAGATACGGGAAGATTTTGAGATCTGATATATGTGGGTGAACTTGGATCACAACTATCGTGGTTCGCGACCACTTCACGGGTATCATCAAGTCTAAACTTGCCCGTATTCCCTAGTATTCTTTTTGACACTTTATCGATCGTCTTCAGTGTTTTTTTTTTCACTGTGCGCATCCCAGTATTTATAGCATTCAATTCGTTTTTCATCTTCTTCTGGAACGTCGTAAAATATCGGTTGAGCGAGTTTTTTTTTTTTTTGCAATCTCGAGGACAGTTTGGCTGTGACGTTCCATGGAGCTTTGTTGTTGACTGTCGGAATGAGTTGAGGAGAGGAGGGGGGCGTGCAGCTCGGCTCCACAAGAGCCGCGACGAGCATCACAACCACTACGACGTCCCCTTAGCATTCTTGTAAAACAGAGAACAGTCTATCCATTACATACTTATTTACTTGGACGGTCCATCTTAACAAAGTGTGCGAACCACACTGCAGGGATAACGTGTTGGTTTAGCTGTTTTGTTCCCGACGTAAGCCTAGCCAGGGCTTTCTCAGGTTGCCACCACGTTGGAGCAGTCGCCGATCCTTGTGAAATAGGGAGAGGTTACCACCTTGCCACAAGTAGATAACAAGATGGCGGCCATTCCTGGTAAGGTTTACTCTTAGATGGGGTTTTCCGAGTGGAAAAGTCGGACTCCTGCTCAGCCTGGGTGGCTTTCTTGAGGGATTGAACCTCCGCTGTACTTCGTAGTCCGACACCCAGGAACACTTCCAAGCCACGATGAGGCGGTAAACCATTTGGGAGGTCTACCCATTAGAAAACAGTAAATGGTAACAGCGCAAAGAGAAATAGGTACTTAGATATGGCAACACCTTATACATACTGCCCACCACCTTCTACTTGATTCATTTTTAACGGTAGGGCAGATCAAAAAGGATAAAGCTCTCGGCGTTGATCAATCCTTGAGGGATGCGCCATCCATTCGTCTTCAACCTTAAACTTCGTTTGAGTTGATTGAATGCATATCTAGCATTTACAATGACTCGCAGAGGCTTCCGCTGTATCGAATCAGTGCTGCTTATCCTTCCAGACAAATCTGAGACCAGTATACGACCAAATCACCGACCTCGGAGGGATGGGTGGCTTAGTGAGCTATGGGCGCGAGATTGAAGCATCGACTTTATGTGCGATGCAGAGCACCTCTAACTACTGCGCCATAAAACTCCTGACGGTTGGGTAGGACTACAAAATAATTATAACAAAAAGAATTTTGAGATAGGGCGGAAAACTTCGGACCTTATCTATGTGGTGGACTCGGATCACAACTATCCGAGCAAGTAGGGGTCGTGGTTCGATCCAACTCTCACGCAAATCATCAGATCCAAAGTCTTTCGCGTATCCCCCTGAGCATTTTGGTGAACAGAAAATATATTTATAAGAAATTCAATTGGTGAGCAAAAGACTATTATTAAACTAAAAACACTATAAACTTATACAAAATATATTCCTAAGAGAATTGAGTGGTGGCGCAAATGTGCCTAGGTGATGTAGTGGTAAAGCACGCGTACCCGGTTAGGATGAAACGCGGGTTCGATTCCCGTCTAAGGCCGTGTTTTTGCTCACCACTCAATTCTTTCACGAATATATGAATGATTATAGCACTTTGAAAAATGCAGTAAAATACTAGAAATTTCAAATAGAAAATAGTCTGATAGGATTTTCAAAATCTTCCAGAGATCTGGTATGGCGTTTCGATTTACGCGTGCGCTGTTTCGGCTCGCTACTCGCACGCTTCCTCAGTAGCACATGCCTTATGAAGAAGAAAAAAGCCTGTCCGATCAAAAAGACAAGCAGAGATACAAGATCCAGGAAGAAAAGAAGGAGGGAGAAAAAGGAAAAATGTAAAGGCAAGGAAAGGAAAAAAAAGGAGAGAGAAAAGAAAGAAAAAGAAGAGAGAAAGAGAAAGAAAAAGGAGAACAAAGAAGGAAAACAAAGCCGAAAGGAAAAGCTGGACAGCAGATGACTAGAGGCGGACCAGGGCTGAAAATTCCTGGCACTGTGGACGGAAAATCGTGGCAGGACCTGCACGTTGATTCGTCTCGTCTTCCTGTTCACTCGTGATGTCGTATCGATACGTCTGGATCCCTCCTTGCCTTTTGCGCTTGCTTCATATACCGGAGGTTTTCTTCAAGTACTGCTAGGACGGCTCGCCGAAGAGTGCATAGCCGATAGCAGACTCCTTCTCGTGTCTGGTCAGTACTGCTGCTGGCAGAGGAATGGCCGAGGAATACGACGATGATTTTCAGTACAACACCGATTCCGCTAGTGAATTGGACGATGAGGTGAGGCCTCCGTTTGCCAACTTCTAAGTCATTCATTTCGATCGCCATTGTGTTAATGAGAAGTGCCAGAAGTCCCAGAGTCTTAGGAAATTGATTCCCACGACTCGACTATCGATTAATCTCGGCATTCAGCAGATAGTCCAGAATTTACTAAACAAGGGGATAAAAAAAAGGATAAAGCTCTCGGCGTTGATCAATCCCTGAGGGATGCGCCATGCATTCGACTTCAATTTTTAATCTCGTTTGAGGTGATTGAATGCACATCTGGCCTTTACAATGACTCGCGTTGGCCTCCGGCTCAACCGAGTCAGTGCTGCTTATCCTCCCAGATAAGTCCGAGACCTCAATGGTACCAATTTACCAACCCCGGAGGGATGGATGGCTTGGTGAGCCATGAGCGATCGAGCCAGTGACCTCGTGTGCGACGCAGGGCACCTCTAACCACTGCGCCACATGCGCTTCTAAGGGGGATATGACGTTAGCATTAATATAGTTTGTTCAGTGCAGTAGGAGAAACTACTAAAACATTGGCCTTTATCACTGTACTGTGTCGTACTAAGAGGCAGGCGCTGTGGCCGAGTGGCTAGTGATGCTCGTTGCAGATTGACCCCCCGCCCAGTACCCCTGTGCAACTAACGAACGCCCCAGCCTGGCTGAGCAGCGCCAGATTGCAAGAAGATCTGCTACGACATTCATAAAGAAGCCGAAACTCTCAAGCAAGCGATAAATGCGAGGAAGCAAGTCGAATGTTAGAAGCACTGGGATCCGCATTGAATACGGTTGTATAAAATAGATAAAACAAAAGTTGTACTTATCAAAATCTGAGAGGATCTTTGAGGCCTCTTTCGAAGGTGAACGTGAGCGACTTACGCAGGTTTCGGCGGTGTCACCCGCCTCATCAGAGCCACATGCCTCACTAGTCAAACGTACTCTATAGCAGGGATGGGGAGACGTGTCGTTGATGATGGCACGTGGTATTGTGGCTATCATTATTTTTGCAATCAATAGCCTATAACCACAGTTTCACGTTCTATCACCAAAAACATGAGCGCGTGTGCGCAATGGTTAGAGGTGCTGTGCGTTGCACACAAGGTCGATGGTTCGATCTCGCGCTCATGACTCGTCACGCCATCCATCTCTCCAGGGTCGGTAAGTTCGTACCAGGTTAGTCTCAGACTTGTCTGGGAGGATAAGCAGCACTGACTCGATACATTTAAAGGCCTTCGCGACTCGTTGTCATGGCCCAGATATGTATTCAATCATTTTAAACGTAAAAAATTGAGACGAATGCATGGCGTATCCCTTGGAAACTGATCAACACAAGAGCTCTATCCTTGATTAAAAAAAAGCGTCTCCTTATCCCTGCTGTAGAGTAGGGTTGACTAGTGAGGCGTGTGGCTCTGATGAAGCGGGCGATACGGCCGAAACGTGCGTAGGCCACTGACGTGTCAGCTTCGAGAAGGCTTAAAACACTCCCACATAGCGAGATTTGAAGGCAGTGGTTTGTAAGATAATGATTGTACTGACTAATCGTTTGAACTCTTGATTAATACGGTTTCGAGATCATTTCCCAAGATACTGTAATCAGCCTGCCATCATAAGGATGACAATCACGAAATGTCAATTGATGATACTGCTGGCTGTTATTTCCTTTAATTCGGTTGTGTAATTTCATTTCCATTTTGTTCTGCCTCATGTCGGGTACTTCGAGAACTGAAAGGTGTTGTTCTTCGTCGAATACAAGCGAAAATGCCTCTAAAGTTGGCGCTGATGGGCCCGATTCAGTATTTGAGAGTTCTTATCAGAACGTAAGAGCATCCCGTTGCTTTTTCTCATGGCAGGCCCATTTTCTCTTCGTTTAGGCTGTCAGCGATGACGATGGAATCGCAATGGAACAGGAGGATACGAGTCGAGAAGTCCTGAAAGAGACTCCCAATCTCGATGCCAAGGTTTTCCTTATATCTCGCAGTTTTACCACTTCACTTTGTTGTAGGTTTTCTTTAAACCGCTGAAAAGATGACTTATCTGGAGTTGCACTCAATTCGAACTGCGTTGCTTATCACATTCTTCACATATCTCAATACTATGTGGTGGGGTAGACCGCTGCTCCCACTAGCTTTTCAGTGTATTCTCGAACCGTACGGACACTGCAATGTTTAGCGATGGTGATTGAGCCATTAGAATCTCTTTTCTTGTCCTTCAAACCCCCTTTTAGCCCTTTTTCGAGCTTATGATCTGAAGCGTAAATAGGGATCTCAGGAAGTGAGCTTGCCGAATCGAAACTGATTACTGATTGTGAAAATCAAAATTAATTTGTAATCCTGTGGCCAGCTATTCTGTGGTCGGTCGGTCGTGAATGTCTTATATGAGCATTGAAATGTGGACTGAGTTCTGAATGGGTCGTATCTCAGACCGTAGATATCATGATGATGCGATGCACTCATGCGTCGTTTCTGCCTTGATATAAGTTAGCCTATTAACATTCCTTAGTATTTAATGTTTTGAACAGGAGTCAAAATGTTTTTTGTATTGATTTTTTAATATATATAGAATGCTCTGGCTTCTTGTATGATTGAGTCAAAGCAACCACTATGCGGAAACCTGATTATCGTTATCATCCTCATTTATCAATAATGCATATCCACCAAAATGTTTGCCTAAGAGGCTAATGTCTCGAAAAGGGATGATCTGTATGTCGAGTTCTGTTGCTAACTGTCAAGATTCATAGTGAAGAGAGTTTCAAGCCCCTTAGAGAACTTAAGTATCTGTGATAACTTACTAATTGATCATTTATGTATAATCGCATGTACTGTACGATGTTCTAAGGTTCGGTTCAAAAGAAAAAAAAAGGAAGCGAACGATCTACAGGGGTGAGGGAGTGTATCAGGTTGATTTGTTTCGCTGATAAGGTGGTAATTCTATCTCGTCTTTGGAAGTTTACGTCAATTGGAAAGCTATTGAAAATAAGCATAGGTTCTTTCTGATTCCAAGGGAACAAATGAAAAACCGACCTCATCCGCTGGAGAACAAGTTTTCGTAGGAAGGTTAGTAATCATTCGAAAGCTCTGATCTCTGGATAGAGCCCCACATGGCCGTTTTTCAAAACATACTTTTATAATGCTGTAAAATCCCAAATAAAATTATGTCTCACAAATGTTTTTTTTTGTGCCGCTTGTATTTCGCTGGACAAAACTCCTTCCCTAGGATGCAAGTACTCATTCGAGAGCCCAAGTTTCGAATAACTCGAACATATGTGCGCTTTTTGAACAAACTCGTTTGGTAGCGCTCTAGGAGAAAGAAAAGATTTGTGCTTTACATCTTGCCGGACAAGGCTTTTTTTTTTGGACTATCAGTGACCATTCGACAGCCTAATGTTTGCTGACTTCAAGGCTGTGCTTATTTTCTGGAGAGAACCATTTCTGTGCAATGCAGCAGGGAGATATGTCACCAGCCTGAGCACGAATCAATCGATGGTCGCGTGAAAGCGACCACATCCATGAAATGGCCAAAAACTCCTTTTCGCTTATATAAATCAGTCTTTTTTCCTTCTTGCACTGCAGAGAAATGGTACTGCAGAGAAATGGTCTTTGCAGAAACAAGCGCAGCACTGGAATCACAAACGATTACGTTATCGAATGATTACTAACAGTCCAATGAGAGGACTCTGTTCGGCGATAAATATGCACGTCCACAACGCATGAGATCTTCTCCTGTAGCAGCGTCAAGGAAAGGCTTTCTCGAAAACGCGTTAAGGGGCTGTAGCCTGAAGTCTCAGCTTTTGAATGGTCACTAACACTTTTGTGAAAATTTCCTCTCCAGCGAATGAGATCGGTTTTTCATTTGTTCCGTCATAATCAGAAAGATTCTAAGAATGATCAGTTTGAGCACGCATGCACACAACGGCAATCCCTAGTTTGATCAAGACATAAAAGTGGGGTTGAAGCTCTCAGCGTCGATAGATTCTTGTGGGATGCACCATGCATTTGACGCCGTCAAACATCGTTAGAAATTATTGTATGAAAATCTGACCTTTATAGAGGTTCTAGGTGGCCATGCGTCCTATTAAGTCAGTACTGTTATCTTCCCAAACAGATCTGCTACCAATTCCCTGATCCCGGAGGAACGAAAGCTTGGTGAGCCTTTGGCGCGGTCGCAGGCACCTCTGATCACTGTGCCACACGTGACCATTCGAGGACATACAGTTAGTTTATCATTATGAAATAGTGATAGAGAAGGGTTAGCAGTAAAGATTGCGCTACTCCGGAATTCTGTTGAGTAGTTCTTCGAAGGAGCTATAAAGTAATGGAGACGACTTTATTGATCGCCGTATATAACGTGAAGGCAGTATTGGGAGAACTTTTGCGGTTTTTTTCTTGGAACTGAACTGATGTCCATCAGGGAAAGTAGTTACTTAGGGCAGTCTTCGCTTTTCTATGTAGGTTCGCTTACCACTTGAGCGTTTTGTCATTTGCGTGAAATGCTGGATGAATAGATGTTCTCTGGAGTTGCATAGTTCCACAGCCATTAAATCGTTCCAGGTATTGATCGTTAACAACCACTGGCCTGTTAAGATCGCTTGGGATTTCTCCCAGATAATGGGGTACCAATTTGCCGACTCCGGTTGAATGAGAAGATTGATTGGCTTTTGGCATGATCGAGCCAGTGTCATTGCGCTTGCAGTTAAGCTGGGAAATGGACGTGGGTAGGAGTTATCATGTTTATCAATAGTAAATCCTCTGTTTTCACCGAGCAGAAGTTCCTAAAAGCGGTCGCGTGTGAAATATTTGTGTTATTTCTCGCTTTTGAAGTAAATTGCGTTCACAGGCTCCAGGAGCGTGCATTGAGAAGGGAATTTTGTGGCGATAGAGTAGCCCTAGAAGCTCAGAAGATCAGAGACTGAGAGGATATCTGCAAGTTTGTGGAAATGGAGGAAGTGGCTAAAGGACACATGGGGCGGCAGTGATTAGAAGTGCTGTTCTACTCACTCGTTGTCGTTAGTTCGATCCTGAGCCCAAGACTCATCTAGTTTCATCCGTCTGGAGTTTGGCAAATAGGTGATAGACGTGGTGATGTGGCAGGATAGAAGCACTGACTTGATACATCGGTAGATCATCGCGAGTCATTGTGAAGGCCAGATATGCATTTAATCACCTCAAACGAAGTTAGAAGTTGAAGACGAATGTATGGCTCATTCCATAGATTTCATTCATCGCCGAGCGCTCTATCCTTTCTATAATGTAACCAAGATTTTTTTTAAACATCGTGTCTTGTTGGTCTTCCATATCTTCGCTTCTAAGCGAAGCTGTTATATGAATATGAGCAACTCTGATGACTGTAGATGGGTCGTAGGAGAGTGGCACAATCTCAAGAACACTGGAGGATCCTAGTGGGATTCTATGCAAATTGATTATTTTCTAGAAAGATGAGTTACCCATGCAAGTCAATATTTCATACTGTTGATATCCACTAGCATGTTGAAAATGCCACACATGGCGCGCTTTTGGTTTTTGAACCGTAATGATATAATTAAATTAAATTAGAGGACCTTTTCTCCCTTTAAAAGTTTTTAATTTGTGGATTTATAGCAGTTGTCTAGGTTATGACATTGGATGATCTAGCTCGTGAGATGAATGAAATAATCGACGAAGTGTCAGCCATTCTTAGAATTGGTCGTGGACATTGCCGTATACTTCTTCACAAGTTCAACTGGAACAAAGAGAGTTTGTTAGAAAGGTCAGTTTCTCCTGTGCTTTGAAAAATGCAATGTTTGCATTGAATGAGAATTGAGGGCTTTTTGGCTCTTTATTCCCATTTCCAGTAGCAAAAGTCGTCATAATGTTCAAGCTGGTCTATTACACACTGCCCTCCACTGTTCACGTAGATCTTGCTCAAAACAAGAACAAAATTGTGTAGCGTTGTATCCCTATCTGGGCGGCTGAACCGAGAGCTCCTGTACTACTGAGGAGTCCGGTAGGACGCAAGAGGCGTCTGCCTAGCATTGTATAAGTGCCCTTATGAGACCTTGCCTTGTGACCTATTATATTCTGTTGTCTTTAGCAATGTGTTTCTTAACCGTAATTTCCCTGTAAGGAAATCTTTTGGCACTTTTTCTTCAGTTTTTATGATGATCATTGATTTGTGCTCAGCGTTTTGATTATTTGTTTGCTTTTTAGGTACTATGAAAATCCGGATACGGATGCTTTTCTCCGAAGAGCACAGGTTCTTCCACGTAAACCAGCTCCAGCTCCAACTTCTTCAGTTGGGGAATGTGATATCTGCTGTAATACGGCTCCTCTTGGTGGCTTGGATTGCCACCATTGGGCTTGCTCTTGTTGTTGGCAAATGTATCTTAACACAAAGGTACTTGGCTATAGTGAGTTTGTACGATATTTCTATCTCATGAATTTTGTCTATTCTAGATTATGAATGACGCAACTAGCGAGATACAATGTATATTTAATGGATGTCAGCTGTTGATTCAAGATGAGAAGGTGTTTTCACAACTTAAAATGCCCTTAATTCTCAAAACGATTTTAGCCTTGATTCCAGGTTATGCAATATATCCAAAGCGAAGCTGTACGCAGTGCTTATCAACGTTTAAAGATTAACAGCTTCGTGGAAGGAAATCGTCTGTTGAGGTGGTGTCCAGGTCTTGATTGTGGAAAGGCGCTCAAGGTTGAGGTCCTAAACTTTTGTTATCCTTTATTCAACACGTTATTTCCTGAGAAAAATCTGCCAAAGTGAGTTCATTCATGCACAAAAGTTGAAAGTGGTAGAGCTTTGGGCTACATGTCCTAATTGCTCCCGCTTGGCATAGATAATTGTTTCGGTTTTAGTATCTGACTGAAAATTGCCTTGATGGGCGTTTCGTCATGTTCTTGCCATTTTTTTTCAACAGAATACTTTGATGTTTGCGATATGCTGCACTCCTTTGTTCCATGACCCCATATTTTGCTTATCTGATAATCATGTGGTATCGCCTCTGCTTTTTCTCGAAGTATCAGAGGATCTCCATCCATTAAATAAATGAATGGGCTGGTCTGACGTAGTGGTTAAGGGTCTTGCAATCATCACGTGATAGTTTGTCTGATGCCGCTTTTCCGACTTGTTATTTTCGGGGTCGACAGTTCAGTACCAGGCGAACGATAGCAGCACTGATCTGACACATTGATGGGCCACCCATATGATCACCTCCGAAATCGATCAATGTCGAGAGATTAATCTTACTTCCATTACATGATTTAACATTAGAGTGCGTGTGGCGCAGTGATTAGAGATGCTACGACACACACGTTGTCGACCAGTCGAAGGTCAATGGTTCGATATCGCGCTCAAGGTTCACCAAGCCATCCATTTCTCTCGTTTCGATGAACTGTAATCATATTTGTTTAGGAGATTAGCAGAACAACAGACTTGACACATCGGTAGGCCCCACTTTTAGTCGTTTTAGGGGCTGGGTATGCATCTAGTCACTCAAGCGACGCTAAATGAAGACGAATGCATGCATGTCCCAGGGATTGATCAACCTCTCAGAGCTTTATTCTTCTTATCTTTGAATTGAGCACATGTAGCGCAGTGGTTAGGAGTACCGCATCATGCAGTGTATTCAAGGTTGCTTACTAGATCGCGCATTCTTTGTCTTGCCAACGCGAAGATCAGCTACGCATCCTTTCGCAATGCGTAGAATAGTCAAATTCATGGCCCACCCTAGGGATTGTACAACGTCGAAAACTTCGTCGTTCTTAAAGTAATGCTGGCTTCATGTCCGTCATCCTGGGAAAGTTCTAAGGGGAATATCTGTTTTTTAAACCGGATCTTTGCATGAATTTGTGGAAACTACCACCTGTTTTTCATTGGTCGCTGAGGCGCTAAAGCGTACCGCCATTGAATATTTCTTTGTTTTTGTCGCATTCAATAGTAGCTTTTAATTCGTGAAATCGACAAATGTTTTGCTTAAGAGTCTTCAATTTTTCTGGCGTGGTTCAGCACTAGTTCATCTCTCCTGATTCAGTTCTTTTCAGGTGGGATACTCGGAGCCTCGACCTGTTGTATGTTCATGTTCAATGCGATTCTGTTTTGGATGTGCCCATGAATGGCACGAGCCTGTAAATTGTCGCTTATTAAAATTGTGGCTGAAAAAATGCAGTGATGATTCCGAAACGAGTAACTGGATTAACGCCAACACAAAGGAATGTCCAAAATGTCAGGTGAGTGCTTTATTCTTACGAATTAGAACTTAACGTTCCTATCACGTTCGAATTTCGACTTGTTTCAGGTTACCATCGAAAAAGATGGAGGATGTAATCACATGGTATGCAAAAACACTGCTTGTCGTATGGAGTTTTTGTTGGATTTGCTTGGGTCCATGGGAACCTCATGGAAGCAGTTGGTACAATTGCAATAGGTACTGAGTTTTTTTTTTTTTTTGAACTTCTATTTAGTATAAGGAAAAAATTTCTCGGCATTGATCAGTCGAGATGCTCCATTCATTCAACTCATAAAGCATCGTTTGTCGTGATTGAATGCGTAGCGAGGCTCTAAAATGACTCGATATGGCTTACTAATGTTTCAAGTCATGCTGCTTTTCTCTCACAAACAAGTATGACACCACACCATTTTGCTAATCCCAGAGAGATGGAAAGTTTGCTTGGCCTTGGACGCGCAATCGAACCATTCGCCCCTGTGTTTGCCATAGGATACCTCTAACCGCTACACCCCACGTGCTCATTCGGTTCTGTAATGTCATTTGAATTTTCAGATATGATGATTCTCGTGCGAAACAAGCTCGTGACGCGCAAGAGCTTTCTCGAGCTAATCTCCAACGGTATCTCCATTACTACAATCGTTTCATGAATCATCAACAGAGTTTAAAATTGGAGAACAAGGTATAAACTTTTTCACCTCAAATATCCTCCTCCATATTGTTCAGCCATTTTACATTATTTAATATTAGCTGTATGCCACTGTGAAAGGAAAGATGGAACAAATGCAGCTGCAATCAATGTCTTGGATCGAGGTTTGTTTCGCAATTGTTCTCTTTCTTACAAGTTATTGAATTCATTGGTTTGATGTTCAGGTACAGTTCCTGAGGAAGGCAGTAGACGTTCTGTCAGAGTGTCGCAGGACACTCATGTACACGTATGCATTTGCATATTACCTCAAACGCGATAACCACGCTGAAATCTTTGAAGGAAATCAGAGGGTAATTTTACCACGTTCTTCTTCCCACCGGCGCATTTAAAAGTTCTTTTTTAGGATCTTGAAATGGCGACCGAACAACTTTCGCAGTTCCTTGAACGTGATCTTGAGAATGAGAACCTGATCACCCTAAAGCAGAAGGTATACTCCTTCATTATGCGCCATTTTTTTTTTATTTCCTATAAGAAAAGTTCATCTGTCATCGAAATGTTCTCAAGCTTAACCCATTCATCTGAATCTGTAGCGCTTCTCGATTTCAACGTGGCGAAGTAGTGTTCTAACGTGCTTCAGTGCGCATGAAAATAAACCTGTGCTGAAGTTCGCGGATCCAAGAAACTTAACCTCAAGACGAGAATTTGCTATTCAGCGTACAAGAGCCGGCTACAGTATTGATCTGGAAGTTCGTACGCGAGTCTGTTCCGGCACAAACTACGAAAAGTCTTTGCCTGCGGATATCTGTAAAAGCGGAATTAGTGTTGGAGTCCTGAGCTCGTTAATTAGTTCCTAGCAGAGCTTTTTTGTTACTTAGAATTTTAGTAGTCATTCGATAGCTTAAATCTAGGCAGTTTCGAACCGTACATGGGGTTGAAAATGTCTTCTCAGCGCGCTGTAGCCAGCGATGACAAGCGAACGTTCACCTTCTGTGCGCATTTTGGCTCTACTAGGGTTTGTGAAGGCTTTTAAGCGCAGCTTTAGTACTTATTCGATTGATTTAAAAACGGGATTTGAAACTGGGTTTGGTCTTTGAAGAGATCATTGCAGAGCGAAAGTGGAATTTTCGTTCTACACTCAGATAAATGCACAAAAAACATATGAGCTTGTAGAGAAAATTGTGATGAATCAGGATACTGGAAAAATTTCGAACTCGTTCCGGAACCGAGGAATAATTTTGAAGTAAATGACTCAAATCGCATCCTTTCGGCGAGACAGTGTAATCGCTGCGCGCAACGCGGTTCTCGTTATTTATTTGGAAACTTTTTCTTCACTAATGTTGAGCGGAATTTCGTGCCTTATACGGAGATCGAATCCGCAGTTCACCCTTTGCGAGGGCGCGTTCTAACCAGTTACACCATCGAGGCTCCTGTTCTGTCATCAGTCTTTCTGCGATGCATAGCATCGATCTGTTAGCTGTTAACTGTGAACGCTGTGGTTTTGATTCCCGTTCGAGGTTCAAAATTTTGCACATCACTGAACATTATGAAATTAATGATTATAACATCATACCATTGCTAAAAGAGCGGTTAAGTAAAGATTTCCTGTTTTCTATTTTCAAGATATTGTTATGATTTATTGTATCAGAGTTGTCGAAGCGTCACTGTTCAATCATTTCCTAAATACGAGCTTTCTTCGTTGCATATTGCCGCAGTAAAGATTTGAAGGACCCTCTGTGAAGTCAAGCGATGAGCTAGCTACTTCAAGTGTGGAACGTAATCCTCTTTCGACTCTTACGGCTGTATATGGAAACCTTTTCAAAAATCAATTTCAGCTTTGGAATTGGCGAAAATTAGGCTAGTTAATGACGGTTAGAAGTATAGCGAAAACTATCCACAAACCTAAACCGAAGGAGCCAACTCAACTGAGTGTGAAACATAATTTTACTTCTGCTGCTATAGCGCTTCAACAAACCTTTTTTTCTAAACCAACTGCAGTATTAAAATTGTTGAGATTTAAGCTTCCGAATAATTACTACTATTCTAGGGGATATGCTTTGTCTATTGAAAAAGTCCGTTTGAAAAATCGTTTATCAAGTCTGGTACACGCGGTCTTGAATGGGTTAAAATGCACCACCAATGTATTTATATATTCTAAGCACTGCGAAAGTTTTCAGATGAAAGAATGTTCCAGGTGCAAGATAACTATCGTTACGTGGACCAACGTCGGCTTGTTTTATTAAAACACTGTCAAGAAGGCACAGAGAAAGACATCTGGCAGTACACTCAATGAATTACTAGTGCTTACTGCCACCATTAGCACTATTCAAGAAGATTATGCAATGAATTTCTCATTTTTCCAAGTGATAACGAGGTGCACGCTTACTGCTCGAGTAACTACGGTTCGTGTATTTCTCCAGTGTTGCCCCTTTCTTTCGGTTTTGTAGAGGTTTTCCTAACACTCGAACAACATCGGGTCAGATCACAATCCTCTCGTCGCAAGCATTGCTGGGTTATAGGTCGGTTTTTTTAGTTTAGTTTGCAGACTATTTTGACCCCACCTTTACTCGTAATTGCTTTTATCTCTGTGCTATCTCGTTTGTGAAGTCTTATTTCTGCAAGTTGAGTTTTCGACGTTTTCATGCTTCTTTTCATTGCACATGTATAGCACTTATGCATATTGTTTCATTAGAGAGTTGCTGGTCAATTTATCACTCGAGTTCGCCTCGCTTTGTTCACATCTAATTCCCCGTTGTTCTCCTATACCCTAGCTAATTTCTCATTTTTTGTAAATAATCTTCTCAAAGTAACCTCTTCACTGATCCCTAAGGGTTAAGTACTTTAATATTTCATTTGAAAAGTTGCCTTATATCTTTTAATGACGATAATGATGTATAGATAGGAATTTTGAAAATTGTGATTTGAACGCATAAAGCCATTTCAGCAACAGTGAAGTTAGTTTTCTTCTACACTGTCGTTATTCACGTTTGGAGTATATTTTTTTTTGTGAAATTGGATGATGGCCTGTCATTTTGAGGTGCCCACAACTTTTAAGATCAAAAAAGAAGTACTGGTCTTCGGTTCGAACTAACATAGCTGGCCCCTATTGGACTTTACTGATTGAAAATAAACGATTAGAATCAATAGATCTTCTGCCAAGCTAAAAATCCAAGTGCCACTATCCGACGAGGACATACTTCAATTTTTTGGAGTCCACGAATCCCATGTTTGACAGGTCCCTGGTATGAATGAAATGCGGGTTTAACTCCTGTCTGAGGCCGAGTTTTTGCTTACCCACTCAGTTCCCTTGGGAGTATTTGTAACACTATCGCAACAGTTATATCTTCTTCACAAACAATAGAAGAAACTGACTTTCTACCAACAAGTTGTACTGTTGTCTCTTATCTACAGTCACTATCAGGGAGTACGGCGAATACCTTTTAGATTTCCAGGGTTTCAAGTTCGTTTCCGGAGTTGTCAGTCCTAAATAAGTCTGAACCCAAGCAAATGCTTTTTGGAAATTGTGTATATTTCTTTGCAGCCGTAATCTTTACGAATTCTTCATTTGTATGGTTTTTTTAGGTTATGATTGTTATGAATAAAAGTTCAAATGCGTTAAGTGATTTGCAAAACACTGACCCCAGGTGGGAGTTGAATCCGCGTCTTGTCCATTTTGGAGACTGCTACCACTACGCCATAGGCACAGGTAAGACGTGGCTTTAACTCCCGCCGGTAGTTGAATGTTTTGCGCTTCAGATCAATATGTTGAAGTCTTTGCCAAGAATCTATGATGTTTTTTAAGTTGTAAGATATTTTGGTGGTCGGAAAGTTATTGCCAGATGTCATCCAATCCATCTCCAGAACTTATGAGTTGGCCCTTTAGGGACGGCAATTAATCGATGGGACAGCGCAACTCTCAAGAGGCGCTCAATTTTCGTTATTCAGTTGGGGTTTCTCCATCATTTCGAAAATAAAACCTTGAATATCCCAACAGAATTGAGTGGTAAACAAAAGTCCGACGTCAAACAGGATTTGAACCCGTGTTTCATCCGTACCGGTGAGGCGTGCTATCACTACACCACTGAGGCCACTGCTTACTGACCACTCCACTCATTCTTCAGTATCTTTCTTTCATAAATACCAACCACCAACCCAAATGGTCTCGGTGTTGTAGAAGTAGGCGCGTCTGCGGTATGGAAGAAACGCGGGTTCAACTCCCATCCGAGGTCGGGTTTTTGTTTGCCTCTCAGTTCTTAAAATTATTTGAAACACCATAGCACTGCGAAAAGCAGTAAAAATGTAATAAGTCTTGGAATTATATGAGTAAAACCTTAGTTTTTTGTGCCTATATAACTTCTGTGTATGATAAATACTTTGAATGAGAAACATAATCTTCTTTTTGTTCTTGTAGCGGTTTATGGTAACGTTTTAAAAAACCAATTACAGCACCGAAATCCTCAAGATTTGGGCTCTCGTATGATTAGTAAGAATCTGGCGAAGAGCCATACCGAAGACCTGGCCGGCAAGTAAAGCAAACTGAGTGTGAAACGTAATTTTATTTTCGCTACTAGAACGTAACAAAAAGGCTTTTTCAAAAGTCAAACATATTGTGGAAATTGCAGAGATTTAGGCTTTCGAACGAGGACCAAGTTTCTAAGAGAAAAGTTTTGTACAGCGAGAAAGACCTTCAAAGAAACGTCTACCTCAGGCAGTTAGGAGTTAAAGCCACAATCTGTGAAAACTATTTATTTTTCTCCTTATTAGCAGTCTAATGATGTTATAATTTATATATATATTATATATATATTATATATATATAATATATTTATATATATAATATACTATATATATATATACTAAGTATTGCGTGGTGAAATAGATCACATCATAATAAATCGAAGGTTTTGCCTGACCGACGTCGCTGTTGTTCCCAAGTTCTACACGGGATCAGACCATCGCCTCCTTCGCGCAACGTTCCGATTTTCGAGGAGAGGAGAGAAGGCGCTAAATTTAAACGAAGTCCCAGAACTACCATAAACTGGGATGTATTCAAATCATTAGTCGGCTCTTGGGAAGATACCGTTGTCGACAACATCGACGAAGAATACGATCGACTCGTTGAATATCTTCACGTTAGCGCTAAAAAAGCCGAGAGTCCTAAGGTCACGAAGAGACGCTTGTCTCCGCAGACACTCGAGCTGATACGTCAACGTGGAATCGCACGAGCTGCAGGCAACCGAAACCTTACGTCCGAACTTGCGAAACGATGCAGAGAAGCGGTAAAAGAAGACCTTAAAGAGAGAAGAGCAGCAGTTATGGCAGAAGCTGCAGAAGCTGGGAAGAGCATTCGCAAAGCCCAGCGAGGCTTCGCCAACTATAAGACCAAGATGATTGCACTCCGCTACCCTGACGGGACACTTACAGCTTCCAGAAGGGCTATGGAGAAAATCATCCACCAATACTACTCGGATCTCTTCGCTAGCCATGTTCTCTTACCGTCATATAAATTGAAAGAGGACGAATATGTCGTTCCACCGGTCCTTCCTTCCGAAATCCGACATGCTATATTGTCGGTGAAAAACAGAACAACACCCGGTCCAGACAGGATTAGACCAGAACACCTGAAGAAGCCTGCCGCCAGTTCTCATCAACACCCTGGCTCGGCTCTTCACTCGCCACCTGTCAGAATGCAAGGCCCCTATTCAATGGAAAACCAGCAAGACCGTATTGTTGTTCAAAAAGGGAGACCTTCACGACATAGGCAATTATCGCCCAATCTGCTTGCTGTCCGTTGTCTATAAACTCTTTACTCGAGTCATCCTGAACAGGATTGACAGAACACTGGACGAAGGACAGCCATGCCAACAAGCAGGGTTCAGAAAAGGATTTAGTACCATGGACCACATCCACACGATCACAAGACTCATTGAAGTTTTGCGAGAGTACAAACAACCACTCTGTCTCACTTTTATCGATCTGAAAAAAGCCTTTGATTCAGTGGAAACAGAAGCGGTTATAGAGGCTCTGGATAACCAGGGCGTCCCTACTCGGTACATAATGATCCTTCGTGAGCTTTAGAAAGATTTCACGACCAGAATATCTCCATTCTACAACAATATCACCATTGACGTAAGAAGAGGGGTTCGACAAGGCGATACAATTTCGCCAAAACTATTCACTGCCACCCTACAAAACGTCATGCGAACATTAGAATGGGACGAAATGGGAGTGAAAATTGACGGTCGACAATTAAACCATCTTTGCTTTGCTGACGATATCGTTCTCATAATACCAAACATCAGCCAAGCGGAACGAATGTTGACCGATTTCGATAACGCCTGTGGAAAGATTGGTCTTCAACTGAATCTAACGAAAACAATGTTCATGAGGAACGGACTAGTTTCTGAATGCCCCATTCACGCTCAACGGAACGACAATCTCCGAATGCTCCAGTTACATCTATCTAGGTCGTGAAATCAACATGATGAACGACCTAGCCCCAGAGTTGAGCAGGAGGAAACGAGCGGCTTGGGGAACGTTTAAGAGCATCGAAGATGTAGTGAAGAGGACAAAGAACATCCGACTCCGTGCCCACCTTTTCAACTCGACAATTATCCCTGCCCTAACGTATGCAGCAGAAACCTGGTCGCTACGTAAGCAGGATGAAAGATCACTTGCCGTTATCGAACGCGCAGTCGAAAGGTCGATGCTAGGAGTATCTCGTATTTCGCAAATGAGACAAAGGATCCGAACTTCCGACCTACGTCAACGATCGAAAATCAGAGACGCCGTTCTACACGCCAGGATATCGAAAATAAGGTGGGCCGGACACGTGATGCGCTTCAACGACAACCGATGGACGAGAGCCGTTACCGACTGGATTCCTCGGGACGTCAAGCGCTCTAAAGGAAGACCACTGACCCGTTGGTCCGATTTCTTCACGAAAGCGATGGAAGAAAGATATGATGCTCAGCGAATCCCTAGAGCGAGGAGGACCCACTGGGCTACTCTTGCACGCGATAGGGTAAAATGGAAGAGTTGCTGGTACCCGCTCGAGTCACTCGACGATCAGCGGGACGACAGGTGATACAGGTGATTGCGTGGTGTGCAAAATATCCAACCCCAGGCGGGAGTTGAACCCGCGTTTCACCGACATTGAGGACGCGTGCTACCGCTACACCACCAGTACCAGTGAAACGCGAATTCACCTCCCGCATGGGGTCGAATATTTCGCATACATAAGATATTTTGGTGGTCAGTGAGTTGTCAGTTCATGTAGAACTTTCGGACCTTGTGTGTTAATCGTCGAGATTTTTTTGCGTTATCTTATCGAGCAAAAGGTCAGAAAGTGTCTGAGATGTTTTCTGTGACGATTTTCGATAAATTTGTCTTTTTTCCTTTGTTTCTACATACCGACATTAGAAAAGCTGGAATTATCATCGTTCATAAGTGCGAACGTTAACCTTTTGACTTCCAGGGACCCAAACTCACTACGACACACAACGTTACATCTAGAATGTAAGCTTCCCCATGGTTCATAGTAGTGTTGTCGGGTTCAGTTATCTGTAGCGGGCTACTAAGCACTACGTGAAAGCTTACATTCTAGATGTTGTGTGCCGTATGAGTGTGGGTGCTCGGAAGTCAGGTGCTTGACGTGTGAAGGCTAACATTCTCTGGATATTGAAGAATTTCTAGTGATAAGAAAACTATGAACCTCGAGCGGGAGTTGAACCCGCATCTTACTCTTTCCGGGAATGCATGCTAACCACTGCATTATCGGACCGCCTGTTTTGCCGACAGTCTTCCTGGATAATGCTTTTTTTCTTGTTTCTCGACAATACCTATGCCTTTTTTCAGTTCCTTATAAGGTCGTCATCTTCGCATCTATTGCTGAATCATTTCTGATATCATTACAAAATGTCGCTCGCCGAGGAACTTATGGCCGATTTTGAGGAGGACGATACTGAAGATATCGAGCAAGCTATAGAGGTGAGCGGAGAGACTCTTCAACAGAGTTAATTGAGTACTTCATCTATTATATGTCATAGGTCGGACTCATTTTGTTTTGGATTTTTTATGTTATGTCAGGCAGTGAACGGTGCAGATGATATCGAGGAAGCAACTGAATTCGCACCTGTGAAGAGTGACTACAATTCGGTATATGATGTTGCAAAGATGGCGTTAACCGACGAGTCAGTTTCATATAATTTATTTTAGTCAGTTTTTTATGTTCATATCGAAAGAAGAGTGGTAGCAAAGTGAGGGCCTTGCTGGTGTAGTGGTAGAATGCGCTCCTGGTAAGGGTATAACACGAGTTCATCTTTCGCCTTGGGTTGAATTATTTTTTGAATTTTTGCCTACCATTCAGTATTTTTAACGTGTATTTACATCATACAGCTGCTGGGAAGCAATATAAATAAAAGATTTATATGGATTAGTCATTTTTTTGACATTTTACACTTCACGACCCGTCATCGCAGTTTCTTGTTCGGATTCCAGCATCTTTTGCATTCGTCCTTCACAAACCTGGAAACACCTCACGTATTGCTTCGACCGTTGCTTGAGGATTTAGGTTTTTCTGTGAACTTCGTAGAATGCTGGTTAAGACGATTCTTGCATTCTGGACGATAGTTTATAAAGGTGTTCCTAGACGATCAGTAGATTAATGGCAAGAGTGTTGAAGAGAGGATCGAACCAGCGTCTCGCTAGCTTTTTGCTACATTGCATCATTAACCACTTCGCTACTTCGCCATTCTGTCAGTCATAACTTTTACACATTATGTATGATTTAGGATTATATGAATTAAAATCCACCATTCATGGCGCTCGGATTGACTACAACACTGTTCACGTGGCCACCGGCGATATCATGTGCTAGAGCTTTCCCATGAGCTTTCTTTTGAGGGGCACAAACATTATTACACGTTAGACTTTTCGTTCGATACTGGTGACTCCGTCAGGCGTCGTTCTCTTGTGCTTCCGCATCTACACGTGGGGGCAATCCGCTTCAGCATCAAGGGAAATACCCCATAGCATATGAAGTGGCAAGCATTTAAGAGGCAGCAGCACATCACCTTGAGTTTTTCTAAGCAATCAGCCTATTCCTCATTGCAGGTATCGAGAGCTGATATCAACACTGAATTCGGAATTGGAACGTACAGACGAGGTTCATGTTACTGCTCCTCTCGAATCCGATCCACAATATCGTTTGATAGTGCGACTTTCTCATGTAAGATACCTCCAGCGTTTGATTTTTTACCTCTTTTTTTTGCTATTACGACTTTCGTGTAGTGTCTAGTTGCCAGAAGGCCAAGTAGATCAAGAGTCAATCTCAACGTCATAGTGAAAACTACCTCGAAAATCAAATGCATTGCTGAGAAGTGGATGATTAAGCCACTATGTTGTTTCTTTATTGCTTGCATAAGATACACTATGAATCGGTAACTAATGGCAAGTTTCGACATTTTTTTTCCGGTAGCTCATGTCTCTTCTATTTCTGAAGCTTTATGACTCCCTCTAGGAATTTAGGTGTTTGAAAAATGTTGACTTTGAAGCAATCTGCTTTTGTTTATGACTGGAGTCTTTCCGACATAATGTTCTGGACAATTAGTCGAATGAACTCGGTATATTTTGTTCTCTGCTTAGCCAGTGTTGGTTCAACTAAGCTCTCACGGGTGATATTTGGTGCGATTAGCTAATCTGCTAGATTTTCATTCATTTCAGTCCCTCCTCCGGGATTCTGTTCTTGGCTGATGAGCCCTACCGTTGTAATTTTTTTTTTCTGAAAAATCTTCAGATAAACAGAAAACAGTTCAGAGAAAGCATCAAGTTTTTATTCGTTTGTTGGAAAGCTGTGGGTCCATAAAAGTAGCTCAAGATTAAGTCGTTTTCCTCCTGTCGACAATGTCTTGGTCACAAAGATCAGGATGAAAATTTTAGAAAAAACGTGTTTGTTGACATAATGCCAATCATATATACCTAAGAGAGTTGAGTGGTGAGCAAAAACACGACCTCAGGCGGGAATCGAACCCACGTTTCATCCATACCGGGGACGTGAGCTATACCACTCTCTTAGGTATATATGCAACATCGCAACATTGTGAAAAAGCAGTAAAAATACTATAACTCAATTGGGTGCATAAAGCGAAATCGCATACCCGACCAAATCTGTTAAAGGTTGGTGGCTGATAGCTAAGATAGAGATGACGAAGAATAAGCAGTGGTGCAAATGTGCTTCGGTGGTGTAATGGTAGTAGCGCGCGTCCCCGGTATGGATTAAACGCGGGTTCGATTGGCGCCTAAGGCGGTGTTTTGCTCACCTCTCTTAGCTATATATGTTACGGTCGTCATACTGCGAAAAAAAAAACAGTAAAAATACTAAAATTTCGAAATATTGCCATCATTTCACAAAAATGGGATAGGTTTCTAATGAACCCTTAAAGGATCTATGCACGTTATCCTACCGTCTAGGCCGTGAACAATGAGATATTTACTTTGGACTTCTTCAGTTTTTCTCTTGGAAATGTCATCGATAGTTACCTCTTCATGCTTCATATCCGACTTACTCTACTTCATTGTGTTTTTTTGATTTCGAAAGAAAATGCGCCGATCTTCGGTCAATCAGCGAAATTCGGTAAACAAAATTAGTAGTACTCAGCGTTTTCATTTCAGCTGGCTGCCGATTTGGATGGTGAAATAAACGTTATTCATAAGTTCGTTCGTGACAAATATGAGAAACGTTTTCCTGAGTTGGAAACGTTGGTGCCAAATCCTCTGGAGTACTTGGCTGCGGTGAAACTTCTCGGAAATGAGATCAATACCAAAGGGCAAAATAAGGTAACGTTTTTGATTTTAACTCATTTATCTCTCCCATGTGAACTGTATCTGACGGTCCCATGCGGAAAAAGTTTTCTTTCTCAACTGCTTACCCAATTTCCTTTGGGTCTGCATCATGCGAAGTTCAGCATATTTCTTTCGGCCTAGTCTACTATAATTCTGCTTGATTTGTCCTCATTTTGTTATGTCACTATAAATGTTCAATCTATAACATTTGACGTTAGTGTGGGTTCATTATTATACGATTATTGAGGAATTGCTCGGTCAAATTCTCGCACCAGCCACGTGTATTGTTGTGTCTGTAACTGCTTCAACCACACAAGGCAAGTCGTTGGAGGCGGACGAATTGAATGCCGTGAGGGAGGCTTGTGATCTCGCTGAGAAGTTGCATACGGTATAGTACATCCATATTGTTCATTTTTAAATCGAGCAATCAGATGCAAATCATAGGATCGGATCTCCATGTACCGTCTTATTGAACTCCGAATGGCTTTAATTGCTCCGAATCTCGTCCATTTACTCGGAGCAGCCACCACTGCCCTATTGGTAAGCTTCTAAAGAAGTCAGTTTAGGATTTGCTTGGGTTTATTGTTCCTGCATTATTTTAAGGTATCTCAAGCAGGAGGCTTAGCACCATTATCGCGGATGCCAGCTTGTAATATTCCAAGTGTTAGGTCGACAAAAGAAGTCCTTGGCTGGGTTTTCCTCGACAGCTGCCCTTCCTCATGCTGGATTCGTGTACTTCCACCCTCTCGTCCAATCCATGCCACCTGATCTGAAGTCGTAGGTGTTCATGTTCTTTTTTTTTTTTTGCTCTGAATTGAATCGAATGTTAGTGGCAAATTTCAAGGAGTCCTCTATGATTGATGTATTGTCTATTTAATGATTATTTCTCTTATGTCTTCTTCCATATTGTGTCTTCTCCTTTCTATTTTGATCTGTGTTGTTGCTCTACCTCGTATTTTGAAACAGGTGACCTTTTTTAGAAAAGCGGCTAAAATTCTCGCTTCCAAATGTACCCTCGCAGCTCGTGTGGATTCACTTCATGAATCTCCAAATGGGGCCATTGGAATGAACCTCCTTGAACAGGTTTGTTCATTTTGATTACAAACTTGTTGTTATTCTTCGATTCATTGATTATAGGTACGCAATAAGATGGAAAAACTAATGGAACCTCCACCGGTAAAGGCTAACAAAGCTCTACCAAAGCCATTAGACAAGGCTAGTAAAAAAAGAGGAGGTTCGTTAACACATTGATATGCGATGGGTCTTCAATATACGTTTGTATGAATGCCATTACTTAGGACGACGTGTTCGTAAAATGAAGGAAAGGATGGGAATGACAGATTTGCGGAAGAGCGCCAACCGTATGAACTTTGGAGAGTTACAGGAGGATGTACTGCAGGATCATATGGGTTTCGACTTGGGACAGGTAGCTTTTTTTTTTTCTTCCGTGCTCAGGATTACCTTTGGCACATAAATGATTGTGTGGGACTTCACTGCATATCTCTTCTATTTAGTTGGGCGTTGTAACACATTGAAAGGCAGATTACGTTGTTATAACTTGTAATATTGTATGGCTAAGGAGATCCTTTTTTACAAATTGAAATTAGAAGTAGTTTGACATGTGTAATCTGATCTCTATTCTTTCGTAGCGGAGACCAATTATGCCTATCAACTTTCGACAAGCAAGTTTGGGCTTATCGTGAACTTTCTACAGATCTTTAGCTGCAGTCAAAACTTTTGCATTTTGCCACACTGAAGCTGATATCATGGAGTCTGTAGACTTGTTTTCGGTTTTTTTTTTTTACGTCAACAACATTCCGATCAGATAAGTGGTTAGGATAACGTTGTTTTGTCTACTAGCTCCGAAAACTCAAAAACTTTCGTGAACTTCAGTTTTTGAGAAACTTGAAGCTAAAGTAAAATTTTGAAAAGTTTCATATATCAAATTATTGGAAATACGAGTATGGTGGACGAGACATATTTTCAAAACCGACTCATTCATCTTTTGTTGTGCGACTTATGATGCAGCATTATCGTGAACAAATTATAGGTTTCTCTTGACAATTGCGAGAAGCAATAGTTGGCGTCTCTGGTGCATTTTGTCGACTTGCTGGATGTACATCCCAACCGTAGTGGTTCTGCTTAGATTTAAAAAGGTGTGATGAACCAGACCAGCTTTTGACCCGTCAAGCAGCCATTATGACCTTCTTTTTGTACAGTTCCGCTCGTGGAAGTCATCACAGTCCACTAAATGAGCCTGTCGTTCTCGGTTATCATAGAGGATGCATTTTTTGTTGCATCGTACAATATGTTCAAGGAACGACTCAGTCTGGTTGCGTAAAGAAGCTGCCGACGATATGCAAAAACTGCAATTTATTTGTCTTTCAGTTCGCATGACATCGATTCGTAAAGTTTTTTCGACTTTTCGATTTTCCCCTTAGATATTTGAAGCCGGTTGAAGTGCTTGCGCCAAAATCCTATGCACATGATTTCACTTACAGTATCGAGGATGGCACTGAAATCCTCAGTTACAGGTGAAGACGGGTAACATCACTGGCGGTCGTATACGAGCGGGAGTTGTGGACAACAAAACACGAGTGAAGATGTCACAGAAAATGCAGCGGCAGATGGAGAGGCAGCGAGCGCAAGGAGGTGTTACGAGTATTCGCAGTAAGGTAAGGAAATTATGAGCTCATTAGAAGCGAAATTGCTTTGCATAAGTCCAGAAATTAGACATGAAATGTGCGTCTTTTCAATGAGTATTGCCCAGGTTTTGTACATAGTGTGTTTTGAGACAGACGATAGATTGATACTGTTGTAATGATTTCTGTTGTATATTCTAACAAATGTCTGTGCTTGAACCTTCAGTTTAATCATTTTTTTGCTTCTGTACTTATTGTAACAATCAACTGGATGTACGTTCCATGTTTAGATTGCGGGTACAGCATCATCTGTAACATTTACGCCGGTTCAAGGCCTCGAGATTATCAATCCGACGGCTTTGGAAAAAACTGTCAATTCGTCTTCCACTTACTTCTCATCTTCAGCTTCGTTCGTAAAAATTGCCACGCCCAATGTGAAGTAACTTATAAATTTAATTAATTCTATTAATTTTTTTTGTTGGTCTCAAATTGTCCTTTTTTGTTGGCCTCAAGTTACTTCCCCTTCATGACCATGTCTGTTCTACTGTGTTATGCAGATATTGGTTTGTTGTTTGTAAACAGTCTGTCTATTCTCATCGACTCTGTACTAAAGACATTGCTCTTTTGTTTTTCAAGGGGCATATATTTTGAATAGCGATTTCGATTAGCGAGAAAGTTAATTGCAATGCAGTGTAAAATGCTAATAAATTTTATCAAAAGTGAGGTGATTGAAAGGAAAAAAAAAACATAGAAACCCATAAAATAACGATCGAAGGAAGTAATTACGGTGGTAAGCGTACATCAGAGAAGTCGGGTTTTTTTATAAGAACAAAAGCGGATAGTTCGTGTAACAAGGTGTAAATGGCAACAACAACATGTATACATTTGGACGAGTAGAAGTCGTGCAGTAATTATAATTTTTTTTTACTAGCTGATCCATGTTCAGTGATTTAATGCACTGTACGGATCTCAGTACTAGCATTCATATTCGTTTTTCGTCATCTTTTTGAATATCGTAAAAAACTGGTTAAGCGCTTCTCCTTTTGATCTCGAGGATAGCTTGGCTGTGGCGTTTCCCATGGGGTGTCCGTTGTTCATTGCTGGAGAGGGCTGGAGCAAAGTCTAGCCCGTAATTATACTAGAGAAGGAAATGTAAGATGAAGAACATTAGAACAAGCAACTTCTACACGTCTGTTGAACTTTCAACCTCTTAGCTGCTTTAGATATCAACGCAGGAAATAGAGGAAAGCCAGAATCGTTCGTTTTGTGAAGTATATAAAATTTCATCCCTAACCTGTAGTTGGCTATCGTTTCATTTCCGATGACGCTGTGCTAAGTCGTTGTTATCGTATGGAATGATTGAATGTCGTAGGAATGACGAAGTACCAAAACGCATTTACAAAGGAACTCGCTAATGCTGACACCAATGTGGTTAGATGACAGAAAGCAATGGCATGCCCTAAGTAGTATTGGAGCCACGCCTAAACAGTTGTGTGAGCAAAACCTTACACAATCATTCTATGGAGTTCCCAAGTGTTCAAGTTTTCGATCTGATACGAAAACTTCAATCCCAAAACCCTTGAGCTGACAGGACTGTTTCTGAATTGTCGACATAAAACTTTAGCTGTTTCGCACTGTCAACAGTAAAAATTTAGGGTAGTCGCAATGCTGGCCACCACGTAAGGAATCACTAGAAATGGTAAATAGTAAAAGTGCTACTATTGCTTGATCCTTGCGGGATACTTCATGCATTCGAATCCATCCTCAGCTTCGCACTGGTGACTGAATGCATACCTGGCCTATACAAAGACTTACGGTGGCCCGTTGATAGATCAAGACATTGCTGCTATTCTCTCACACAAGTCTAGTACCAACTCGCCAACCCCGAAGAGATGAAAGGCTTTGTGAGAGAACTCGGATGGAACTAGTAAGTGATTCAGGTGTAATGCACGGCACCTCAAATTACTGCTCAACACGACCTTCAATATGAAATACCAATCGGAATAAATCAAAGCTCCTTTACAGATTTTTTCTGACAAAACTAGTGTGATTAAATTTTTAATATTCCAGAACTTGGAAAACAACCATGTGTCTTTCGCGTCAGGCTGGACTAGAACCCGCACCTCACTCTTCCCGGGAGCGCGTACTCTATCCGTTACACTACTGAGTAAAAGTGTAACGGATAGACCACGCGCTCCCGGAAAGAGTAAGGTGCGGGTTCCAGTCGCGCCTGAAGCGAACGTTTTGCACATCACTCTACATTAATGTGTATATATTTGAAACATCATACTACCGCCAGAAGCGGTCAAAGAAAAACAATTTTCCTTTAACCTTGTGACTATCTTCTGTTATTAAGAATATGTCGAAGAGTGTTTCAGTAGCAATTAGGTGATCAAATGATGCACATTCAGACTCCATCAACAATGTACGTGCTGACGACAGATTGTGTAGACAAGCAAGTGAAAACAGAACAGATTAGGTATCATGGAATTCATTGCCATAAGTCTTGTGAACTAAAGCATTTGTGTTAGTTGTGATACCTAGAAGAAAAGATGGCAGACCGCAAAAGTAGAATTGTTAATCCAGAAATCATAACAGTATTCTCACCATTAGCGATAATACTGATGTCAAAGAAAAGTGGTGCACATGACGATATCACACAGCTTCAATTCCACCGGTTTTTAACTCTCTCATTACGCTTTCTCCTCTATCGCGCGGTCAGTAAATCTGCTGAGCTACATAGACCGCTGTGGAATGTATCATCTGTACCATCCGTAGTACCGTTGATCGTTGTGTGACTCAGCGAGCATTAGCATAACTTCTGAGTAGTGTGCAAAATGGGCGTCAGTAGTGCAACGGGTTAAAGCTCGCGCTCCCGGATAGAGTGGAGCGCGGGTTTGGATCCAGCCCGAGGCGAAAGTTTTGCACATCACTCTACATCACTGGGTACATCTATGAAATCTTACCGCCGCTGAAGCGGTTAAATAAAAATAATTCAATTTGAATTCTGATTTTCCCTATCGCGTGCAAGAGTAGCCCCAGAAAATACTCTTCACTCCAGAAAAAGGTTCAGCATCATAAATCTTTCTATGATTTTCGTGAAGAATTGGCACCATTGGGGTTGGTGGTGTTTTGTAGTGTCTTGACATCTCGAGAGTCGGTAACGGTTTTCGTCAAACGCTTCCAAACTGCCCATTATGGTAGCTGAGTGAGGTGAGAAGTCGCGCCACGGACTACGAAACGTGGCACGTGGTTCTCAGAGGGCCAATCGAATGCTAAAACAAGGGACTAAGTTACCGGGCGATTTGTCTAGCTTAACACGTTGGAGACTATATGGTATATATCAATGTCCCAATCATGGTCAATTCGCGCGCCAAGATTTTCTATGGAGCACTCACAGGAAATGCAAATGTGAGAAATTATCTTCGAAATGTATGTTCTAAGCGAACGTTACTATTATTGAACGGTGGACTATCACAAACGGGACGCCTTCAAAAATTCTTTGGCTTTTTCATTGAGCCCTCATATTTATGAAATGATTCTCGAAGGGGGAGCATCAATATGTCTCAAAGACACTCAGTTCTTCTCGTTTCAGAAATTAGTGTGGAAATCAATCAAATGTGTCCAGATTTGATCCAAAGCGACCTCATCAACAGAACGTCAATCCCTGCGGCACTATTTCCAACATAAATAGCTTGTGTGTTCAACACCTTTATCTTGTGATTCACTCTACTCCATTACCATGGAATTTTCATTCAGATGTTTTGCTATGGATGATACAAGAGAAGCCGAATCGCGATGGTGATAGAACTTTTGCATCTCACTTGATCTATGTTCACATGATTTCCAAACAGCCAGAGATCTAAGGAGTAAAGCCGATAGATATGCGCCCAATCAGGTGGGATTTAACCCTTTGCGGATAGTGGCCATTTTTGGCTAGTAGGCGATTCGGAAGGCAACAAAGAGCAGAGGCCAGTCATGATTCAAGCCATGAACTAGGAATTTGCGAGTCATGAGTCGCCTTAGAAGATGCCATTATCGACAACATTAGCAAAGAATACGACCAGCTTATGTAACATCTTTACTTTAGAGCCTAGCCTGAAAAATCGACAGTGATCAAGAGACGTTTGCATGCTGAAGTACACGTCAACGTAGCATGGCACAAGCCACCGCAACCGCCAATTCATGTCCGAACTCGCAACGCGGACAAAAGTAGCAGTCATCGCTGAAGCTGCCAGATTGGGAAGAACGTTAACAACGTTAGGCGAATTTCGTTACCTATACGTGAGTTGCACTTCCAAACCCAAAAGAAGAGCGGCAGCTCAACGCAAAGAGTCGAAGAAAGTCTTACCCGTCTACTACTAGAGGCGCGACGTATGCATAATGGCCCAATTGATTCTCTCTTTCAAATCCGACGTACGATTTCGTTGGTGGAAAATCGTGCCACACCAGATCTGGACAGAACCTGATTCGAACGTCCAAGAAACCTTCTGGCAGTTGTCATCAATACAGTGGCTTAGCCCATTACACGTTACCTGTCAGAATGGCATGGCATCGGCAACTATCGCCTAGTGATGATGAGGTCTAATTAATAGTGCAACCATTAGAAGTAACTACCCAACGCTCGGGCGTTGATCAATGGGTTTCTCCGTTCTTCTTATGAAGGGAATGAGCCAACTTGCAAAGAAGTAACGCTATGAAGGAAACAATTATATTAGACATTTGCAACTCCTTTGATTCACAATTGTACGAATTGTAAAGATAAAATTGACAAGTTTACGAGATCCGCCCTAACTATGTTCGACATTACTTATTTTTTTTTAACTGAGTCGACTGCAGCGCACCGCTCCGTAGCTTTATCTCGATAACGTCGTGAAGTAAACGTTTTACTTCCCACCACTGCCTTACACTGCACATCCAGAATCTCTCTGAAAAAAAAGTGTACTATCTTATTCTAGAAAAGGAAAGTAATGATAAAATTGTTGCTTATTAGTACAGTGGAGAGGATAAAAAGCTTACTTGGCCTTGTTATGGACAACAGGTGGCGTAATGGGACGATCCATCATATTTAAGCTAAAGATAAACTGTACTGTATACTTTTATATAGGGTATATATAATGAATATTTATATAGGGTATATGAGAGAAATATGAGAATAATAAACAGTGAAGAAAGAGAAGCCTACTTGACGTCGTCTCTGACATGAGGGCGGTTTAGTGAGCAGGATGGGGGAGCAGTAGAAGACTCAGAATCCTTGACTTCGTCAGCATTAGCGAGTGGATCAAATCGCTGCTAAACACGACATTAATCACAAACTGTTCATTGACAGACCTCGTCGCTATAAAGAAGATGAAATAAAGCGAGACATAAGATAAAATTAAAAGTAAGAAGTGGGACCAAAATGAAATAAATATTGGAATAAAATGAGAATGGAAATAAGAAGTCAAAAAATTATAATTTCTGTAATAGTGAAGAAATAAAAAAATTTGAAAGCAAAAAAAGCAAAGGAATAAATAAAGTAGGAACAGAAGACTTTGTGCAATGATTTTCAAAGAATGCATGTTGCAGTGTACTTTTGCATTCTTTCGCCTTAGCACTCGTTTTTGTGAGTCTCTACGCCCAGGATACTCTGGACGAGGACGTCTTGCCATATAATAATATTTGTTGCAGGTGTTGAACTTCCTAAAATAAAAAATTGAACGTCTCACACTACTAAATCGAGAGGTGGCTCATCTCGTGAATGTTCAGATAATTCACGACATTCTCTACGATAGTCATGTATTTCAGCGAAAACGCAATTATTCGACTACCTCCAAGATTCTGAAGACAATTGTCTCAATCAGCGTTTTCCGATGTCATAAAAAAGAAACAATCCTCATAGAATAGCTTCATCTTCTGTTTAATATCGACAGCTTGACACAGCTTATGTATAACAGCCTTTATACGGAATGATCCAAATTCGCCTTTTAAAAGGTTGTAAAAAAAGCTTCATAGAAGCCTCTTGTGTAATGTCCGCTCATTAATAACATTCATATATTCCAAAAAGATGATCAAGCTCTTTGATTACATTTAATAACAATCGCACCCCTTCAGAACTTTCATTTATTACACTGTTTGTTACACAGTTTTCTTACTTCGCAGCAGTAGCATATCTATGCTCAAGTAAAATTTTCTCATCAGTTTTTCACCATCAAACTCTTGTATAATCTACAGGCGATTATTATATACCATTATACAATTACTAATATACTGGGAACTTTGTAGAGCTGTCGATTACTGGAACATCGCCATCTCTAAAAATTTCCTGAACTTCGCAAGACTTTAGTGCTGCAAACTTTATGATTAGTTTCGTATGTGATTTTGCTTATATAGACATGCATGAGAAAAGGTCAACGGCAGTATCAGCATATTGTATGTTTCGAATCGCAAGAGCCGTTGGTATTAGCAAAATGATAAATCCATCAAATCACCGCTGAGTATTAAAGCAGTACATTTCTTTTGCAAAGACGCGACTAGCATCCTCTATTTCGATTATAATTTCCCTTACATGACTTATTTAGTGGCTTGTAAAGGCATAAGCTTTTATTTTCAAATGTATAAAAACACATTGTTATCAGAAATTGGTTCCCCGTTTCGTCAGCCATTTTTATTCGTCAACAGGTGGCTGAAAGCAGTGATCATCGCTTCTTAAAGCCATGCATGCAAATCAGTCCATTTATCGGCTGCCTCCAGAAGTGCTGCAGAGTGTGAATTCATAAATGCACAAAATCGAAACTATCGCCTAGTTATGATGTGAACTGCTTTTTCTTCACAACGGTTGGAAGTACCTATCCAACGCTCGATCGCTCATAGATGGTTTTCTCCTCTTTTTATGAATGAAATCATACGAATTGAAAAACAATAATTATAAGCGAAACTTTCATTATATACATTCATGTTTTTTAGAAATAAACAATTAGACAACAAGAGGACTGCGACAGGTCTACAAGATCCACTCTTCTCATATACGGCATTACTTATTTCTTTAAATCGAGTTGATCGGAAGGCACCACTCGGCTGCTTCATGCCGATGACGACGTGAAGGAGACATTTTACCTCCAGTCTTGCATTATTATGGCTGCGCCAGATCCATTCTGAAAATAAAGTGCACTATATAATTTCAAAAAACGAAATGGTCACAAATGTTTTTTTTTTCAACAATATAGTGAAGAAGATGGAAAGCTTACGTGATGTCGTTATCAGCAACAGGCGGCTTAGTGAGGTTGCCCATCATATTCAAACTAAAAAAAGGCACTGTTTACTTTCAAGAGATGATAATGATGAAATATTTCGATATGAACAGTGGAAAAAATGGAGAAAAAAGCTTACTCGACGTCGTCATCAACATGAGAATGGCGTACTGGGGAGGAGTGGACTCGGAAAGAAAAAGGCCCTGAGGCTTCCACGTTATCAACGTTCGCGACTGGATCTTCCCGCTGCTAAACATATTATTGAACACAAGTCGTTCATTGACACACCTTGTCTTTCATAAAAAAGGTGAAATAAAACAAAACAATCCGAATTCATTTTATTTGACAGCGTACTGCGATGTCATGATGTTACAATGAACCCAGTAGTGTGAAGGTGTGTGCAAAAAAGTGAGATCATGGTTCGAACTCGGCTGACGCAAATGTTTTTGCACCCCACTCTATACTATTGGGTTTATTAAAACAAAACAAATTAGGAATTAGAGTAGAAGTAAAATAAAAATGAGATAAATAAAAATTAAGAGGAAAATAATAAGATAAGGAATGATAATTGCTCGAACAATGAATGGATACAAAATTTATAAGCAGAAAAAAAATACAGGAAGAAACACAAGACTTCAAAGGATGAACTAAAAGATAGCTTTTCGCGAAATTACCTCACTTTCTGTCACCTTTTGTGCTTGCTTTTTCGAGGTTTTTCGCCACAGCTGCTCTGGACGATGACGCCCCGTCCTCTCATAATACTTGCGACAAGAGCTAAATTCTTCTGATTCGGAAACTATCCTCTTTATAGTTTCTTTACTTAGGCACTTACTTGCACGACATTTTTCCTTGTACACGTTTTCTAAAAGCACCTTCGGGTATTGTCGACAGGCAGTTATAGCATGTCCACTGAAATAAACACTATCAGACGACTTACTAAATCAAATGGTGACCTCACCTTCACAAATGGTCAGGAGTTTACAATTCTTCACAACACTTGCAATTCATGGAAATGCGTTAACTCTACTACTTCCACGATTATAAAATTAATCTTCATAACCAGCATTCCAAGTGTCATAAGGGAGATGAAATCCCCAGGGAATAGCCTCATCTTCTGTTCAACATTGACAGGTCAACACAACTTAAGTATAACAGCTGAAAATATGTGTTTTTACGGAAGTGTGCAATTTTATCGTCCAAACATAAGAGATTTTTCGACATAAGGGCGTTCTCTGCACTAAAAGAAACCTTTATAGAAGTTTCTTTTGTGATATCCCCTCATTTAATGATGATAGTATCCTTTCAGAACCTTAACTTATCAGACAAATTTCCATATTTCCATTTAGAGCGCCCAATATAAACTGCTCGTCATTATCATGATAAGGTGCATCCCTTATCGAACGGTTCAATGATTTTGAAGTGAAAACAGAAAACAACGCTTGAAGAAACTTAAACACTATCAAAACAAACACGAAACAAAAAACAAAATTTCCATCAAAAGGAAATAAAGTTTCCGTATATTAATACACAATTAGCAGTTCGCAGTATTACCTCGCCTCTCTTCACCCATCGTATTCGTTTTTTGGAGATTCCACGCCATAAATACTCTGGACGATGATGACCCGTCCTCTCACAATACTTGCCGCAGGGGCTAAATTTTCTGATTTCAAACATTTTCTCTTCACAGTTTCTTCAATTAAGCATTTACTTGCACGCCAGTCTTCCTTGTACATGTCTCCTGAGAGTCCCTTTAGGCAATATGGACAGGCAATTGTAGCATGTTTTCTGAAATAAGAGCTATCTCACTACTCACTGAATTAAGCATTGACTCAATCTTCCTGAACGGTCATGAGCTTGCAACGTTTTCTAGAACACTTCGCTGCAATCCACTAAGTACGCCTCAACTCAAATACCCTAAAGACTATGAGAAGGATCGTCTTCACTAGCATTTTTTGACAGTTATGAAAAAGATGAAATCCTCAGGCAAGAGCCTCATCTTCTGTTTGACTACAACGGCTTAATACAACCTTTAATTATAACAACTGAAAATATGTTCCTTCGCAGAAAGGAAAAGAGGAAGTGAGGTGCAGTGATCGATCATCGATAGCCAGTGGTTTGTTTCCGCGCCAGAAGCTCACTATGCCTTCCATCCCTCCGCGATTGCTGAATTGATACCAGACTTGTCTGGGAGGATAGCAGGATTAAATTGTTAGACCGGCAGGTCACTGTATAGGCCAGATATGCATTCAGTCACCTCAAACGAAGCAAAAAATTGAAGACGATTGCATGACACATCCTTTAGGAATTAATCACGCAGGGGGCATTAAGGTCTACATAAGGATGAGGTTTTATCGTTGAAACATATAGGATTTTTCGACACTGCACGCTAGGCTCTGAATTCAAGGTGGGTTGGACACATGATGCGCTTTAACGGCAACCGATGGACCAGAGCCGTTACCAACTGGATTCCTCGGGATATCAAGCGCTCTACACAAAGACCACCGACCCAATAGTCCGATTTCATATGATATTCAGCAAATCCCTAGAGCGACGAGGACCCACTGGGATACTCTTGCACGTGATAGGGGGAAAAAAGGTGCTGCTGGTGCTCGCTCGAGTCACTAGAGACGACAGGTGATACGACAGGTGACAGGCGTTCTTGGTACTCGACAGAGCTTTTTTGGAGGCTTCTCCTGTGATCATATATAAATAGATTCCCCTAATTTCATTGCACTTTGCGCCAATACAAACTGTCCACTGCTGTCCCGTTCGGCGCGGCGACCACTGTCCCATTTGGGTGCTATCGCATCAAACAGGTAAGCGCACTGGAGATCACTGAAACACGCCATCAGTACTGGTGCCGCGCGCAGCGAGTAGTCCGTCCTGTGGGCAACACCATCTTCTGTTCAGTAATAATACTTTCGTGCAGTCTAACAGATCTAATGTGCATATATGTATCTGTTTGTACATCAACATATATGTGCATATATTCTTACATACATGCACATACGAAAAAACGACAACTCAATCGGGATATATACCTGAATGCCATCTCCTTCGTCATTTCGTTGCGTCATATCTCTGTCGACTGCCTGTTTCGTAGATTTTGTTAGCTCCTCCAAATTCGATGCATCATTCATGTCAGATTCTGACTGCTCCGGATGTCTACAAGCAATTTCACATCATCATGAACAATATGAACTTAATCCAACGCTATAAACGGTACCTTTCCTTATGATCTCCGGACAGATTCTTTCTATCTTCTTCAACATCACCATTCTCATTACTGAATGACGCAGTATCCTAAATTATACACGGTAGCGAGATATACTAGAAAAAGACGTTCCAATCGAAATAAATTTTCTGCTTGTCATTTCCTTCCTCACAGGCGCCTTCCAAAATGCTGATCTCGTTGCGTCATTTCTCCATTAGATAGATGCCTCTCTCGTACCCACATCAAGCTGCGGTTGTTCACGTCCATTTCTACGTTGATATTACAGTCCAAGTAGGCACACTTTGTCAGAAACTTGATTCATCAGAATTCGCTCAATTGCTCTACTGTTGCAGATTTCTTTTCGCAGTCATTATTCAGGATATGATGGCAGCGATACATGTTGCGACGATAATCGCACTTGAGACCATTACCTGTGGACATAACTGCTGATATCTAAGCAAACCACGAGCCAATTTAACGTAAAACTGAGAGGATTCGTGGTACACAGTCTCTCTAACCTCCAAGTATAATGGATTAAAATCGGCCAAAATTCTCGAAAGTGCACTTTAGTAACATCCACTCTGATGAGCAACGAGAATTTTTGCTCGTGATTTTATAGAAATGTTCGAAAGGGTCGTGTAGACGTCAGTTCACGACACAGTTCTCAGATCTCAAAATTCTTGCCTCACCACGCGTGTCTTTGTAATATTTCAGAAGACTTTGTCCTATCTCTTCAGTAACACTATAGATATTATGCCGAAAGTATTCATTCACCCTACACAAGCATGAGTAATGTCGGAAAAACTGTTGAAGGGTATGAGCAATCACGGTGAGCAGTGTCGATTTCCTTCTCTTAGGCATCACTCAGCGACCGAATAAAACCACCCCTGTCATCGTATATACTATACATCTCTGTCTCATCCAGTCGCTCACGCAAGAAAGGCTTTTGATAAATTTGTATTCCTCTTCCATCTCTTCTAGATTCGCTCTTCAAAAGACAGAGCATTTTCTTATAAGAGGTTCAAGCAACTAAGGCCAGCATCACATAGCATCCCAGTGAAAGGAGCATCCTCCAACATCCTCAATCGTCCTCCAACATGCTCAGTGAGATCTCAACGTCGTGTGCTCAACCAGTGGCTACTTTATGCAAATTAACTCTAGTACCTTGAGACTATAATTTTTATCCTCTAATTAGTCTCTCATAACCAATTCCACCCACGAGAGTTGAACAATAGAACAACAAAGACTAATCAAATAGATAGTTTTTACAAGATCTATTTGATACCCCCCTCCCCTGATTATTCCACGACTGAACCTACATATAGTGTCCCATCGATTAACACAGTATTTGGTGTAGTGATAGCAGCCACTTCAAGTCACAGGAAAGTGATGACTATTCGAGACTGTGCAAAAGTGTTAGACGTGGCGCGGCTCTGGACTTCAACAGAGCGAACATGAAAGTGAAATAACTTTCGACAAATGGATGTAGCATCACTCGAATGGTAAATTGGGAAATCTCTATAGAAAAAAATCTAGGTTCTTTCCTCTTATCCGGTAAGGATTTTTGAAGGAAATTTTTGGTTTGACAAGAACTTCTGACAAGACTATTAGTAACTAGCCAAAGGCCTGAATCTCAGGAAACTCAAAATGCACTTTTCCCTGGAAGGCTTTTTACAGCTGCGTAGTATTCAAAATAAAATTTTGTTTCACATGTCTCGCGCCTTCATAAGTATTATCACGCTCATAGTTTGCTGGACAAAGCTTTTTTCCTCAATTATTAATTATCATTAGATAGCGTACATGTTCAAAAATGTAATCGTTTTTCAAAAGCCTTCCTACAGCCCTTTAGCATCCAAGAGAATATTGTTTCCCCAGCGCTGAGCGCTTTTATTATTATGTCGTTTCATAAGCTTTAACACCAGCACAGTAAACACCACATTTTCAATCATAAGCAACTAAAACTGCATGATTTTCATAATGTTCAATTTCAAAATTTTTTGTGAACATTTTGGTACACAACTTGCATATACTTGCCTCAAGATGGAGCTAGCTATCCTGAGAACAAATTCGCTTGCCACTCACGCACGAATGGCCCACAAGAGAAAATGCTAATGAAGAGGCTCGCAAGATAAATGGGGCTTAGGTACATTGTGTGGACAAAAATCTCTTTCACAACGCAATTATACTGTTGATAACGCTCTGTCAGTTGTATATGCGTTGCACAAATAATTTTTGATTCAAGTCTGGTAGCTTCGATGAGTTTAAAATTACCATATGAATTGAAATTTTGAAACATGATTAAAAAGGATAAAGGATAAAGCTCTCGGCATTGATCAATCCCTGAGGGATGCGCCATGCATTCTCTTCAATTTTAAACTTCGTTTGAGGTGACTGGATGCATATCTGGTCTTTACAATGACTCAGGGTGTGCTTCTTATCCTCCCAGACAAGTCTCTGACCAGTCTGTACCAATTTACCAACCGCGAAGGATGGATCCAATGGCCTTGGGCGCAACGCAGAGTACCCCTAACTACTGCGCCACATTAGCTCTTGGAACATGAATAGTAGTTCAAAGATGATGTTGCACAGTGCATGTGGTACCAGCTTATCGAAATTTCTTTATGAATCTTGAATCTAGTGCCATCTAAAAGTTTGACTTATATAGAATGATAGAACAGATTCTCTTTTTTCTCTATGGGTATTCGTTTATGAACATTCACTTGGACATTACCAAAGACACTATTCGTGCTGCAATACTGCCACTGGACAAACCCTCTCACTGCGTCTTCTGCGTGCTCTTCCATTGATTGCCGTCAAGATAATTCCCTACCTCTCCCAGGTTCCAACCTCTTGAAAAAACTTCAGCGTGACCACGCGAAGGTAGTTGTAGCTAGCTATCCACCAGTAAAGTACAGATCTCCTCGCAAGCGCTTTCCATTTATACCCTTTTTCACTTCCATCTTGGATATATGATCGATTTAACCTTTTGAGCCTTTTTGATTTCTACGAATTTTATATATGGATCATATATGCGGAACGAGTTTGATGATTTTACGTAACAAAAGAGATCTGTGCGAATGGACACGGGTGCTCCTAGGATTACTATTAAGTATTGTGATTTCTTTTCTACTATTGTCAGTTAGCATTGTCTGCCATCGGCGTGCGCCTTAAAAGTGATCGAGTGAGAAAGTTGCAAGTATATGTGACCTTTCGGAGCTCCGAAGAAAGGGAAAATCATGAAGATATTAATGAAGACATAAATTGTGGGTGGCCAACGAAAGTATCGTCGCCCAAAATCGTGCTCTGCTCTTTGTTGACAACGGAAGGTGTGAGGTGGTTTTTTTACTGTTACAACGCAAAATAAAGGCCATTCAAGAATTGAAAAACACCGCTCAAATTCTCGAAATTTAAGCTATTGCATGATTGATGAAACCTCTAAGAAATGTGAAAAGTGCTCCTATTCGGAGGGACTGAAAATAGGTGCAGGTAGGGGAAGAGTGCCGTTATGGACAAGAGGAGAAATATGCAAAGAAACATGCAAGAAATCAGTGTGCTCAATGGTTTCCCACCGTTATTGAGCTGATCTATTCAAAACTCGAAGACAAATCACAATTTGGGCTTACTCAGCTGTTAAACGCATACAGTTTAGCTGGTGAGCTACGGTAACTGATCACTTTTTGCTAAGTTGACTTCATTCTTGGATTTTTATGTGATAAGTGCTATGTAAGACCATAGGCGAATTAAAACTGAATTGAAATTGATAATTTCGAGTACCCACTTCCAATGCGGACGAAGAATGACTAAAACACTTCAAAAAATTAAGCGACCCAAGTACAAAGAAAAAACGTACCAATCCAAGTATGCCTTCGACTTCCGTCACAAGCCGTCCGTTTTCGTTCTGGATCACTGAAAAAAAGTATAAAATAGCCTTTTCTGATATAGAATGATCAACTATGTTCAATAAATAATTCACCTCGAAGTCGTTTTTCGAGATCGAGTTTCTCCGAGCGCAGTTTCTCAACTAAGTGTTCTAAGCGGTATTTCTGAATCAAAAGTATTTTTAGAAACTACAGAGCAGGAATTTAAAATCGAATAGCTCACTTCGTCGTCGCACGACGAAAGGTCAGCGCTGAGGAATTGTGTTCGCTGCTGCCATTCCTTTAAATCTTCCAAGAGTATGGATTTTTCTCTCTGCAGATCTTTCATGCGCGCATTTAACGAAAGTTCTCTGAAAAAGAATTCCTTGGCACTAGGCAGCACTTGCAAAATGAGCAAGTATACCAGCGAAACGAACGTTTGCATGAGTGAATTCTTCTCCTCAGTCCACTGCTCCAAGTTGCTCTTTTGTTTGCCGCACATGTCTTTGATAGATGATTTCTCTGAGAAGACCTAGGAAAGTCTATTGTTGCTGATCTCTAGACAAAGATGGTCCCGTTTTTCTATCATGTCTTCAGTTTGTTCTATGTCTTCGAAAAAAACTCTGAGAACTTTCGATTCGAGTGTTCTCTTGAGACCACAGCTCAAAGATTCAATGTGCCTGATAATCGTTTCTTGAGCCACGCATGTCATGGTCTGTCAATAAGGGCTGACTTATAGAGCCCGATACAAAGATCGAAACACGTATATCGGGCTCCATGAGTCAGTCCTCATTGATAGACCAGTGGCATGCGTGGCTCAAGAAATGATTATCAGGCATATTGAAACGCTGAGAACTTCAAACTGGACAACGAAGATTATGAAAAAAATGCTGATGAGTAAGACTACCCCTTGAGTTTGCGGATCACCGTCCTTATTCTCCTCCATGAGAATCGGTCTAAAAGCTCTAGATGGCCAATCACGACTATTAGCGGCTTGTGTGCACAACGTCTGATGCCGTTCCTCTTTTCCCTGAGCCATAGTCCTCTTCTCATGGTGTGCATGCGGTGGTAAACACGACTGCAAGAGGAACGGGCAGTTTTTCATGAGTACAAAGCAGAAATCAAGTTGTGAACTAATGCTAAAATCGAGACCAACACAAAGTGAGATACAAACGTGACAAAAAATTGCAGCGATCTTTTTTTATAGTTGAATTCGCTCTTCAAAGATATGACCTCGTGAGGACAACTCATGCACACAAGAAAAACTAAACAATCTGTAAAACGTACTGAATTGGCATCGAGGCGACGAAGTGAGTTTTCCAAAAACCACTTATTATACTCTTCGAGGAGATTATTGTATTTCTCGTTGTGAGTTCTTCTAGCCGATTCTGCAGATTCATAGAGGTGTCGCAAGTGACTGAGTTCCTTTCCAACCTATTTGATATAGTTGTAACAGGTACTTGGACGAATTTTCAAACCGCACATTACCAAATGAAGTAGATAAAAAACAATTGTAACTCTACAAACAGACAGAGAGGAACCACTAAACCACTCACGTCCGAAAGATCGTTTTCAAGTCCAATGTTGGTGAGATTTCCAAGTGACTGCATTGAGTCGATCCGTTTCCAAAGCTGTGATAAGATATCGCGAAGCACTTCATCATGGGACTGAAAATAGAATGATTCCATGCGAGAGATAGCGAAAAAATTCGCCATCTGATCTTATCTCATACTTAGAGATATTGTAATTCTATAACTTCCACTGAATATCATTACTAAAAGATCTATCATGGCAAAAAGATCAGAAGAAAGTCATTGATATCCTCTTTCGTAAACAAAGCTGTCAACCCTAACAGCTTCAGAACGATGCCCGTCCTCCACGTGCCCTCAATGTACTCAACGTCTTAGACAAACTCAAACATCATTCTGTGTAATCGGTCGTTGCATAATTGATGTCAGTGGCTCTTTGCAGGTTTTTCAGCACTCAATTCAGAAATGACCGATGATTTTCCATATCACTTTCCATGTCTCGGAGCAATTACAAAAACATTCGCATGATGAGAAAAGATATTCTCCACGGCGCAACCTCAATGCTATCATATTGGTGGATAGTTTGTCCAACATATCGTATTTATATATCCATGTCTTTACACCTAAGCAGAATAGGGGTAGAGTTCTCTAATGCTCTCAAATGTCCTGCATACGATCCGTCTACACAGTTGAATGGACAGATTCAAGTACATCTACCATTCGATTCATATCCACGCATCGGCTAGAGGAAATTTCTTCTCCTTCGGGAACGTCGTAAAATACTGGCCAGGTAGAAATCTGCAGTCTTCAGGATAGGTAGGCTTATGGAGCTCCTGTCGATTTGTCAACGGAGGGCTTTGGATGGGATCAATCTCACACCGAGCATCACTAACCCTTTGGTCACTGCCCCCGCTCTCGAACATCAATAAAAGCACAAACTTCTCAGTTGAGTTGCAGTGAGATACTTCAAACACTACAAGACCACCTTAACCATTATTATTATTCGGTTCATTTCGTTTGGCAGCACAGAATTTCAAACTAATCCTTAGGTTCAATAAGAATTTTTCATAGAGAGTGTTAGCAATCGCTCGAAAGCTTGAATTTCAAACTAGCCGTGTACATGGTCGGTCCCTTGGAAAGACCCTTTTATAACGCTGATTATTCAAAAACAAAATTATGCTTCACATCGGACGCGCAATTCGACTATTACTTCACTGGAAGCACAAAAAGCACATGCACGTGTAGAGAAAATCCTCTAGTTTCACAGTCAGACGTGTAATCAGGAGTTTCTTCCAAAGAGGAAAAATAATTCCCAGTCAAACTTCATTTACGTGCAGTCAATAGATGTTCATACGATCCGCTCCCTGCACTCCACCCCCTTCCTGCCCCTGAAAACAACACTTGCTCGCGCTTATATTTCTTGCTAAGTTGCAGTGAAACGTACTTTCCAGAAAATAAGCACAGCATTGGAATCGGTAAATTTTAGGCTATCGAATTATAACCAGTACTCTGAAGAAACAGCTTAATCCAGCGAGAAATACCCGCGTGTGGAACTTAATCTTATTATGAATTTTACACCGTAATAAAAAGTCTTTTCAGAAAAAAAAATCACTTGCCGGATAGTCCGAAATTTGAGCTTTCGAATGACTATTAACAATCTTTATGAACACTTCTTGCCGAGCGTAGGGGATAGGCTTGAAAATCTGTGCTACCAAACGGAAAAGTACCAAATATCCTGATAAACTATAACTGTGAAGACCTATGAAAGGAAAAACCTGTATGCTATCTTCACGACTCGTTTTGCTCAAGAGCTGAGCGAAGAGAAGGTCGCATTGGATTTGCGCCTTCTCGCGTGACATCGCCATTTCTTTACATCTTTTTAGCTCCTCTTCAATCGCCACCACTTTCAAACTTAGTTCTGAAGGCACGATCAATAATTTGCAATCAACATTTTCGAATTGGTACAAAACAAACTTGTGATATTATTGTATAGATGGAAAAGGGGATCTGAACGAGTCCTCTCCTCAGTCAATCGAATTTCTTGACGAAGGCGAGCAATCTCACTCCTGTACGCCATTACTGTATCGCCGAATATGTCCTCGTTGGCACGCACGTGATTTTCAATTTTTCTACATTCGGCGGCGAATTGCAATGTCGACAGCGTGCCCGAACAATAGCTACAATAACTTCATACATACCATTTAGTGTCCAGATGTTATCTGTTTTCATCTGCATATTTTCCTGTTCTTACGGTTCTATAGACAAATAACTAAATAAACTGGAGTCTCTTATTGACCTCCACTCTAGAAAAGACGCTCCACTTACCTAAAAATGGGTGAACTGTCTCAGTGATTAACGTTAATAGGAGAAACGGCACGCTATTTTCTTTGGATGGAAGTCAGTAAGGCTTTGGGAAACCGTAAGCACTACAATGTATGAAGGAACCTACCCTTTCTCAGGGTGGACATTCACGATGATAGTCGTTCTGCTATTGACTCCTAATGAGTCTAGTAGAATATGGGTCAGCTTCGAGTCACGATATGGCACGTGTTCATCAAGAGGATCAAGGCCTGACAGAATTCGCATAACGCGGCCCAAAATAGTTAACAACTGGAATAAGTCATAGTCAATATCAAAATCTAGAATTCAGCCAAGCGAAATCATATACCGGATTAATCTCTACGGCTTCTCTGAATCGGTCGCCAAACCCAAACCATTTCGACTGCGTCTGCTTTTCGGATCCTGCCAGATCCACAAGATTCAAGGTGGCTCTCTTCTTATATAGAATGGTGTTCACCAACTCCTCAGTCTTCACCTAGTAATGAAAGTATTTGCAAATAAGACGACCTTACAATCCAAATCGTGACTTTAGGCTCAATAACCAACATTCACAGTAAAAATAATGTGTGATCGAGACAACTCGCGATTCATCGCCGTCGCCGCCCTACGTCTCGCATTCCAGCCGATTTCTAGAGTCTGGAATATATCAAATTGGGCTAAAACTAGTAAAGCCTACAGTTGGTAAAACGACTAAAAACTAACCCTTATCATATCAATAGCGCAGTGAACTTTGTGTTCACAGGCACCGAGCAATTGAACACCCTGCGGAAACAGTTAACAGTACGACATTATGGGATAACAAGAACTTGGTTACCTTCGAATCACTTCGTATGGATAGCTTCTGTTGTAAAGGACTCAGTAAATCGTAAAACTCCTCGTTGTAAAGCTCCACAAATCGACACGAAACGTCATAAGAGAAGATCCCGCCATTCTAAAATTGAGAAGCCAGAAAAAACTGAATTATCCCTCGCTTCTTAGATGCTCTTTTACTTCTGCAGCTCTCGACGACAACTTCTTGAATAAAGCGTGGCACGCCCGAGGCACGATCCCTTGTTGATGGACATCAACAAGGCAATTCTCAATGTCTGAAGGCCCAAACATTGTATGTGTTTTTCCGGACCCAGATTCACCTGAAAAACTCCAAAAAGCTGATGCAAAAGTGATAGTTGTAAACAGTCGCAATGAGTAAAATCACAGCTGACAGCTATGAAATAGCGAATAAAGTTTACCATATGCAAAAATGGTCCCATTGTATCCGTCGATACACCCGTCAACTATACGGCTCCTTGCATCCTCAAAGACTTGATCCTGGCAAGATTTGAAATTCATACAAAAATCAAAATAATACAACACGGAGATGAGAATCACCAACTTGTGTAACGTCTTCACCAAACACGGAGTCGAACGTGAAGTATTTTGGATCAGAAGGATTGAAACTGAAGCAAAACTTTGTACATTTCCATTAATTGTGGTCAACTATAACTTCTATAGAACAACGCGTTTCCTGCTTTTTCCTAGAGTTTCATTAGTTCTGGCCAAGAACTCGAAAACTTCGATATTGTACTTCAATCTCAGAGTGCCATTTCAATACTAAGTCTCACAGGCAGCGTGTTTTCCATTGAATAGAGCTTTTCCTTCGAACTTATAGTAATATCCAATAGCCTAGATCTCGCTAATTCTAAAACTGAGCCCGGTTTCAAAAAACTTTTCAAGTGCGCTTCAGCAGTAAAAAAAACAACTGAGTTTAACACACGGCGCGTTCTTCGCTGCACATAGCTCTTCTTTCAGATTTTTAATCCGAGTTAAAGATTCAATTCCGCCATTCCAAGGGTAATTTGTTTCTGAAAAAGACCTTTCAGTGCGCTGTAGCAGCCAAAAAAGGAGCTTCCACACTCAACTCACATTTCGTGTCAAATAGGTTGAGTAAATGGCTGTGTGGATGGGATCTCGTAGCGTTCGCAACGAACCGGTATGGAGACTGCTCGAGGCTCCCAGAGCCTGCGGATGATTTATTAACCTTTTGGGAGCGACCTTGGATAGTAAGCGGCGTTTCGCGGCAGTGGGCGTAAGTGACCTTGCAGATGTAGCCCGTAATCTTCACAGTGTCGTCGTTTCATAATGATTTCCGACTTCCGTCGGCACCAAAAAGAATTTTTTCATTGGTCAAACATGGGATATAAAGGATGGCTAATCATAGTAGAAATGATGCAGTAACAATTCCAAAACAATGAATTATTTCATCTCGGCATTGTTGGAATAAATCGGTGGTTATTTTCTAATGAAGAATTTCGAGGTTGCTGATGAAAGTAGTTGTTGAGTACAATAGTAATGTAGTACAATAGCACAATAATAACACAGTGGCTGACGTTTCGGCAAGTCTCGTCAACATGAGTTTGGAGAGGTCAGATTGATCTGCACTCTACTCGGTCAAACAATGAACCAATTTCAAATCGTGCACTAAAAAGCTTCACTTCGAAACACTCATTATTTAGTTGATGGATTAGTAGCAGCAATATCATCAGTACATATCAACTTATGAGTTTCAATTAGTTGAAAGATAACTGAAGAATTTAAACCAGCCGAGTTTGCCATTTCTATCCAATACTTGTTCAATTTTCGATATTAACTCATTGAAAAAACTTCCAGATAATGGACGACAGAGTGTGGCAGCTTTGAGGTGTTTTTCGTTTTCTCAACATTCGCGCAATAGTGGTTAGCGATTTCGAGAGTTTTGTTCAAAAAGATGAGAAATTTGACATCCACTTTGTTGTTGCGGTCATCCTATGCGAGGAACTATTAGACCATCAGTTAGTTATGAAAGAGGAGAGTTCGTAGAAACTCGCTCTCAACTGAATATTGAGATAACAAAAACACTTTGAAAACACCACACTCTATAGTCCATTATCTCGAAAGGGGAATGGGTGAAAATGGCAAGCTCGGCTAGTTTGAAACCTTCAGTAGCTCTCGACCAAGAAATCAATCTACCATAAAATCCCGTCTCATACATACTCATCGAAACTCATAAATTGCTCCGCATTGATGATCTTGCGCTTACTAATCCATCAAAGTTCAGTTAGACCCATCATCAGCAGTGTGGACGGGGCAACGGATAGAAAAATGTGTGGTTTATAAATCTGACCCTAGTCCAATTGCTAAAACACATTGCAGTCCATTTCACAAACACGCAAATCTTCTTAGATCGTCTCTACAATCTCTCAACGCGTACGTTATGGAGTAATTCCACGTGACCGCCCTTTATACCAACGTTTCGAATGACTGCATTGCAAGCCACCCACGAGCTTTTTATGAAACACCTTGGAGCGATCAACATATATGGCTTGTCAATACAGCAGGTTATGGCATTTTTAGAGTTGTACCCATCCTGTTCAATTATCAGATGGTCCGCGAGGTATCCGGCGCAGAGGACCGGCATTGGAGTAGCGCAACCAGAGCACAGCCTAACTATTGCCTTCATATCGAAAGTGAGAGCCCAAGAAATAATCCCCGGATGATACTCTACCGAAGATAATGGATGACTATTTGGTTATCTGCTGAACTCACGACGAATTGGAGAGATGTTTTAGATTGTCAAATAAACAGTAAATTAATCTATCCGATAAGGGCTACATAACGAATTGATACCAAAAGCCAAGCAGCATAAATGTCTAGGTTCACTACCTCTCCTCTCATCCTTGTCATATAAGAAAGCGCTTATGAAAAACATGACGCATACAGCCGCTGGTGTGTGTACTAATAGGCAGCAGAGGTTAGAAACCTTGAAACTGGCTCGTGATATAGCCATTTTCAGTGGCTACGAAGAGGTAGCTTTCAAGGATAAGCTTAGAGGGAATGCCGCGCACCAAACGATGATGCTGACTGAAGCAAAATCCCATCAATTCTCCTTTTCTTCTGAAACGGGATGAGTATAACCATAAAACGTTGTTTGGTCCAAGCAATAGGTAACGATTTTGGAAAAGCCGCCAATACCTTTTTTTTGGGGTGCTTTCTGAAGACCTCCCTTGGAACAATATATTATAATAACGTATTTTAAACCTTTCATGTAGTCTGTCCTGACACTTATAGGGTGCTAGACGTTTCGGTCTTCCAGTCTCATCAGTAGCACGGTGCCTTTCCGTTCAATCAGTTCCTTGTAAGTGGATATAGCCCACGTATAACGGGGCCAGAAAGGCTAAAATATACTCTAGCATTGCGTAAGTGCCATAACAGACCTCATGAAAGGCTCAAAATATGTTATCAGATTATACCACCGAATACTCTGATAAGCCGACGACTTTGCAACCGCTTGTAGAAGCGTCTGTGAACAACGAAAAAACTGCAAAATGTGCCCTGATGGTAGAGGTGGTGATTGCATGAGCATTAGTATAGTCTACCTAGTCCCTTGTAAAGCGTGTGACGGCATATACATCATGGAAACGAAAAGGCCTATCCGCGTTCGTATAGAGAAACACCTAGGCAACACGGGTAACCCTGATTTGAAAACACCATTAGGCAAGCATAGGGCCCAGAAGCATGGAGGGGAGAAACACTGAAATAGAAATAACCATCCTAGCACAAGAACGAGAAACCTCAGCAAGAAAAATTCTCACGTTCAGATTAATACCGAAAATCCAAATATTGCTCGAAAAGATGAGTTCCTCGTCATCACGCGCGATTTCGCGTCATATTTCGGATCGGTTTTTGTGGAACCAAGACACACACCTCACCTCGCCCAAGTGACACTAGATGCAATGGCCTACGTATTGACTAGTGAATTAGAAAACAACAAATACGGTGAATATATCTAATAACATTACGACTTAACTCCTACGATTCTGTTTAGGTTTTATCTATTTTGGGTACAAAAGTGTTTAATTATGTGGATTGCACGTCAATTTGGCTCTTTCAGGTTCTGAAGAAGGTGGAAGTAGATTTTAGTTCAATTTAGCAAAAAATTCCCCTTATTTCCACTGCGGAGTGCGCCGACACTATTCTTTGGAGGGACACAACGTCGTCAGCTTCGGCGCTGCGCGCTCCGAGCAGTGCGTAGGGCCAAGTGATTAGTGATGCAGGTCACTGGAAAGAAGGCTGCTAGCTCGACCTACCACGACATTTCACAGCTGATTGTCTGGTGGTGCTTCGTGTCGACTAGTAATGAATCCTTTACAAAGTAATAATCGCAAAAAAAAAAACGCTCAGGTGTCATGCAAATCATAATTTTTTGATACGAAACGTAGAACCATAGGTTGAACCAGCAACCTTCTTACCGATGTCCTGCATCATTAACCACTCGAATCGATGGACTGCTCGGTGAGCAGCGGTGTTGAGACTGGCGGCGTGTCCCAGTCCATACCTAGTGGGTTAACCCTTTAAGGATGATAGTTCAAGTCGTTGAGCGCGATCTTTGTGCTTTAAATCGTTTCTTCTTCGTTTCGAAAGAGCTTTCAGGTTTTGCGAGTACTTTGATACTCTACAATTGATCTGGACTCTCATACGCCTCTGTAGCATATATGGCTCCTGTGTGAAGAAAACTCTGAGTGCCAAGCACAGCCGCCACTCCCTTTCACAGTACCCCGTTGAAACCTTTTTGAAAACTAACCACTAAAATTATCGAGATGAGAGATGTTGAATAACTATTAAAAGTCTAGACAGAAGCTATCGAAGAGTTCCAGGCGAGCAAACAAAAAAAGTCGAGTGAGAAATAATTTTTGTACCTACAACGACTCATATTTCTTTCTACTTTGACTGCCAGTTGCAGTGGTATGATGTTATAGTATACCCAATATGTGGAGTACTGTGCAAAAACGTTTGCGTCAGCCGGGATTCGAACCCAGATCTCACTCTGGAAAGAGTTTTCTCTTTCGAAACTCTTCCCAGAGTGAGATCTGGGTTCGAATCCCGGGGAAAGAGTGAGATCTGGGTTCGAATCCCGGCTGACGCAAACGTTTTTGCACAGTACTCCACATACTGGGTATACTACAACGACTTCCAAAACTTTGATGGATAAATCGTATCCGACGAAAAAGCTAAGAAAACATTCACGCAGTCCATGAAAAGCACTCCATCCTCAAAAGGTTAAGAGCCCTTTAATACTGATATTCAATAGTACAGATTTGGATGATTACGAATTAAGCTTGATTTTGAGGTTTTTCAGAAAGCGCTGAAAGGGCGAAAAGAAGATTACGTTTCGCTTTTACGAAATTAAGCAGAATAGGCTAAGGGCTAGTAGCACATTTACTTAACGATATGGATCAAAATTCAGAGCTTAAGCCTAAACGATAGAGCAAAGTTTCGTATACGATGTCAACATATAAAACCTAAACAGTTCTAAGAAAAAGAGAAAAATTTTCCAAATAACGAAACCTCAACCCTTCGCACCGATGGTGAAAGGTGATTTTCTCTCGGATGCCACAGCGTATCAAGAAAGCTTCCTCATTTACCAATTACAGTGATGAAATTACTGATATTTAGGCTTTCGATTGACATCAAAAACCTTGAGGAAAAGCTCAACTCAGCAAAAAACGCGCCACGTATGAGACTTATTATATTTTTGCTACTAAAGCGCAATGAAAAAGCAATCCCACAAACGAAGTTCAACACTAAAATTGTCGGGATTTCCGCGTTCTCTCTAAAAATGGTTACGGATGATAAAAATTCTCCAGAATTTCGAGAGCAGTTAAACAAAAAAGTAGACATAGAAATGAAGAAATAAAGAGTATATAAAGGAGCCTAATGAATAACTCACCAAAGGACTCTATCGTCACAGACGGTGACGATTCGCTGCTGTGCAGTCGAAGGCGGACGAACCCGGGCAACCACGCGAATGAATTCAGCCGCGGCCATGATCAAAGCGAAATTCGGACTTCTCGCAAAGCCGCAATGAACGCTGTCTGCAAGCTTTTTACGATCAACACGATTGATGGTAACTCTAAAGAGATATGCCTGATAATTGTTTTTTGAGCCATGCATGTGGTATGTGATGTCACTTACACGACCAATCAATACACATGTGTTTCGGCCTTGGCAGCTTCGTCAGTTGGGCAGTGCTCTGTGTAACACGGTTCGGCCCCTCCCCTAAGAGAATTGTCTTAGACGAAAGGCGTTGCCCCAATCAACGGAGCTGCCAAGGCCGAGGCACATATGTATTGGGCTGTATAAGTGCCCATAATAGACCACATGCATGGCTCAAGAAAAATAAGGATTAGCAGGCAAATTGATACAATTCAGCGTGGTTTAAAAAACACCCGAAACGAAAGGTATAATAGTTCATAATTACCACCCAAAAGCAATCGATCGTACAACACTGCCCATCTATTGATTTCTTTCTCTTGATGGCATGTGTAAATAGTACGTCTACGCCTTCTCTCTGAGCGGAGTTGGGGTCCACCAAAGGGACTGGCTAAGGCGAAAGGCGCTGCCCAATTGACGAGGCTGCCAAGGCAGAAACACGAGTATTGAGCCGTAGAAGTAAGTGCCCATGACACACCACATTCATAGATCAAAAAAATTAATTATCAGGCATATTGAGATTCGAGTGCGATCTTAGGAAACACTCAAAACGAATGGAATGATCGTTCGCGACAACTCGAAATACTGATATTTCTTAAACCTCGGCATGATAATGATATAAAACTGAGAAAACGAGGAGAATAGCTAGAAAAAACTAATCTTTATTTTGGATTTTCGCGAGGTTGCCTATCATCTCCGTTTTTTTGTAACATTATTCATACTCGGAATTGATAGTATTTCATTGATGCATTTCGCATTGTTATGATATTTTCTATATACCTAAGAGAATTGAGTGGTGAACAAAAACGCGGCCTCAGGCGGGAATCGAACCCGCGTTTCATCCTATCCGGGGACGCGTGCTCTAACAACTGGGTTTATAAAGCGAAATCGCATACCTGACCAAACATGTCAAAGGTTGGTGGCTGATAGCTAACATTGAGATGTTGGAGATAGAGTGGTCGGGCAAATGTGCCTCGGTGGTGTAGTGGTTAGAGCACGCGTCCCCGGATAGGATGAAATGCGGGTTCGATTCCCGCCTAAGGCCGCGTTTTTGTTCACCACTCAATTCTCTTAGGTATAAAGAAAACATTATTCATATATATATATATATATATATATATATCATATCCTTCGTCTCGAAAGTTTTCTTAACACCACGTTCAAATTTCAACATATCTCTTAACTATTATTTGAGTCAGCATGTCATGTGGTCTGTTATAGGCAAATTTATAGGGCCCCATACAGGTGTTTCGATCTTGACGGTCTCATCAGTTGGGCAGCACTCCGAGGAGTCACTCACTCTTTTGCCAATCCTCTCAGGGCGCTCCAGTCCCCGATACTGTGAGTAGGCGACGACGAACATTTTACACCGTCCACTTGGTGAAAATATCACCGAATGGGCAGTGTCGTACACTCGATTGCTCTTGGCTGGTATAGTTACATTATGAGATATGTTGAAATTTGCGCGCGGTCTTGAGAAAGGAAGCTCGGAACGAAAGGCATGATGTTATTAACGATGCCAGCGAAGAGCAATCGAGTGTACAACACTGTCCATTTAGCGGTAATTTCACTTGACTGACAGTGTACAGTGTTCGTCGTCGCCTACCCCCAGTATCGGGGACTGGAGCGCCCCCGAGAGGATTGGCAAAAGACCAAGAGGTACGCCTGATTGATGAGACTGTCAAGGTCGAAACACGTGTATCAGGCTCTCTAAGTCAGCCCATTTAACAGACCACATGACATAATGGCTCAAATGATAATTACGAGATATGTTGAAAGATTATTCATAGAATTGTACAGAGTATTGTGAAAAAAGTGAAAATCTATGGCATTAGTAAGCGATATTTTATTCAAGGGAAACAACTCACCGTGTTATGTGGTCTAGCAACTGGCCGTGTTCTCTTCTGCGCAGGGTGGCGCATGACCCCGCCCCACCCTGCCCCCTACCCCCTCCTCCCCCATGTCGCCAGGTCATGTTGATCAAGAGGGTCAGCTGATACCCAGATTAGAAAATGGATCTGAGATAAGGTGCCATGTGGTTGGTTAGATCAAGGCACTCTCCCTTTCTGTTCCTTTCTTTTTGTGACCTTTGTGACCGTTTTGTGACAAACCCTTCTTGTGAATAAAAGAATTCATCCAGAAAGCGTCGAGGGTTTTTCACGTTGATGTTTTCGATTCATCATCGTATGCCTTTTTTATACTGTGTGTGCCTAGAGGTTTATTTGGACCTTCATTTTGACTTTCCATCCAGGTGTTAAGAGTGCATGAGGCGCAGTGGTTGGAGGTGCTCTGCGTCGCACACGAGGTCAATGGTTTGATCTCGCGCTCATGGCTCACCAAACCGTCCATCCCTCAAGGTCCGGTAAATTGGTACCAGACTGGTCTTAGATCTGTCTGGGAGAATAAGTAGCACTGACTCGGTGCAGCGGTAGGCCATCGCGGGTCATTGAAAAAGCCGGATATGCATTCAATAACCTCAAGCGAAGTTAAAAATTGAAGACGAACATACTTTGGAGATTGATCAAGAGCTCTATCGTTTTTTATCCATTATCTAGATGTTCTTTTAAGCGATTATGAGGTGGTCTGCCTATTTCGCCAATGTATCCTTCATCAAATCTCTTGAAGAGGTAAGGTAGTTGTACCTGTGCTCATACAGTCGCCGTCTCTACCGTTGAGACAAATAACGCAGTCCTTTTTACTTCATAGACGGTCATACAAGCGGTTTCCAACCAATTGACGAGGCAACGTTTTAGGAGGAATTTTTACAATTCATAGAAAGACTTTCCTAGACCACTGCCCTGTGGGCATTTTCTAATAGCTGTGGTTACTTCGTCTGTTATGAAAGGAAGTGTAAGAGGCACTTTATCTATTTAGGTATGGCGCACTATTGTTTTCATTGCAAGACTTTTTGCTCTTTTTCAACCTGAAGTTAGCGATTGTTTTTTCGTACCCATTGGAAATGGCTAAATTTCAAGATACCAAACTCCAGTTTTTTTCTCAGTTTTACATTATTGATACCAACCTCGCAAAAGCTCAGAATGTTTGGTATATCGTAAATGCCAGCCAAGAGCAATCGAGTTTAGAACACAGTCCATCTAGTGATTTCTTTCACTTGATGGCAATTGTAAATAGTGCGCCTAAGTTTCCTCTATGAAAAAGGGGGTGTGTTCCACCTAAGAGGATTGGCTAAGACGAAAAGCACTGCCCAATTGACGAGGCTGCTAAAGCCGAAACAAGTGTAATGCGCTGTATAAGTGCCCATAACAGATCATATGCATGCCTCAAACAAAAATTTCAGGCATCTCGAAATTGGAGCATGGTCATAAGAAAACAATCGAAATGAACGATGAAGAGATAAATAGCCTCTCGACGTCAATGGAGCATCAATGATTCACACCTTCTTCTAGGTCTCGAAAGTGCTTTCGCTTAGCACGACGTACTCGATTAAGCGAACATAGTTTGAATAAATGAATGGATACTTGACCCAAACAAAGACTTGAAATTACCTAGCCATATAAAAGCTAGTACCGATGTCGCAACAGTAAAGCCTGGAGCCAATTTGCCGATCCCGAAAAAAATTAGAAGGTTGGTGAGCTCGGGATGTAGCATTCAATCAGCCAGTGTGATGATGGTCACTTGTACGCGGACGCTAGGCAAGCCGTTTTCTCAAAAAAGATTCTGATGTTCAATCACTAGCGCATGTGTAGTATTCAAAACTTTATCGACTTATAGATCGAGAAAACAAGTCTGTCGCAATGATCACGTCTGGAATTCTCAGGAATAACTTCGCTTTAAATTCGCTTAGTAGTGAAACACTCGAAGAATCAGTAGCGAAGCTCAAGGTTTTGGAGATTTCAAGAAAGGAGTTGCATCTATAAAAAAGGTCGATATTTTGAAGAACACTAATCTGTGTTGCCAAACGAGCTTTAGCCAAACCAGCTCATTGCGTTCTGGTTCGAAATATAGTCTATAAGTCGATGAAGGAGAAGAAATAGATGTTATGAGTTCTACAAAATCAGGTTTCAATGATGTTTTTGGGTAAGACGGTTTTACAATGACAAGGAACAGATCTCGTGATTTTAACATTTATCCAATGATGTAGAGTGATGTACAAAACTTATGCATCAGGCGGGTCTCGAACCTACATTTCACCCTATCCGGGGGCGCGTGTTCTACCTATTGCACTACCGACACTTGCTTTTCCACCACTCTTTTTACGCCACAACACATCTATATATCAGCAGCCAACCGTCCACGGTTTGACCTGGATGCAGATATGTTAGATAGATGTGTTGTACCATAGAAAGAGTGGTAGCAAAATAGATGTCGGTAGCGCAACGGTATAGAGCACATCTCCTCGGATAGAGTGAAGTACGGGTTTGAGTCTCGCCTGACCCTAGCTTTTGCACATCACTTTACATCAATGGGTATACTTGGGCATCATACCACCGCCAAAAGTTCTACCTTCCGTTTCGAATGTCTTCTTAAGGCTACACTTTGAAAAATTAATACATCTGGTAATTATCTTTGAGCCAACATGTCATGTGGTATTTTATGTGGCACTTATAGAGCGCAGTACACGTGTTGCGGCCTTGACAGTTTCAACTGACTGGGCTGTCAAGGCCGACACACGGCATTGGGCTGTACAAGTGACCGTGACAGATCAGATGGACGGTTCAAGAAAAAAATTATCGGGCATATTGAAATTTGAGCGTGGTATTAAGAAAACACTCGAAACGAAGGTATGATATTTCATAAATACCAGCCAAGAGCAATCAAGTGCACAACACTGTCCATCTAATACTTTCTTTCATTGATGATAGCAAGTGCAAATCGTACGTATGCGCCTTTCGATGTAAAGAGTTGGGTTTCTCGCAAGAGAATTGGCTCAGACGAAAGGCACTGCCCAATTAACGAGGGGGCCAAGGCCGACACACGGCATTGGGCTGTATAAGTGCACATGACAGATCAGATGGATGGTTCAAAAAAATTTTCATTAGGCATATTGAAATTGGAGCGAAGTCTCAAGAAAATATTCGAAACAAAAGGTATCCTAAAAGTAGTTGTATGGAAAGTATATCAATTAATCGTACTCATGTGAGAACTTCAAAGCTTCATTTTATATAATTTGGTTATTGGGTTTTCATATACCGTCTAGCCGTTAAAAAGAGATGTCGATCATGTGTCACAGTGTAACTTTTACACAATCTCTCTTGCAAGGATGAAATGGCAATGAACTTGTAATCAACAGAAATTCTTTTTTCAAAGCACTTACAGCTGTGGTATGATACCACAAATATATGTGCAACAATACTGAGTGATATACAGAACTCTGGACGTCAGACGTGATTCGAACCTGCATCTTAATCCTTCCGGAGTGAAGTGCTCACCATTGCGCTACCTGTGCTTTAGCTCCGCCACTCCTCTTTCTGCAACAGATCGGAATGATGGCAGTGTTGTTGAACATTTTGATGTTTTTAGAGCCCTGCTTAAACATGCTGTGGTTGGGAAATCAAAGCGATCTTTGGTATGTTTTCATCAACAGCTCAAATACCATCCATTTTTGGGGCTTTTTGATTCTTCCTGGCAAAATGTGTGAAGAATTAGTTCGAAGAAACTTGTCTGCATAACCGGAATTTTCTAACACTATGTTCTGCATCACTCGCCAGAAAACAGGATATGCTCTACTTACTGCATAGTCCGTGTTGGTTCAACTAAGCTCTGATTAAGAATATATGTTATGATTAGTTATTCAGTTAGTTTTTTGCATTCATTTCAGTCTTCGTCTCGAGATTTTGAACTTGGTTGGAAAGGCTCTATCGTTACCATCATCTTTTTCACAAAAGTCGATTACACTTGTAATAGTACCAATGTCTTCTGCATTATAATTACTTTATATCAGAACATTCTCAAAGAAGAAAATCGTTCGACTATGAACAATAGCAAGAACGATCAGGAGATAATTTGACTGCAAACCGAAAGAGCTGCTTGAGTTTACGGTTATCATCACCAGCTGTCCATAATCATTCGGAAATCTGTCCTGATTAATAAATGTTGATGAAAAAAGGTATTATTGTATGAAGTGGGAAATGACTTGATATTTATTTCACAAGCTGTTCTTTCAGTTCACTGCCCCTCAAAAATTTAAGCACAACAAAGAGGAGTTTGAGGAAAGGGCCGTTTTGATTTATTATCGCCACTAGAACTGTGCAACCATCTAGCTCGTGATTTACGTTTACTACTGCTTAGCTGCTGACGTTTTTGTGCAAAAGGAAGTCAGAAGCTGACCGTGCTCTGGCTGAACTCATTGGCTATAACAACCGGCAAAAGCTATCCTAATGAAATGGCAAGGAGGAACATGACATAGATCAAACATCGGCTAACACAATGACAAAAATTATCTGTTTCTGTGTACAACGTTTTGGGGATGCGAATTTTTTTTTTCCAAGTTTCTATGATTGTCACGGGAGGGTGGAAAAGGGACCACTAGCTCTTCAATAACGTATAAGGAACATGCCAAATAATCATTTTTTGAGCCACGCATGTGATATGTAATAGGACAAACTTATAAAAACGATACATCGATATCTCAAATCAAGTAAATTTCAATGGCATGTTTAATTTCTTAAATAGCTTATGTTTGGCACCGTACCAGTCAAAATAAGATTTTGTTTCTCATTCGAAATTTTCTCAATGGACAGATGTTTTGTTGTAATGAAATCTCAATCGTTAGATAGAGAAAATCTTTCCAATTATAACGGATATTTGACTTTCAGAAAGGACTTTTTTAAACTTTGTAACGATCGGAAGAGTGTTGGGTTTTACACTCAAAGAACACTTCTGGACGGCTAGGGTGTGTGAACAGCTATAAAACCAAAGAATAAACAGACTTTCTTAAATAGAAAGATCTGCTCTATTTAATAGTTAAAATTTTGTTATAAAAAACTTTTATCGGACGAGAAATCTTCAAGTGTGAAAGAGAATCTCATTTTGACTGGTACGGCGCTGAAAACAAGCGACATGAGCAGTAAAATGTACCTTTGAAATCCACTCGATTTGAGCTATCAAATAATCGTACATTCGTCAGATAACAGCGAAGAAACGCTTTTATCGAAGGCCTCAAGTGGCGCCGCCATAATAAAGAATTACCAAATTTACTGTGGAGTTTGAAAGGACAAATCTTGGGCTATGCAAGGTTTATACAAATGAAAATTCTATCTCTTTTCTTTATCGATTGACACCTGGATAAGGTACGCCACGAAAATCACATTTTGAGAAAGCTCAGTAACGAACTAGAGGCAGAATTAAAGCGCTCACGAGACAGTAGGAGGAGCAAAGCCAAGGTAGGCAACATCGGTATTGTTACGAGATATCGAACTCAGAATAGATGGAAGGGATCTCATTTTATTAAATTCGTACCAAATATGATAAACATTCGGTTTTCATTTCAAGTGCTGGATATTTAAGTTCTGCCAAAATTGACTAATGTGGATGTTTAAGTTTTGTCAAACTTGCTTCATTATTTCGTTCAAATATACATTGAAGGAGTTACCACTGCATGTAATAAATACTTCTCATATTAAATATTTGTTTTTCAAACTGAATGCTGGATCAATTCATAAGAAGAACGACGAGAATCATACATTGATGGTCGAGTGGTGAATAGTTGCTTCCAACGGTGTGGAGCTTTAAAAGTTACATCATGGTTGGATGATAGTTGCCGATGTTTAGATGTGCACTTTTTGTGCAACCAGATGGTTTTAATGCATTGAGTAGGTCTCTTCCTTCTGGTAAGTAATGTGTGGGGAGCTGAGCCACTGAATTGACGACTATTTTCATGAATCTCTTCATGTTCGAGTCATGCCCTGTATGGATCTGTTGACACACAATTTCAATTTTCCATCAGCGAAAGAGTAAACTGGATGATGGAAAGGAGAATCGGCCGAGCCATATATTCATACTCTGAGGTCAAAGTAATAGTCGTAGGTGATTACTCTCCACCTACTTTGTAGAAGCCGTTACGCTTTCTTTCGAGCTTCGGAATAAGAACATTTTACCACTTTTTGTGCGATGTTTTACCTGGCGTTGCCAACGCTTTTCCTAAGATCGGTGACATCAGTGATTACTGTTGATTTTGTCTACGTATGATCTTGCACCGCTTTTCCGAAAAGTAGTCAAAAGCGAACATGAGTTGACGGTTGCACATGGCTTGTGTGATTTCACGTTGATGTATTAGGATCAGCGCTTCTGCGTGAGAAATTAGTTTGCAGCGTCAATACTGACTACTGATTGTCATAAGAAAGGCGATCTATATCACTGGTTGGAGTGTCATGCCTGACGTCTTTCATGTGTTCTCCTATACTTTGGAAAAATTTTAATTCCAAAAAGCGAGAAGCGCTAGACGATAGAGCCGAACACATAATGCGTTTCAAGCACAATAGATGGGCGATTGCTGTGAATGATTGAACTCCGCGAGATGTCAAGAAAGAGGATCACGAAGAAGTCGCCAACCCATAGTCGATGTTAACGAAAAGCCCGGAGGGAAGATATCATGATCATCGATTACCTAGAGTGAGGAGGTACCACTAGGCTACCCTTGCACGCAATAGGGGAAAAATAAAAATCTCACTGAGGCCCGCTGGAGTAGCTAGGTGCTAGCGGAACGAAGGCTAAGAAAATAGTGTAATATTCAGCTTGATACTTTTCTTTCGTTTTTGTTTGAAATTACTCAAGTTGCGCAGCCACAACAGCTTGTCATAAAATTGTGAGATTTTTTTCTCAATATACTCATTACATAAATGCCAAATAATTCACTCATAATCAAGTAACATTCTCTAGCAGAGAAGAAATGAAAGTTCTCGCTATCCGTAAAATCAAGCTGAGCACCGAGTACGTGGTAATGAACTTTATTAAGATTCATATTCCTTTAAGGCAAACTATTTCAGCAAACCCGTCGGAGCTAGTGGGATCGTGGTTCGTGCCATGGAGATGAAGCCGATATCATGTGGGACGGGAGTTTATCAGCCAGTGAGTCTTGAAAACAAGCGTTTACTAACTTAAATCACTTGAGCTTGGAACTCTATCCATAATACTATTTGATTAGACTGAGGCTCTGTTTGCTCAGGTAGCAGGGCCTTGTCCATGTCAACTACAAACTCTTCAAGTAGAGCTTACGGCGAATCGAAAGTTAGTTATCGTTTGCTCACGTCAGTTCGCTGTTCGAAATTTGCATACTTTCAAGGAATTGAGATCCAGGAATTAGTCGGTAACATTTTTCCGACTTTAAAATGCTCTTCGTGGGCAGGAAACAACAACACAAAAGCGATCAAGTGCATGTAAGATTGATTCGTCGAACTCTAGTAGCTGATGTTCATGAAAAATTAACACTACAATACGGGCTTGATGTATTACGAGCGTTCGGTAAAGCGATATCATCTATGAAGGTTGGATTTTGTCAAAGTGGAGGACTAGTGGTTGAGACAGTCTTAGAAACACATACTGGCTAACATATTTCATCATTCCAAAGAAATCACCTAATTCATGTTTCTTTTGCAGCTCGTTAAGCATATATTGTAGTATATACGATAGATATGTCAGTGAGGATTTATACAGAAAAGGAAGTTTTCTATTTTCCCGGTAGTTTAATTTTAAGTATTTTGTCATTTTAGGTCAACTCTTGCTCCAGATATATACATGTAGGCGCACTCTTTGGCTGCAAAAATCCGCAGTCTCACCGATGTCAAGAGAAGCTTATTACATGCCCTTGCTGGGCGATTCGATTGAAAAGCCAGCAGAATGAAAATCAGTGACATATTTCAAAAGAACATTGTGACCGTCGTTAGTCTTATTTGCCAGCCTGATGATCCTAATTATTCGAGGTTGCTTGAATGCTCTACTTACAGATGATCCTGGAGTTGAAAAATTTCATCTGTTGTTTTATGTTGGCGGACTTCCATCTTGTTCGTAGTACACAACTGAATGAGGATCATCATGTTAATTTTACGTTTTCGGACTACTTCTCAACGTGACCAGTATGGCTGATGGTGTTATAAAGGACCTTCATACTGGTGAAGTGATTCTCTAGGGAGGAGCATTGCTTTGTCCCATAGATCACTCTGTTATTCGTTCCAGAAATTACTGAAGACTCTAATAAATGTATCGAACCCATGATCAAAGTAGTAACGGATTGTGGAATTTGTTGTATTGATGACGATGGAGAGCGAATGTAGTTCCGTCCATAAGGTGTGCGTACCTATGCGGCAGGAAACAAACAGAGTATCCTTAGGAGCCAAATGGCTTCTTTATTCACTATGATCTTGCACCGCTTTTCAGGAAAACAGTCAAAAAGCGAGCATGAGTTGACGGTTACACATGGCTTGTGCGATTCCACGTTGATGTATCAAGACCAGCGCTTCTGCATGAGAAATTAGTTTGCAGCGTCAATACTGACTACTGATTGTCATAAGAAGGCGATCTATATCACTGGTTGGAGTGTCATGCCTTACGTTTTTTTCATGTGTTTCTCCTATATTTTGGAAACATTTTAATTCCAAAAAGCGAGAAGCGCTTGACGATTTAGCCGAACACATGATGCGTTTCAAGGATAACAGATGGGCGATTGCTGTGAATAATTGAACTCCGCGAGATGTCAAGAAAGAGGATCACGAAGAAATCACTAAAGCCATAGTCGATGTTAGCGAAAAGCCCAGAGGGAAGATATGATGATCATCGATTACCTAGAGTGAGGAGGTGCCACTGGGCTACTCTTGAACGCGATAGGAGAAAAATAAAAATCTCACTGGTGCCCGCTGGAGTCGTTGAGTGGCTAACGGAACGACAGGCTAAGAAAATAGCATAATATTCAGCTTGATATCTTTCGTTTCGAGTGCTTTCTTAGGACCACAGCTCAAATGAAGCAGAACGAACGAACGAGGTAATGAAACAGATTTGACAAAACTTAAAAATCCACATTACTCAATTTTGGCAGAACTTATATATCCAAGACTTGAAGTGAAAAACGAATGTTTATCATATTTGGTACGACTTCTGATAAAATGAGATCACTTTCATACACTCTGAGTTCGATATCTCGTAACAATAGCGTTGTTGCCTACCTTGCTTTGCTCCTCCTACTGGACTACTCAGCGTGACCAGTATGGCTGATGAGCGTGAGCAGTATGGCTGATGGTGTCATAAAGGACCTTCATACTGGTGAAGTGATTCTCTAGAGAGGAGCATTGCTTTGTCCCATAGATCACTATGTTATTCTCGTTCCAGAAATTACTGAAGACTCTAATAAATGTATCGAACCCATGATCAAAGTAGTAACGGATTGTGGAATTTGTTGTGTTGATGAGTCGACATGACGATGGAGAGCGGATTTAGTTCCGTCTATGAGGTCTGCGTACCCATCAGGTAACAAACAGAGTCTCTTTAGGTGCCAAATAGCTTCTTTAATCACACTGCACGTAATGAAACAACAGTTTACTTCTACTGCAACATAGGAATCAGTCGACATTGAACACCCGTATTGTTGTAATTAGAGTGCTGCCGATTCTTCGTTTGGAAGGTAAACAAATTGATTTGGTAGGCTAGATATTTTGTTGCATATGTTTTCACTAAGATCGAACATAGCTCAAAGCAACCTATCCAACAAAACGGTAATCCCCCTGCGGCATTGCTTCCAATATACATAACTTTTCTGCTCAACACCTTTATCTTGAGGCTCACTTTACTTCATTGCTATAAGATTTTCATTCAAATCTAATTTGCTATGGGTGATACAAGAGAAGTCGAATCGCGATTGTGATAGACTTTTTGCATCTCACATCACCTATGTTCACATGACTTCAAAGCAGCCAGAGATCCAAGACTAAAGTCGATAGATATACGCTTAATCAGGCGTGATTTCACCCTTTCCGAATGGTGACCATTTTCAACCGGCCACGAAGAGCGGCGGACAGTCGCGTGTCAAAGATAATGTTATAGTTTTTCATAGGGTTTAGGCTATTATCGTCTTAAATGGTACGATATGTCAGAAGAGCCCTTGATGATGCTATGGATAGTAAAAGCAGCGCAGATGCTGTCAATAAAACCCCGCATTACTGAAGAGGAAACCAGACAATACAAAAAGGTGTTATTTAAGTGTCACCAAACAGTTCTTCATCCATATTCATTTATCATTCAATCACATATATTATTCGTATCTTATATAGTAAACAATTCACCTTCATACACAGTTGTGAATGAGTTTTGTCAAATAATTAGACTATTATAATGTACTTTTGAAATCAAATATTACAGCATAAAACATCCCGCTTTGGAGTACTCTTGTTCCGTACGACCACAAATATCACCACATCGACTTTAAGTCACCAGACAATGATTGGTTTGCCAAAAAAATTACAGCTTTGAGAATGGATGTCACTTCATCAATAACTCTCATAATAACCATAGTCATTTCAGTGGGCTCTTTTACGTTTGGTATCACCAGAAGAAAAGCCGATCCCTCCGCTGGGCAGGAACCTTCATAAAACTGTTAATAATTATTCGAAAGCTTGAATCTCTGGCCACTGCGCCACGCGTCCATTTTCTGTCCAAACCGTTTTTATAAAGCTGCAAGATTCTAAATGAAAATATGTTTTACATCAACCGCATAACTCTACTATTAGTACGCTGGAAGCACGCAGAGCATATGAACGTTTAGAGGAAATCTTGTAGCATAAGAGTCACACGTTTGACTAGAGTTTCTTTTTAATGCGGAGAAAAAATTTTTATTTGAAAACAAAAATCGCAATTCACATGTGCAACGAATTAGCGCTATCGATCGATCGCCACGCCGAAAGCTCATTGCAGTGCAGCAGGAAAAATGTCAATCAATTTTTTCATTCAAAAATTTCAATCGAAAAAAGAAGCAAAGCATTGGAATCGTTTTGAATGATTACTAATAGTCTAAAGAAAGAGCTCAGTCCTGCGAGAATTATACGCGTGTGGAACACAAAAGTTTTCTTTTCGTTAAACTGTTATAAAAGGTTTTTTCAAAAAACACTTATGTAGAGAAGTAACCAGAAAATTAAACTTTCGAATGATTACTAACACCCTCGTAAAAAGTTTTGTCCAGCGAAAGGGATCCATTTTCTTTCCTTGCAACGAAACGGAAAACTACCTTTCAAAGATTTTCTCGTCTCATCATTATGATCGATGCAAGCGAAAAGGTTGGGTACTTACGGACTGCGGAATTTAAGTAGCGTATGTTTCTTTTTTACCATTTATTGAGTATACCATGCTTTACTTACAGTTCAAGTTTACGAAACTGATTTCCTTGCAACCGAAGCCTAATAGACTACGCGTTGGATTGGCTATTATACCGGCTCAGAAAATATATTGATTTTATATTTGCCGCAAGATGCCCTTTATGACTAATGTCCGAAAAAAATTTTTTATAACGCAATTGTGTGATGTAGTTGTTGGCGCAGGTTATTGATTGTTCATTTTATAAATTGAGTAAAATCTTTGTATTGTCGGCTGTAAATCGGCTGTAGACTTCGAAAAAACGGGCTAGCTACCTCAGAGACGAAATGTTATTGTCTCTCCGTGACTACGACAAATAGATGTCTTTTCTAGGAACCAAGATTGATAATATACCTCCGTTTAGTGCAATAATTTTTTCAAAGAAAAAGCCAAGAAATCACGAGACTTTCAAAAATGCGGCTGTATCTTGAAAAATTCCTATTGAAAATTGAAGGCACAACCTGGCGTTCTTTCCATTAAAATACGGGAGGTCCCGCCACTAACAATGTATTTTTTATTGCAAAAAGGCTGCGCGGTGGACTAAACTCTCTCATCGAGAAGAGAGAGAGATCTATTAACGGTGTGTACTACTACGAGACATAATGCATTACAGTGAATCGCAGATTTTATAAAATTCATGTCGCCGTTATTTCGAAATTCTATGTGAAATCAGACCATCGCCTCTTTATCGCAGTATTTCACTTTTGACAGAAAAAAGAAACATTTTTTTGAGGCACGCATGTGGTTTGTTATATAGGGCTGACTTATAGAGCTCGATACACGTAAAAAGACTTTGACAGTTTCATTAGTCGGGCGGTACTCTTTCGTCTAGCCACTTCTCTCGGGGGTGCTCCAGTTCCTATACTGAGAGTAGGCGACGATGAACATTTTACACTGTAGTCAATTGAAATTATCACTGAGCAGACAGTGCTGTACACTCGATTCCTTTTGGCTGGTCGAAACACGTGTATCGAGCTCTATAAGTCAGCCCTATATAACAGACCACATGCGTGGCTCAAAAAATGATTATCTGGCATATTGAAATTTGAGCGTGGATTATGAAAACACTCGAAACGAAAGGAAAAAAAAGATATATTCAAATATTCTAGCGTTCCACTGCATTTTTCGCAGTGTTATGATCGTTCATATATTCCTAAGAGAATTGAGCGGTAAGCAAAAACACGGCCTGAGGCCTGTGCCTCGGTGGTGTAGTAGTAGTAGCACGCGTCCTCGGTCTGGTTGAAACGCGGGTTCGATTCCCAGGTGAGGCCGTATTTTTGCTCACCCTATTCAGCTCTCTTAGGAATATAGAAAAAATAGAATTAAAAGTTCAACAGACAAGGTCTCGAAATCACCGTCAGTTAGTATTTTCTCGAAACATGAGTCACCTGGTAAAGATGTCGACATCGACAACATCAACAACGAGTACGATGAGCTCACTTAATATCTTCTCTTTAGCGCCTTGGCTGAGAAGTCGACAGTTATCAAGGGACGCTCGTTTGGTGAAGCATATGTCAACGTAGAACAGCACAAGCCACCTGCATCCCCCAGTTCATGCTCAAACTCGCAACGCTCTGCGGAAAGATTATTGAAGATTTCACGCTGACAAAAGTAGCAGTTATCGCTGCAGTAACCAATATGGGGAAGAGCGCTAACAACGTCAGGCAAAATTTCATTACCTATACGGCTAAGTCGGACTTCGAAACTCAAAGGAACGAGTGGCAGCTCAACGCAAACAATTAGAGAGCCCTCCACGTCTACCACTAGAGACTCAGTGTATGCAAATATGACCCAGTTGATTTTCTGTTATAAACTCGACGTGTTGTTTCCTTGGTGGATAATCGTGCGACACCAGATCTGGACAGAATTTTACTCAACTTTTGAAAAAGTTTCCAACACTCGTCATAAACACAGTGGCTTGGCTCCATGCACCTTCTCTATCAGAACGCAAGAACCTAAACAATGGAAAAATTAGCTATCCAACGTTCAGCCGTCAACCGATGATTTTCTTCGTTCTCCTTATTATCAGGTTTCGATAATGAGAATCAACCAAATTGCAAAACAGTAATGTTATGAGGAAAATATTTACCATGCACATTTGTATCTGCTTTGATGCACAATTGCACGATTTTTTAAAGATTAATTCGAGTCTACAAGGTCCGCTCTACTTATATTCGACATTACTTATTTCTTTGCATCAAGTTGATCGGAACGCATCACTCTGCCTCTTCATGTCAATAACAACGCGGTGTTTAACCTCCCACTACTGTATCATTATGCAAGACACACTGAAAATGAAGTGTACCATCCAGTTCCAGAAAAGGAATCAATGTCAAATTGTTCCGTAATAGTATGTTAGAGAAAGATAAATCACTCATCTGTTATCGGTAACAGGCGGTGTAGTGGGGCTATCTATGGTATGTGCTAAAAATAAATCCCATTGTTTATTTTCAGATAGGGGAAAGTGATAAAATACTTGAATAAAAAACAGTAGAGATAAAGTAAAAAGTTTACTCGAAGTCGTAATAGACATGAGGGCGGCATGGTGGGGTGGGGTGGAGGCAGGAGTAGGCGATCCAGAAGTCTCCACTTCGTCAACATTCGCGCATCTTTCACTTATAATAAATATGAAAGCGAACAAAAAATGAAGCAAAAATAGAATCAAAGGTGGAACAAAAAGGAAACAAAAGATTAAGAAATCAGAAATGAAAACAAGAAGTTAGAACAATTTTTCTTCAAACAATGAGAATAGAAAGATCACAAAGCAAAGAAACAAAGCAATAAATATAGCAGAATCACAAGACATTGTGAAGTGATTTACAGAGGATGTATGTCGTAAAATTACCTCGTATCCTTTTGCCTTTAGTGCTCGTTGCTGTGCGAGTCCACGTCATAATTATTCTGAACGATGACGTCCCACCGTATAGTAATGGTTACGGCTGGTGCTAAGTTTTTCTGGTTCCAAGACTATTCTGATCACATTTTCTTCTCTTAGGCACCTACCAGCACGTCGTTTTTTCTTGTACATCTCTTCTAAGAGCCTCTTTAAGTATCGCAAATGGGCAATTACAGCATGTGCTCCGAAGTAAAATTTATTACACTACTCACTAAATTGAGTGGGTGACCTCATCTCGCTACGAATGCGTTAACTCGACAACCTCCAACATTGTAAAGATATTTGTTCCAACCAGCATTTCCCGGTTGTCATGAGAGAAACAAAATCCCCAGAAAAGTCTATTTTTCTGTTTGATATTGACAGCCTAACACGGGTTGTATATAACAGCTACAAATATGTCTCATTACGGAAGGATGCAATTTTGTCGTTGTAAGATTGGAGATCTCTCGACGCAAAAACGTTCTCCAAAATAACAAAGAACTTTCATAGAAGTCTATTTTGTAACATCCCGACACTGGTTGGTGATAGCACCCTTTCAAAACATTAACTTATCGGACAAATTTTCATTGCAGCTGTGCGTCGCTATGCCAATGTAGGGTACACCGTATCGAAGAGTTTGATGATTTTTAAGGGAAAAACGAAAGCAACGTTCAAAGAAATATAAACGCTATCAAAACAAAAAAAAAAAACCGACGACAGGAATACCGTCAAGTAGAAATAAAGATTTTGCGTATTGATACACAAGGAAAGGAATTTGCATAATTACCTCGCTTCTTGTCGCATTTAGTCGGTTTTCGGGTTTCTACGCCATAGATACTCTTCTGGACGATGGTGCCCCGTCCTGTCATAGTACTGCTTGGAGGCTCTAAATTTCACACGCCTACTTCCAAAATCTTTCTGCATGCACCTTCATAACTTAGGGACTTACTTGAACCCCAATTTTCCTTGTACACGTCCTCTAAAAGCCCCTTCAGATATTGTGAACTAGCAGTTATAGCAAGTGCTCTAAAATAAAAGGTTCCTAGCTGCTCATTAAATAAAACGGTAATTTTATCTTCTAGAATGGTCGTGAGTTTACAGTAATCTCCACGACGCTCTCCTGCAATCCGCACGCTTTATCATGGCTACCACCAAGATTGTAAGAAGAATCGTTCCATCCAGGATTCTTCGATAGTCATGAAAAAGGTGAATACTCAGACAACAGCCTCATATTCTGTTTGATATCTACAACTTAACACAGCTTATGTAAAACAGGTGGAAACATTTTCTTTAGTGCAAGGGATAGAGGTCACATCTCAGCCAAGAGCAAAAGAATGTACAACATTGCCATTTAGTGGTTTCTTTCACTCGAAGGCACGTGTAAATAGTACGTCTGCGTCTTCTATATGTAAGGGTGTTAGGTTCCATCCAAGAAGATTGGCTAAGACGAGAGGCACTGTGCATCTGACGAGGCTGTCAAAGCCGAAACATGTCTATTGCACTGTATAAGTGCCTATAACAAAACCAAATGCATGTTTCAAAAAATAATTATCAAGCACATTGAAGTTCGAATGTGGTCTTGAGCAAACACTCGAATCGAATGGAATGCTTGAATAAACATAAACACAATGAAAACATAAGGAAATTAAGACACAAACACCATGAAACATAAATAGAGATTCCGTAAATGCATGCACAAAGAGCAATTCGCAGAGATACCTCGCTCGATGGCCTACACAGTCTCCTTTTCGAGGTTCTATGCCACAGATGCTCCGCACGATGATTCCTCGTCCTATCATGACACGCCTTGCAGGCGCTAAATTATAAGCATTACTTTTAAAATTTCCTTGCTCACACTTCCTTCACTTTAGGCTCTTACCTACACGCCAGCTGTCCTTGCACACGTCTATTAGTACCCCCTTCAGATGAAGTGTATGATCAGTTGTAGCAGGTCTCCTGAAAAAAGGGCTATCTCACTCGTCGCTAAATCAACTGGTGACATCATCTATGAATGGTTGTGAGCTTGCAGCATTCTCTAGAGCACTCTCATGTAGCCCCTGAGTAGGCTTAAACTTGAACAAAGTTCTGAGAAGAATCGTCTCTACCAACATTCTCCGACGGCCATGAAACGAATGAAATTCTCAGGCAACAGCCTATTTTTCTATTTGCTGTCGACAGCCTAGTACAGCTTAAATATAACAGCTGGAAATATTTCCCCACACAGAAGGGTTAGAGCTCGGGTCGAGCAATATCGGAGGTGTTTTGCGACACACATATGATCGATCAGTAGATGGCCATTGGTTCACTCACGCGCTCAAGGCTCGTAAGCCATCCATTCTTCCGCCGTTGCTTCATTACTACAATCTCGTCTGTGAGGATATCAACAACGACTTGAACATCGGAAGGCGACGAGAGACATTATAAAGGCCAAATAAGCATCCACTCACATTAAACGGGAGTAAAAATTGAAGACGAATGCATGGGGCGTCCTCAAATATTGATCCAGGCACAGAGCTTTAGAGGTTCACGGAAGGGTCAGCTTTTTGTTGAAACAAAAGCCATTTTTCAACATATAGGCATTTGTTATACTTAAAAAAATCATTGTGGGAACCTGTTCTTTGATAAGATGCCAAATAAATTCCTCTATATCCAATGTACTCTGCTTCAGTACAGTCTGTCCGCCGATGCTCCCGTTCGGCGTGACGTCCCATTTTGGGGCACGACGCTTCAAAAGGTAAACCTACTGAGGACGATTAAGTCAAGCCACCAGCCCATGGAGCCGTGCGTGACGAACAGTCCGCAGTGCCGGACGACTACCATCTTCTGTTGAAAACTAGCACTTTCATTCAGCTCAACAGTTCTAAAATATATATATATATATATATATATGCACATTTATATACGAATATATGTATATAAAAATATGTATATGGAATATGTATATATGCACTTCGATACTCTGACGGGACACTTACAGCTTAGAGAAGGGCTATGGAGAAAATCAACCACCAATACTACTTGGATATCTTCGCTCGTCATGTCCTCTTACCGTCATATAAATTGAAAGAGGACGAATATGCTGTTCTACCGGTCTTCCCTTCCGAAATCCGACATGCTATATCGTCGGTGAAGAACAGAACAACACCCGGTCCAGACGGGATTAGACCAGAACACCTGAAGAACCTGCCGCCAGTTCTCATCAACACCCTGGCTCGGCTCTTCACTCGCCACCTGTCAGAATGCAAGGTCCCTATTCAATGGAAAACCAGCAAGACCGTATTTTTGTTCAAAAAGGGAGACCTTCACGGCATAGGCAATTATCGCCCAATCTGCTTGCTGCACGTTGTCTATAAACTCTACTCGAGTCATCCTAAACAGGATTGACAGAACACTGGACGAAGGACAGCCATGCGAACAAGCAGGGTTCCAAAAAGGATTTAGTACCATAGACCACATCCACAAGATTACAAGACTCATTGAAGTTTCACGAGAGTACAAACAACCACTCTGTCTCACTTTCATCGATCTGAAGAAAGCCTTTGATTCATTGGAAACAAAAGCGGTTATAGAGGTTCTGGATAACCAGGACGTCCATACTCGGTACATAATGATCCTTCGTGAGCTTTATGAAGATTTTACGACCAAAATATCTCCATTCTACAACAATATCACCATTGACATAAGAAGATGGGTCCGATAAGGCGATTCAATTTCGCCAAAACCATTCACTGCCACCCTACAAAACGTCATGCGAACACTAGAATGGGACGATATGGGAGTGAAAATTGACGGTCAACAATTAAACCACCTTCGCTTTGCTGACGATATCGTTCTCATAACATCAAATATCAGCCAAGCGAAAAGGATGTTGATCGCTTTCGATAACGCCTGTGGAAAGATTGGTCTTCAACTAAATCCAACGAAAACGATGTTCATGAGGAACGCATGGGTTTCGAATGCCCCATTCACGCTCAACGGGACGACAATCTCCAAATGCTCCAGTTACGTCTATCTAGGTCGTGAAATTATCATCATGAACGACCTAATTCCAGAGTTGAGCAGGACGAAACGAGCCGGATGAAGGAACGTTTAAGAGCATCGAAGATGTAGTGAAGAGGACAAAGAACATCCGACTTCGTGCCCACCTTTTCGACTCGACAGTAATTCCTGCCCTAACGTATGCAGCAGAAACCTAGTCGCTAAGTAAGCATGATGAAAAATTATTTGGCGTTATCGAACGCGCAGTCGAAAGGTCGATGCTAGGAGTATCCCGTATCTCGCAAATGGGAGAAAGGATCCGAAGTTCCGACCTACGTCAGCGATAGAAAATTAGAGACGCCGTTCTGCACGTCAGGATGTATAAACCGCTCTAAAGGAAGACCACTGACCCGTTGGTCCGATTTCTTCACGAAAGCGATGGAAGAAAGATATGATGCTCAGCGAATCCCTAGAGCAAGGAGGACCCAATGGGCTACTCTTGCGCGCGATAGGAAAAAATGAAAAAGTTGCTGGTACCCGCTCGAGTCACTCTACGATCAACGGGACGACAGGTGATACAGGTGATATGTATATACATGCACAGGTCTCGTTGCACATCTCTTATCGACAGACTGTCTGAAATCTTCTGACGGGTCTTTCACACATGATGCATCATCCATGTTAGATTCTATATCCTCTGGATCCTTTAAAACAACTCCTGGTCATTCTGAACATTATGAGCTGAATTCAACAACTATTACGGTGAAAGATGGGCAGTACAAGTATCCACAAACGCTACCTTTCCATATGATCTAAAAAAATCTTCTCCTTCTTCTCTCTCAACGTCATCATTTTCTCTATTGAACAAGGCAGTGCCCTAAATTACGGCAATGATGGCGGAATATATATACGAAAGCGAAATTTCAATCAAGAGATGCCTGGTCGTTAACTCTTTCCTCACAGGCATCGTCGTCCAGAGGACGATCTCGTTGCGTCGTCTTTCCTCAGCTACTTGTCTCGCACTCATATCAAATTGTGGTTGTACGATAATTCGTACGCTGATATGAGAGTCTAAATAGACACACCTTGCCAAACATTTGCTCGATCAGACTCTGTCCAACTTACTCTACTGATTCACTCTCTTCACAGTCGTTCCCATCAACATTCCTATCATTTCTCGGGATTATGGAAGCGATTTGACCACTATGGAGCCGCTTGCGCTTCGGACACTGAATCTACATTATTCACAGAAAACATGACGACAGTGAAAAATGATGTTGAACGAAAAACGCGCATGAGAATATGGCTCGTCAACAAAGTTGCTGGTGTCGACGAAAACCACAAATCAACTAAACAAAATCCTAAGACAATTTTTACTGCACAGTACCTCTCGACATTCAAACACGGTAAGATGCAATCGGTCAGAACTCTCGCAAGTTCGATTTTAGCAAAATCCGTTATGATGAGCAAAGAGAAATCTTGCTCGTAATGACGTACAAATGTTTGAAAGGGTCATAAAGGCGCCATTTCTCACACAGCTCTGAGATCTCAATTCTTTGGCTTCATCATGCACGTCTTTACGAGATTCCAGAAGGCCCTTACGAGAATATTCGCTCTCTTCACATGCATGTAGAATTTTGAAAAGACCGTTTATTGGAATGAACAATTACAATGAGCAATGTCGATTTTCTTGTGCTAAGGTTCATCAAAAAATCGAATGAAATCACACTATTAACTTCTATATTACACTTCCTTATCTCATTACCAACCCTTCACTACATAGAGGGATTCTGGCAAACTGTATTCCTCTTTCGTCTCTCCAGGACTCACTCATTATAGGAAAGATCATTTCCTTACAAAGTCTTCATAAAACCTACAAGTGGTAGTTATCACAGTGATAGTGATCATTTTCATCACTATCACTGTGATCATTATCATTTGTAGCTTTCATATCTCTATTATAAGAGTTTGTTTTATGATATCGACAAAGTTTGCTTAGAGCCAAATTTGATAAACAAAAACCTACCAAAAGTACCTGCTGCAAATTTAAAACTGCACATTTTGAATGTAAAACGTTATCTTTTTCTCCCTTTTTTTTTCTTTTTTTTTCTTTTTTCATTTTTCATTTTTTTCTTTTTTCTCTTTTGTCCTTTCCTGTTCGTGTTTCCTTTTGCTTTTCTATCCTCCATTAATTGTAGAGCGGTCGGGTGGTGGTTAAATAAGCTCGTTGTTATCGTTCTTCTGGGAATGTTCTCAGATGGACGCGTTGCCATGGCAGAGGTCGTCCGTTGTCGAAACAAAAGCAAACGGCATATGCTTATATTTCTCTTATTGGTACTACCTATAGAATTGGTATAGTTGTCCTCAACCCTAAAACGTGTATCAGCTGAAGTACACGATTGTTTGAGGGCCTTTCTCTCTCCAAAAAAGTTTTCTCTTAGATATTCGATGATCATTCGAAAGCATAAATCTGTGCTATTCCAAAAACCTGTTTAGCTCCAGAAAAAAGCTTTCTATTACGTTGTACCAACGAAAATAAAATTATTTTCCTCACTCAATTTTCTTCATTTACCCTGTTGGGGGCCGCTATATGGCTCCTCACTGAAGTTTCAACACTCATTAGATAGCCCAGATCTCAGAAATTCTGGTGATAAAATTGTTCTATTGAAAAATTGAAATATAACGCCGTAAGAGCGAAAAGATAATTGCATTTCACGTCTAAAATGCTACCCAACGGCTCGGACGTCATAGGTGCTTATTGGTAATTATATGTGAAGCTCATAATTCAGAGGTGTCTTATCTTTACATAAAGGATAGAATATCACAAATGAACTTTTTACGAAAATTTTTTGGAAAAGGACTAACTACTTTTCTTGAAATCCTTCATTTTTCGGCGGCAATACCACATTCTTGTACAAAAATATACTTTCAACCCCTACTGAGCATTTGTATTGCCTGTCTTGCGAGAACGTAGCTTGAAAGCACATTTTCTACAATTGAACATCTCCAATCGAAGTTTATGTAGAGGTTTTTCTAATATGTAGCTCGAGCGAGTGTAGGAAGAGCGCGAATTCACCATTGTGCATGATGCGTTATTTCCCCTATCAGCAGCCATATTCGGCAAAACGTATTTTCGCTCTTGCTAGACATTTTAGTAATTACCAGATGGCTTAAATCTCGAAAAATTGGAAGCTGTACTTCATTTTTTTGAAAGGTCTTTGTATTACACTGTAACAGGGAAAAATATGTTATTCAACACTTGAGCATCTTTTGATGAGCATTGTTTATCTTCAAAAAATTCAGCAGTTCTTCGACAACACAAATCTCGACAAATGTAACTCATAAATCTTGAGAATTCGCTTAGTTTTTGAGGGAGGCTTCTGAGTTTGTCGTTACAGCTAAAAGAACACTGACCTTTACACTAAGCGAGCACCGGACGCCATATGTAAATTGCGCTACGCGATCGACACGGCGCCGACTGCGAAATTCAATGATCTTTTAACTGCAACAACGCAATAAAAGGTCCTTCTCAAAGACCAAGCCTATCATTGAGATCGTAGAGATTTGTGTTATGGAATGGCTATTGAAAATCTGAATGGAAACGTCTGTTCAGCGAAATATGCTTGAGTGTGAGAGAAAAATTGGTGCTTGTATGTTGAGAGATGGCATTTCTTTGAGCCACTCTCATTCGCTAAAAAAGCCATTTATATAGCAGTATTTATAGTTATTTGAAAGCTAAAATCTCTATCTAGAACTATACATCGCCCATTTTTTGAACACCCTCTTACAACCCTGTAGCATCCAGAGAAAAAAATTATTTCTCACCTTTCCCCTTCACTTTTACCACGAGTATAAGTTGCTCGAAGCACGAAAAACATCTCACCGTGTACAGAATTTTCCGTTGTGTCAAAATCACGCGTTTTTGTTCGAAGTTTTTGTTGATGCGGTAGAAAAAATCCTCAATAGAATAACAATAGTTGCCGCCGTTTTAGCGCATAATGAGGTAGATCACTGTCGAGTTCAGCGATAGGTCAGGCGATTATCTTACTAACAAGTCGTTGTTGTGACTTGCCTTCACATTTTACTGAGCTAGGAATCTTTTCGGCAACTTTGCTCACCGGCCAACTCACGGACTAGTGGAACGGGGGCGGGGCGGAACGACCGATCGCGTTTGATACATTGTTATTCAATTTGGGACTTTCCACCGCATTGACAGCACCCTGAGATAAAAACATAGATTCTGATACTACGGAAAATTGTCTACACGCTAATATGCTTTTCGTGCTTCCAGTGATTTATACGCGTGGTAAAAGTGAAGGCGAATGGCGATTGAGAAACGGAATTTTATTCTGTATGTTACAGCGATATGAAAAGCTGATCTGAAAAACTGTGCAGCTAGAGATTTGAGCTTTCTAATGATTACTAACACTTCTAAGAAAAGACCTGACCAGCGAATGAGATGGACTTCGAAATTTATTGCCTTCTGACACATAATACCAAAAATTTTACTTGGCCTTACAGAAAAGAGAAGACAGTTTGTAAAAATAAAACACACCCTTTAAATTCTCGGTATCTAAACTCTCGAATAATTACTGGAGCCTTAAGAGGGGATAAAAAAATATTTTGGTCGAACTTAGGTGCGGATGGAAGAGTAGCAGCGAGAATACTTCTCTGGGGACAAATGTTTCTGATCAATGGTTTGCATAATGCTGATGTTCTAAGTCTTTTATCTAAGCTCGACTGTCTCTTACCGTTTAGAATTCTTCTACCATCCATAAGTACTCAACCATTTCTCGCTTACCTCAATTCTGAATATTTGAAAATAAACGAATGATTGAATAAACTTAGTTATGGTGCGAGTTATCGATGAACTGGTATCGAATACAGCATGCATTATCATTTTTTTTGTAAATTACTTATTGTTCTTAATTTGTATTCACTATGACGGCTTTTTGGTCTTGTGTAAAATTATGGTTAAGATCAAAACTAGAGTTTTTTAGTGTGCTATCCTCCATACAAGTCAATGGAGTTGATTAATTGCTAAACTCAGCATAATTCCGTAATAAACTAGCGTTTTTCTCAATACAAGACGCATATATCTAAACCAAAATCATATGAGCGAAAAGAGAGAATCGTAGAGAACCTTTTTCGCTGCTGTGTAGGAGAGCGAACAAATAATGAGGAAAGGTGCTATGCGTGGGGATTACCCAGTTAGATAAGACTGGTGATATTTTGTAAAGATGTCCACTCTTAATCTCCCCTGGAAGAAAAACGCTTGCTTAGGCTGCCAAGAGTCTACTCTCTGAGGTCAGCTGACAATTGGCAACATCTCTCAGCAGATTCACGGCGTCAAAATCATAAATTTCTCAACCATATAAAGCTAAAGGGATAAAGCTCTCGGCGTTGATCTATCCCTGAGGGAGCGCCATGCATTCGTCTTCAAATTTTAACTTCGTTTGAGGTAATTGAATGCATATCTGGCCTACAATGACTCGCGGTGGTTTCTCGCTGACCGAGTCAGTGTTACTTATCCTGCCAGACAAGTCTGAGACCAGTCTGGTACCTCTGGTACCAACTTACCGACCCCGTGTAATTGTTAATTTACCGCGTAAAATTTTTTGCTTGCAGTATGAAACACTGGTGATCAACGGTCTATGAAGGAGTCGTTAAGGTAGGGTTTCCTTTGACTGGTTCCAGTACTGCACCTTGATTCACTTCTCTAGACCGTCCGATTTCGGTTTGACCTTAAATGCTGGTATCGTTCTCGCGGAACTTCCTGAACCATCTCTGTGTAGTTCGTAGGTCAACCGCCTTGTAGTGAAGTGCTTTACATAGGTTTTATGTCGCTTCGGTGGCAGAGTGACCCAACTGGAACTCATGCAAGAGACGTTCACGAATCTTAGGCATCGAAATAATCATTCTGAACTATGAGGAGATTTTACATGGTCATAAAAATTGAAACGGCCTACATATTTACAATCTCGAGATCACGAGTTTTCGTATATTTCAACACGCGTTAAAAAAAGACCAAGAAATATATTTATTGCAAATGATAAAAATAATTTCGTTCCGAGGCTTAGACCACGTTCAAATTTCAATTGCCTGATAATTAATTTTTTGAGCCATGCATTTGGGCTGTTATGGGCACTTTACTGTGCATTACACGTGTTTCGGGCCTTTCAGCCTCGTCAGCTAAACGATGCCTTTCGTTTGAACCAACTCCTAGGCCAAGCTTTCGAAATCGAAATGTTCCCGAGAGTGTGGAAGTATTTTTAGAAAAACATTGCGCATAACACCCCGAACAATCAGAGCGTCGCATTGTAATCATTAGTTATTCGATAATTAGTGAACAGTTTTGTCACGGTGAACTAATCTGCTTCAACGAAAACGTAGGGATTACCCAATGTACCATCACGAAGCAGATCACATTACACTAAACTGCAAGATTTTTTTAATCGAGGTCCTTGATGTTTCAGAATTCAACGTGAGATGATAAAACCATCGCCTCTTTTTCGCAAGACTACACTTTTAGCAGAAAGCAGAGACTTGTTGAGATCAGAAGAAGAATCCCAAAAGTGCCTTCAACTAAAGTCTCTTCAAGGCAGGTAAGGCCTTTCGGGAAGAAGGAGATATCGACTATATCAAGAAGGAGTACCACCACCTTATCGGACATCTCCTCAGAGTTATAGCGGCTGAGATCTTAGCGGTTATCAAGAGACCTCTGTATGCTGAAGCACTCGAGCTGATATGTCGACACAGAACTGCGAGCCAAATGCATTATCCAGCTCATGCCCAAACTCGCATACTCTGCAGAAAAAATTTTAAGGTTCTCACGTCGGCAAAAGAAGCAAATATTGCCGAAGTTGCCAAGTTTGGGTAAAGCGTCAATAACGGCAGTCGGAACGTCAATCTCCATACGACTGAGTTGCACTTCGATGTTCGAAGGAAAGCGGCCACATATGCAAAGAGGTAAAGAAGGTCATTCACATTTTCTACTACGGTCTCCGTGTATACACGCATGGCCCAACCAATTGTCACTTTTATGTCCGACGTACTATATCGTTGCCGAAGAAGAGTTCAGCATCAGATGTGGGAAAAAGTTTGACTCGAACGTTCAAAGAACCTCTCTGCAGTCGCAATCAATACAGTGGCTTGACCTTTTACACGTTACCTATTCGAATGCAATGACCTATCCCTTGGAAGACCAACAAAAGCGTTTTCTGGCACATAGGTTGACCAAGCACGACATCGGCAACTATCGCTAAGTGATTATGTGTACTGCTATTGCTTCACAGTCGCTTGAAGTAGATATCCAGTGCTCAACCATTCATCGATGGTTTCTCCATTTTCCTTTATGAATGAAATCATACAAATTACAAAACATTATCTATGAGAAAAACGTTTACTATATATATATATATATATATATATATATATATATATAATATAGTAAACGTTTTTCTTACAGATAATGGAATTATAATTTATATATATATATATTCATGATTCTTTCGAAGTCTGAGAACGGCACTTAATTGGCTTTAGTGCCCATATATGTTCACAAACTCGTTTGTGTAGTGATGAAGTACTAAACGACACCCAGTTTCTATTCACTCCAGCAGAAAAATAGTGTGTTCTCTGGACGAGGGTGTTACTTCAACTAAATCAATGTCTAGTGAGCATAGTGAATATCTTAGTGACGTAGGCGCGACAAAAAACGTGCTCCATTAAGTATACTGTATCGCTGGGAGTTAGGGACGTAGAGGAGGTGGGACAGACAGTCTAGCCTTTCCAGTTAGACACACAGATGCTTGGTCCCTGAAAGCCAAAAGGTCTAAGTTGTCTTTCATAAATTAAATGCATAATTTGGTGCTTCACAGAGAATTTGCCAATATTTGAAATGTTCTGGCGACTGACAACGGCCATGGCATCGTGACTGACACTACTGCTCTCGCTGGTCCAACTGCCGATGTTGACGCGGGTTAGACATGTTGGGCTCGGCTCAACGAGGGTCAATCTCACATAAGCGATTGTACTGCTCCCACGATATGCATGCGAGTTATCTTATGCTTATTAAAGTGACCCAGATTTTTCTCTTCAACGTGGTATTGACTTATAGGCTTAGGCCTATTTCCATTCTACGTCGCCCAAAGAACCCGCCATTAAGCCGAAGCCTAACTGTGCACGATGTAACCTCACCTTCGCTCTTCCAACGCTTTGTAAAAGACTCTCTAAAGGCAAACTTAGCTTCCCACCTAGAGCTATACTATGGAACAACGAGTGAAAGTTGCAAATCAGGGCCTTTCTCATTAAAAAAGACGTTTATATAAATGTCCCTACAAAAGTAGTTCATCTTATGATAGCGGCAAAGTTTGTTTAGAATCGAAATTTCAACATACAATATCCAGAAAATCCGCTCTGAAGTTATAATTCTTCTTGCTGCTAGAACAAAATTGAAAGTCCTTTGAAAAACAAAGCACATTATCATGAGTTCCAACTTAAACCTAGTGAATGATTACTAATATTCTGGTGAAAACGCTCTGCTAAGTAAAATAAGGAAGGAAACAGGAGTTCATTTCACACAGTGCGGGTGCATTCCATACAATCCATAATTAAATGTAAAAATGCCTAGGGCAACTCAGTATTCGTTTCACTAGAAAGACGTCTTTATATATCTCTGTTATAGAAGTTTGTTAAGGATATGACATATTTGAGCCATAGGTCTAGTGCTATATAGGCGCCTATTTCGTCCTATTGGGACTCATCAGTAGCACCCTCCCTCGGTTCCGTCGATCCCTTGAGGTGAAATAATCCTCTAAAGGAACCGACGCCGAGTAAAATTAAGCACCCAAAGTAGGATGATGGTATTACCTGACTTTGTGGTGACCGGCAGTCGAGCATACGGCTTTTAAAATGAACTATAGGCCTATATACTGAGTTGCCCTAGGCATTTCTACATTTAATTATGGATTGTATGGAATGCACCCGCACTGTGTGAAATGAACTCCTGTTTCCTTCCTTATTTTACTTAGCAGAGCGTTTTCACCAGAATATTAGTAATCATTCACTAGGTTTAAGTTGGAACTCATGATTTTTGTGCTTTGTTTTTCAAAGGACTTTCAATTTTGTTCTAGCAGCAAGAAGAATTATAACTTCAGAGCGGATTTTCTGGATATTGTATGTTGAAATTTCGATTCTAAACAAACTTTGCCGCTATCATAAGATGAACTACTTTTGTAGGGACATTTATATAAACGTCTTTTTTAATGAGAAAGGCCCTGATTTGCAACTTTCACTCGTTGTTCCATAGTATAGCTCTAGGTGGGAAGCTAAGTTTGCCTTTAGAGAGTCTTTTACAAAGCGTTGGAAGAGCGAAGGTGAGGTTACATCGTGCACAGTTAGGCTTCGGCTTAATGGCGGGTTCTTTGGGCGACGTAGAATGGAAATAGGCCTAAGCCTATAAGTCAATACCACGTTGAAGAGAAAAATCTGGGTCACTTTAATAAGCATAAGTTTTGTAAATTGTCGAAATCGAAAAGTATGAAGGAATTTTTGACAGACATCAAAATTTTAGGATACTTTTTAGCGTGATTTATGATATGTCATTTGCACATATGGTCGATTAATACATTTTTTTGACAAGAGTGTAGACAATGAAGTTATGAGTTCTGTAAGTCAGAAGCTTTACATGGCTTTTCGAGAGCACCATTCAAAACACAATCGGTAGTGGTGTTCACTACCAGAAGTTATGTGGCAAATATCATTACTGGCTTCCTTTTGATCTCCACATGAATAACCATTTGTCAGGGGTTTTTTGTGACTTTTTTACAAATTTCAATAATAACTCGCAGATCGGAGATATTACCTTCTTCAGAGCTGCGATGGCAAGGTGGTCCTTGAGTTTCGTACAAACGTTATTGCATCGCTTCAGCGGTTGAGATATAAATGTGTGCTAGCGCAGTACCATTCTCTTCACCGACAACGGTCTATCTGTATTCCATCCACCCTGTATGTAGGTGAGTCGCTACAAGATTCAAGGAGACAAACAAATCTGTCCCAATAATCGTTACACATAAATAATGGTGTTTATAAAGTGGTTTTCTCAGGACGACGCAGGATACAGAGACGTGTGTGCCGCCTTGATGAAATGAAATCTGTTGTTGTAATGGAAAATTTGTGTTCTTAATCGCCTTCCACCTGCGGTGACGATGAGCTTGCATACTGCTTTGTGCAACCAGCATGAGACTGATTTGTAATGCCTAAGTTGAAGGTAAATCGATCCCCCAAATGAGTAGTGATTTTTCTTGTTTCTTCAAAGTTTCAAGCTTTCGCTCCACATTCACTAAACCCGGAGGTGCGCTTTGAAGGGGTCGACTAACAAAATTGGGCGTAAGTCTGACACTCGCCCAGTATTCAAATAGGAGGATTTGTAGATTCGGGCACTATTATAATTCAGCTCACTCAATCATAGGACATTGATGTAGAGCTCAGAGTAGCGTCGACCAAAAGGCTATTCTACTCTCTGATGACGACAGGAGGTGTTCAAAATAACTCAAGGCTCAACTACAAAAATTCAGTAGAGTTTTACGAAATGTAGGTGCCCTACATTTGAGAGTTGTATATAGAACATTTACCTAGGCAGTCGAGTGAATGATGACCACGAAAAATAGTTCCACATCCTCAAGATGGACGACAAGGTTCTCCAAGTAGAGTTATAAATATAATTATTTGTAGTGGATGTCGTTTTTCATATTGATAAAAACAGCTTGTTAAGACGTATGGCATTCTTTTAACTTAGTAGAAGTACCTATAGAAGTCCTTCGGCAATATGATAATTTCTACAAAACTTAAAAAATCTAAATCTTACATATCATATAACTTCCAACAGAACTAGCTGCGTAAGTCGAACCACGCGAAAATTCCACCTCAGACCGGAATTGAACCCACATTTCACCCATACCGGAGGCGCGTGCTACGTGTACACCACCCAAGCATCGTTTCGCGATCACTCGTTCTTCACTGTCTGCTGTCGTAGCAATCAACCATGAACCTATGCCAGCTTATCTGTTTTTGAGTACTACATATCACGATAGTTGTCAACTTGACTGGATTTATATAGCGATATGTGTTTACCCGACCACACCTGTTAAAGGAGGTGACTAATAACTATGACAGAGACATTGAAGAAAGAGTGATAGAGGAACAATGCGTCTGTGGTGTAGTGATAGTATGCGCCCCTGGTGTGAGTGAAGGGCGGGTTCGACTCCCGTTTGCGTCCGAGGTTAAATTTTTGCTTACCACTCAGTTCTTTTAGGAACCTTTGTAAGGTTTTAACACTGCGAAAAGCAGCATAAAAAAGAATTGTTGAGTACTCGCTGCGCTATCGTCTGTTGACTACCTCTCCTTCCGATAGCTCTCCCAAATTCGATGCATCATCCTTGTCAGATTTTGAGTCCTACGGATGCTTGCAAACTACTTCACATCATCATTAACATCATGAACTGAAGTCTACGCCATAAACAGTACCTTCCCATAGCATCTTCAAACAGACTGTCACCTTCTTCTTCTTCTACATCATCATTCTCATTATGAAACACCAGTCTCCCAAATCACACGATGCAGCGAAATGTATAAGAAGACGACATATAAATCTAAATAAATTTTCTTGATCGTCATTTCCTTTCTCGCAGGCGCTTCCATCCTCAGGGTGACCTCGCTGCGCCATCTCTCCCACGGCGGCTTCTGGCGCAACCACATCAGTCAGCGATTGTGCACGATAATCTCTGCGTTGATATGACACTCCAAGCAGACATACATTGTCAGACCCACGGTTCACCAGAATCTGTCCACTTTCTCTACTGACACAAAACACTCTCTTCGCAGTCATTTTCTTCGACACTCCTATCCATTTTGGGAATAGTGGAGGTGGTACGACCACCATGAAGATGAGCGCTGAACTAATATTATTTGAAGAAAACATGACGGAAGTGAAATATGGTGCTGGACGAAAGCGTGCATGGGAGAAAGCTTGCTTGTGATACCGTACAAATGTCCGAAAACGTCATATAAACGCCATTACTGAATACACCTCTGAGATCTCAAGTCTGTGGCCTAACCATGGGCGTCCTTGTGCAATTTCAGAAAATTTTATTTGTCCTCTTCACCAACAGTATAATTAGCAAAAGGAGAAATATCGCTCACTCTCACGCGCAGGAAAAACATCGAAAAAACCGTTGAGAGGAAAGAGCATCACGGTGAGGAGTGTTGATTTCGTTGTGCTAGGCTCCAATATGGGACCGAGAATCACTCTTACTACTATGTACATTACAGTTCTCTTCCTCAAACCAACCTCTCACTACATGAAATGCTTCTAGTGAATTGTATTCCTCTTTCGTCTCTTCTGGACCCAGTCGATATTATAAAGAATTTTTTATGGAGCTTGCTATGACCTAGAAGTATGTGGGCCATCATCTGTAACACCCCACTGAAAGTCAAGTTGTCCTCCAACCAAATGAATTACACTTGGACGTACCTAACTGCTGGACGCAAAAGTTCTCAACTGTGTTGTTGAGCAACTGTGGTTTACTTACCATTTTTTTTAACAGAACTGACTTCACACTACACGTTTTCAATAGGCGGGTGCATGAGACTATAGGTGGATTAAAATTGACCGATAATAACGATTTGAATTGCTTAGTTTTAGACCGAAAAAAATTTTGAGAGACTGTAAAATGCGACGTTGGTTGCAGAAAACTCACAAATTTAGGCATCTTCGACTTCCATTAGCAGCTGCTCGCTTGCATTTTGCATCAATAATACTTCATAATATGGCTGTTTTACTAGAGCATGATAAAATATTGCCAGAAATGAGTAACTTTGGATTCCACCCTCGAGATCGTATTTTTCAAAGCACTGATCCTCAACTTATTATTCTAAGCGGCCTTTCTATATTAAGCATTTACTTATACAAAATAAAGGGCAGGAGCTTACGGTCGAATCTCACTTCATCGTTGCATGATGAATGAGTAACTGTGTGATTTGTGCTTGCTGCTATGATTCCATTACTATTTTCAAGAGTGAACATTTTTCTATATGCATACATTCTGTGCCTGTGTTCGACGGAGATCCCTCAAAAATAACATCATTACTTTGAATTACTTTTGAGAAATCAAGAGTGTCTGAGAATGAAAGTCCCGTAAACAAGTTCCCTTCAAGACCAATTGATATAGGTCTGTGAGACGGATGTGGTACTGTGATTCAGCACCGTGAAACATCATCTTAGAGAAAGACAAAATCAAATCGTTTCGGACGCTTCTTTCGCACTGCAGCAGCGAACCTCCAGAGTTATTTCCTATAGACGCCAGCACTCATTATCTGCTTCTTGTCGAGCAGCTCCCACAACAGCATGTCCTGCCAAGCCCAGAGACTTAGAGCATAATCTAGTGCTCATGGAACTTACCCTTTAGCTTAATTGGCGAGTCTTTGCCTCGAGGCAGTTGGTATGGGTGCCGTGTGTTGTTCACGTATTGCACCCATGAGCAATCCCTCGTGATGGTCGATTTCAGAAAGTCGTACCTGTGGTGCAGCAGCAGAGACCTCGAATGATGGTCACTTGTGTAACGCAGCCGCAATTGAAATCAACGACTTCTTCAATCGAAAGCTTCACCCTTTGTGGAAGGATGGCATCATATATTCACCCAGCAAGTGACTGTATAGCATTGGTGGGTGACGGTGACTTCAATGCTGATCAATAATTTCTCTAAACACTTGACATCTAAATCGACGAAAGTGTTGAAAATGGTAAAGAAATAATGGAAAAACCTAATATTTTCCTTATGTCAGACTAAATACTGCGATTGGCACAGCTATTACGCCAAAAGCTCGAAAAAAAGCAATAACACCTTATCACACTTCATCTGAGTCCTTTAACTACCATGAAGGTGTGCAGCGTAAAAATATTCACTCATATAAATTCCAGTAGCGGAGCTTACAGTCAAATTGCTAACTTCATCGCTGCATGATGAAAGGTTAATACTGAGGATTTGTGTTTGTTTTTGCAATTCCATCAATTTATTTGGAGTGCGCATTCTACCTTCAGGCCATTTATGCGTACGTTCAAAGATCTCGATTATTAGAAGCAACCTTGTGAAATCAGAAGTATCGCTGCAACTGATTGTTTGATCAAATAATTTTAGAGAGATTTGTTCACGATCTAAGCAAAAACAGCAATCCGTCCTGGTAACATACCATCAAATACAAAGATGTCGACGGAGATTCTGAAGAGGCTAAGATGAGTTTATTTGAACAGTAAAGGGGATCATGCGCTATCAACCCTCCATAGTTGCTGAGCACATTCGAGCCTTCAAATGGGGTGATGTCGTCGGAAAATCACAAGGATAGAACCATATAGTTTTCAATGGATTAACGCGGCAGATTGAAAAGTATTTCAACGTTTTCAAAAATTAAGGAATCATCGTGCTAAAACAAATAGCGCAGGCTAATTTCATTTCATCATTACGACTAATAAAGCATGAACTAAACTGAGAATTATTCTTGAACTCAAGCTTGAAAGTAACCATGTTTCTTACAAAAAATAAAGAAAGCAAGAAATTGCCAACAGGAGCAAAGGAGCATGGCAAAGGGCGCGAAAAGCGGTACTTTTCTGTTATTCAAAAGCATATTTTTGCAAAAACCTTTTCGCTAAGCAATTTTGCTCTAAAGTCGCAATAATCATCCGAAAGCGTTAATTCCGATGAATCAAAAATGTGTTTGGTTTTAAGAAAAGTCTTTTATTAACCTGTAGCAGTAAACTTAAATTTTAGTTTCACATTCGGTGCGCATTTTAACGCGCGGATTCATAGCATTTAGATGTTTTTCTCCATTTCGCAAAGATTTCCACGTTTCTTGCGTTGATATTGCAAAAGTACCTTTGCTCTATCATTTAATGGTTCATGAGCTTCTCATTTTCATTTTATATTGTCAAACAAACAAGCAATGGAGCCTGATAGCCGAGAATAAATGCGCACTGCATAAAACGTGATATTAATTTCGCTTCTACAGCAGTGTAAGGAGTCTTCATCAGGAATAAAACTGGCACTCAGACAGCTGCGATCTATGTCATTAAACGTTAACTGAAGGCTAAGGAATCGCCAATGGCCTTGCTCTCAAAGGCAAAAAAGCTTCTTATTAACGGTAAATTATTGAAAAATCAAACGGCCTTATGAACTCTCACCATCACTTAGCTTTTGTATCCGCGAATCAGAAAACTAACTGCATTTTGGATGCCTTCAACTGCTAATCGCAAAAAGTTTTCAGCTTAGGTGGTGAGGTTCAACGGTTAATCACTTTCCCCACTAAGATATCGTGATCTTGAACACAATATTCAACACGTTGAAGACCGTATTCACCACCTGGCACGCGACGCAGTTGCCGGCATGCTTCAATGACAATGAGACGGTTTTCTATTAAAATTTAGCTTTTCGTCGCCTCTAAAGGGCAAGTCATAGTTAGTAAATAACAGAAAATAACAGAAGAGACCTTGATAACGGTATATGTGGTAGGATAACGTATGTACTTCTTCTATAATAGAGCACTTTTGAAAGCGAAAAAGAAAATCCTCAAATCACTCTAATTAATCAGTGCGCTCTTCTTCTACCTCCGGGGACACACTAAAAACCGACAAATAAGTTTTTTTAGAAGTTTTGAATTGTAAAAAGCATGCTGCCAAGTTACCATTTTTGAACACCTCTAAAAGGAATGGGAGAAATGTGTTAAAAACACGACGCTATTCCATCAGTGTGGCTTACGCACTATAAGGTAGGAATTTTTAGTAGAACATTGTCAAAAGAGATTCTTTCCTTCTGTGGCAATAAAAGACTCAAAAATCGAGATTTCATCAAAGTAGTTACGAGTCCTCGCTGAAGACCAGACTAACAATAGCTAAGTATTTTGAATACAAAGACTAATCTTTAGGACCAAAGAACCAGCCGTGAAGGTATTTAAGAAATCAAGCTTCGTATGGAAATCGGTTTTTTTCAATCAATATAATTGCTACAAAAACATAGTAAATTAGAAAGATTTAGTTATATAGAGATTGGGGATACGTTCCCTTTTGGAAGGATGCAGTTTCTTGTCAAGAAGTAGGAAGTTTCCAGACCCGTGGGCGTTGTTCCTACTAGATTCATTCCTACAAAGTCCTCCTATGATAAGCCATCATTTGGAACGACAGTGTCGCCTCAAATTTCCAATTCACAAATCACATTCATTTAGGTGAGTCGCGGCGCGACAATCATTGCATGAAAGTTCATGTATTTCGTCTGCAAGGTGTTCATAAACAAGCACCTAAGAGAACATGTGAAATAAAATTGAATCAAACACAATGACCTTCAGTGCTATGTTCTCAACAGTAGTGATATATAAACACTGTAATAAATGACAATGTTATGCACAAAAAAACTTACCTCACGAATGTCTTCGATTTTCAATGAAAGTTGCTGGCTTACTGCTCTAACAAGAGTCTTCGCTTGTGAGTTTAGCACCTCCTTCAAATTTTGTAATTCTTCCTGAATTGACGACATTTCTGACGACATCTGATATCCGATCGTTTTTGTATTTCAAGAATTCAAAATTCTATCGATTCATCAATCGAGAAGACCTCGCTCTATCGCGTTGGTCGCATATGTACATTTTAAACAGCAGTTTATCCAGAGTCATACTTGTATAGAATGTACAGAAACATTAAACAAGAACAATAAGATGGTCCGGTAACATTTTTTGAGCCTTTTGGGGGCTTGATTGGATTTTTTCTAGAATCCTACAGCATTTTTCAACATCATATTTTACTATAAAAATCAGGTAATGCTGTCGTCAAATGTCTTTATTCCTACTATCTGGACAAGTAAGTCAAAATCAATATCAATTAGGTTTTCTTCTTCGGCGGCATGAACAACGCCATGTCCCTGAGAAGTGCCTCGAATGGATGGCGATCACGACTTTTGACCATGCGTCGCCAAGCAAATTAAAAATACTGTAGGATTCTAGAAAGCATCCACCTGTTTTGGCACTTATACTATGTTGGGCACGTGTTTCACCATTAAAGGCTCATCACTATGTCTTTCGGTTTCACCCGGTTACTCACAGGACAATATATCCGTGTTGTCAGATTACCAAACTGTCATTGTTCTGAGCGACATATGTATGAACAGTCAAAATTAAGGGTATGATTAACTCTACCAGCCAGGAACGCTCGACTGATCGCCATTGCAATGTCGGGTGAATCATTCACTCGACATGCGATGAGTTAAATGATTATCACTCTGCAAAGGATTGGTGAAGCCGAATGGTAACGTGCTACAGATGAGCCTGTGTTGACGAGTCACGTGTTTAACACTGTATAAGTGTCATCGTTCGTTTATCTTATCATTGCCTATTCTATATAGGGTGATGAAGGAGCCCCGAGAAGACTGGCTAAAGACGAAAGGTGTTGCTTAACTGACGAGGCTGTCAAAGCAGAAACGCGTGTACTGGGCTCTATATATTGCCCCTAAAAGACCATATGATATGTTGACTCAAAACTTATTGTAAAGGTATTGATATATCTGACCATACCAGCGAAGAACATTCAAGTGTACAACTCTTAGCATTGGGTAATATTGTCAGTTATTGGCGCGCATATAACGTTCATCGTCTACTGCTCCATGTCAGCGTACGATGTTCTCCCCAGAGAGGGACTGGTTCAGACGAAAGACACCGTGCAACTGAAGACGCTGCAAGAGCCAAACACGTGTGTTGCAGTGCATAAATGTCCATAACAGATCACATGCATGGTTCAAAAATAACTACCAGGAATATGCAATTTGATGACATATTGCGGGATTCCATCACTTGACATGTGGTGATTTTGTCACTGTTTACTGTCAAAGAATCATTTTTGAGCCACGCATGTCATGTGGTCTGTTAAATATGGGCTGTGGAGTACAATAATAGACCTCTTAAAAGGCTCAAGATATGTTATCACATTATGTATCTCGAATATTAGTCGAAAGAAAGGTGAGCATAGAACAGTTCATGATGCGACGGCTCACAACAAGAAATGTCTATCATTGAACGACATGCTATATCCAGGTCCACTTATTTTTCCCGAACTGTTTGGAATCTTATAGCTCCAGATTCGGAAGAATCACAATCACTTCAGATGTCAAAAGCATCTTCACAAGTGCGACTTCATGAGGAAGATCGCGATATCACACACGTCTAGTGGTTATAATTCCTCAAGTACTTCCACCATTTCTAAGCGACATCACAGTCATCCAATTCACCAGAGTCACCCAGTGCATTTGCAGCTTGATGATTACAAGAAGACGGTTTTGCTTGATGTAGAAAAAGACAAATTGTCGTCGACAACTTCATCTTAACCGTATAGTCGCTTGCGCGTGCAAGTCTGCGTTTCGAAATTTTTGAAAAGAATAAAATCTAAGAATTAGTCAGCATTGCCTTCCCGATTCTAGAATTGCTAACAACAAGCAATATCAACTTCACAGCGACTAAGTTCATAAGGGGTTGATTCCCAGTACTCTTACAGCAAATGTCTATGGAGAAACAACGCGACAATGCGGACCTGGTGATTCAGTACATATTCTCGGTACAGTGATACCGTGTCCTTGAAGGATGGATTCCGTCAAGGTGGATGAGACATTTTGGAGGCATATTTGACACATGTCTCTCTGGGAAAAACTTCTTTTTGCAATTCGTTGAGAATATCGGATGTAGTAAAATGATAAAAGGACAGCTCCTGATGCACATCGATCCATGAGGGATGCGCCATAGATTCTTCTTCAATTTTTAACTTCGTCTGAGTTAATTGAATGCATATCTGGCCTTTAAAAGACTCGCGTTGGCTTCCCATTTTATCGAGTGAGCGCTGCTTATTCTCCCAGAGAATTCTGCTATCAGTCTAGTACTAATTTAGAATCCCCGGAGGAGTGGCTAGCTTGGTGAGCCATAAGCGCGAGATCCCACCATCAACTTTGTAAGCGACGCAAATCATTTGTAACCACTATGCCACTTGGCGCTACGATTTGTTTCCCTAACAGTTATCACCGTTAGCCGCATGGGTTTCCTGTTTTAATTCGGACATCCTGATCAAGGCAGCCATAAGAGATGTTGGCCTGCTCTATCGTGGTGAAATTCGGAGTCTTGCTATTTCAAAAAACTTTTGTTTTTTACACTCTCTAAAGACTCGCTAGAAAGGTTGGTGAAATGAAAATTAGAGGTGCATCTTGAAGTATCAGTAATCTGCTATAAAACACTGCGCGTCGCGTGATCTTATCACGTTACAGACAGTGTAAATAATTTGGCGTCGAATCCTTTATATATAGGTCATGCTGAAGATGACGCCATAGGGCCGAAACTTACATGTAGCACTAGAAATGCCAAAACAACCTCTTGAAAGGCTTATAATATGTTAACAGATATTATACTGCTTTAGGCGATCCCCCAAAAACAGTCAAAAAGAAAGGAAGTACAACGCACATTCAACTAGCCAAGAGCAATCCACGGTAAAACACTGCACATTAGGTGGTTTCATCACGTTGATCGGCAGGGCGTCGTGTAGGTCATCCCATTGATGGGGCTGTAAGGCCGGAACGGGCAGTGTAAGTGATTCGGCGTAGATTCCCTTCATGCACGGGGTATGTTCCCTTACAGGTAACTGACTGGACCGAAAGGCACCGTGCATCTGATGAGGCGAAAAGGCCAAATCACGTGTCTAGTTCTTTACAAATGCCATAAAAATCCTCATCGACAGCTAAAAATCTGTTTTCAGGTTACATTGTTCTGAGTGAGGTCTCAGAAATAGTCGGAAGTAAAGGCACAATATTTTACGATTGTTAGCCAAGTGCAATCGAGTAAACAACACTGCCCGTTCGGTGATTTTATCACTCAGCGGGGCGTGTAAAACGTTCAGCGTTGGCTCCTATATAGAGTGTACATCTTCTCGCGGAACTGACTGAACGGAAAGGCATCGTGCAAATGATGAGGTTAAAAGGGCGAACACGTGAATTGCACTTATAAGTGCCATAATAGATAGGTCCAATCTATACGAATCGAGAATTCCAGTAATTTTTCCGCATTTTTTTTGCAGTGTTATGATGTTTCATATACACTTAAGAGAACTGAGTGGTGAGCAAAAATCCTCAGTCTTCGCGTGCGTCTCCTACATGGTTAAAACGAGACTTCGACTCCTGCCTGAGGCCGCATGCTCATCACTCAATTCTCTTACGTATTCTATGAGATTAAACTGTTTTTTCGTTAGGCAAATTTTAAAGCTGCACTCCAAAAGCGAATTGATGTTGACGTGAAAAATGAAAGGTGTAGAAGATGGAGGTTGAGATAAAATGACCTAATAAAAAAGAAAAATATGCAATTCGAGTTTGGAAGGCGATATTGCCGAATAATGTATTCTTGAGCTAATGCTGGAAATTATCGAAACAAGGAATTTTTCGAGGAAAAAAAATTTAAGTACATTATACATTTTGTATGAAAAAAGTAGTGCGATGTAAAAATGATTGAGAGTCTTTCAGTATGAGGATTAAGTTATAGGAGATTTTCGAATACTAGTCAACATCAGTTGATAGTAATGAAAGAACTACATTGACACCGTGGGAGATCGAATCAGTAACCTTTACTGCGGACTGCTCGTCGCATTTCATGCGCCGAGTGGCAGAGAGGAGTGAGATGGACAGCGATTCTCACGCTGGGGTTAGAGTCGCAGAGGAGGAGGAGGACCGTCTAGTCTTCTTACTAGTTAGACGCGCAGACGGTTGGGTCCATGGTCCCTAAGAGGCAATGTTCTATGGCATTTAATGTGTACATAAAATCTACAGCGTCGTCTTTTGAATTCAAAGTACGCTTAGAATTGGAACACTGGAAAAATCCGATAAGGAAACTTCAGTTTAAAGATTCCAACATAAAACATGCAGCTTCGAAGAAGAGCCATATCTTGAAAGATACCACTCCGTTTTACTAAGCAAGAATCCATCAACATGATTGCGTTCGGGCTTTAGATCGATGAGGGAGGATAAAGAGATGTCATGGGTTCCAGAAGAAAAGGATCTAAACGACGAGGTCGGATAGGGAAGTTTTTACGTGAACAAGGAACAGATCTCGTGACTCGAATACATGTCATTGTAATTAATGAAGTTTACAGAGATTTGATACATGTATTTGATTAAAAGCTGAAATTTGCCAACAGGGCTTCGAGTTACTTGGCCTTTGTTGTCGAAAAGTCAACCTGCATTTGGCGTAAGTATCGCCAGAAGAAACCCAAGGCGACGTCCTCTGCTCAGCATCCCGTTATCAACATACCTCACGGGTCCATCCCTCATATCAAAAGGTAGCTGTTACTGACAGACTTGAACGGCAAGCTATACTTCTCTACGCGACATTCTCCGCTGCACCGCCTCAACACCTACAAAGATCACCTCATCGCTCACTTCCCAGCTAAACCACGCACGCCCTGATACAATCTTCAATCGAACAAACCACCTGCTGAAAAGAATATTGCCATCCAGAAGCTTGCGAAATGAAACTTTCAATGAACCAAGGAAAGGATTATGTTGTAATAAATACAATGCGATCATAAAAGGATCAAATATGCCTAGGGAAACTGAGTGGTAAGCAAAAATTCGACCTCAGACGGGAGTTGAACTCGCATTTCACCCATACTTGGAAGCCTGCTCCCACTACACCACCAAGGCGCCGTTTCGAAACCACTATTCTTCCATGTCGCTATCACAGCTACCAGCCACCATCATTTGATAGGTTGGTGGTGCAGCACACATCACGATATAGAACCATTCAAGTTGACAGCCACTGTGATATGTGGTACTCAAGATTTTCCATATGTTTTCACTGCTTTTTCGCAGCGTTTTGATGTTTCAAACGTATCGAAACGCTAGCGAGACGGTGCCGCTGTGTTGCAGTGGTAGCATGGGCCCTCGACAAGGGCGAAACGCGGGTTCAACTCCCGTGCCAGGTCGATTTTTCGACACTCTGACACTCAACTCTTTTAGGTAAATCTGGAACGTCGTAACAATGAGAATAAGTAGTGGAAACACACGAAATCATGATGGAAACGTAACCTTCTCATCGCAGCGACACCTTCACCGCATCTCATACGAACGTGATGTGGTCATTGAAGCACAATGACGGGAAGAAAGCTCTTTGAAAGCAAAAAAAAAAACAGGAAAATACCTCTAACAAACTGAAGAAACCGCACTACAGCCGCGCTTCGCCTCTGGAACAGTCGCGAATTAAATCCGCGCTCGACGCTTGTGATCCATGCGGTGTCCGCAGTTATGTCCTACATCTATCCGAGTGTGATTGAATGGTGGTGAGATCGAAAGCCAGTGGTGTTCATTCTCTTCCAGTTAGTCTTAGTTTTAGGCATACCCCTCGTCGAAACAAAAGCGAAGGATGTTTGACACTTGCACTGAGTCATATTTCCCTTCTCATTTCGCAATTTCAGAACGGCACTTGACTGGCTTCAATGCCGAAATGTGTTTTCAAACTCGTTACTGTAGTGATAAACTATTAAATGACACCCAATATCCAATCACTCCAATGGAAAAATAGTATGCTTTGAAGATGGAGGTGTTAGTTCAACTATATCAGTCTCTAATAATGAATCCTTAGTGACATAGAGCGCGACAGAAAACGTGCTCCATTCCACCTTAGCATAGAGTATCGTCAAAGGTTAGGGACGTAGGAGAGGAGGGGCAGACAGTCTAACCTTGCCAGTTAGACACACGGAGTGTTGGCCCCTGGAAGCCAAAGGGTTCAAGTTGTCTTTTATAAGATAAACGCGTAATTTCGTACTTCACAGAGGAGTCGCCAATGTTCGAAGTGTTGTGGCGACTGACGACGGCTGTGGCATCGTGGCTGACACTACTGCTCTCGCTGACCCAACTGCCGATATGCACGCGGGTGTAAACATGTTGGGCTCGAGTCAACGAGGGTCAATCCCACGTAAGCGACTGTACTATTCCCACGATATGCATGAGACTTATCCAATGTTTCTTAGAGTGTCCCAGAACATTTTCTTCAACCGTAGTATTCTCCTATAGGCTTAAGCCTGTTTTCATTCTACGTCGCCTAAGGAATCAACCCGAAGCCTAGCTGAGCAAGATGTAACCTCACTTTCGCTTTTCCAGCGCTCTATGAAACCCCTTTCGTAACCAAACCTAACTTCCCACCTAGAGTTATGCTGTGGAATAGCGACTGAAAGTCGCCATTTGGCACTCTTTATATATATATATATATATATATATATATATATATATGTATGTATAATATATATATATATATGTACATATATATTCATATATATGCATGTTTATATATATATATATAAATATACATGCCTCTAATAATAATTTGTCTTTTGAGGAAAGCAAAGTATGTTTAGAATCACTATCTTAGCGTATAATGCACAAGAAAACCCTCTGTGAAGTTATAACAATGCGGTCCGATTGCAAATCACTCGCTGCTGCTACAGAATATGCAAGTCGTTCCGTATTCTTTCTTTTGTAATATAAAACTTTTGACCCATTTAATGATCGCTAATAGTCTAGTGAAAAAACTCTGCTGAGTTAAATGGGGCAGGAAACAGAAATTATCCTGCATGGTGCGAGTGCGTTCCATACAATCCACAATGAAAAGTAGAAAAGTTTTGGGTTTTCTCAGTGTTTTTCACTAAAAAGACGTCTTTATACATCCCTGTTATAACATTCTGCTTGATGATATCGACAAGGTTTGCTTAGAGTCAAATCTAATTAGATAGTACAAAAAATGATTGTTGTGAAGTTGAAAACAAGCATTTCAAATACAAAGCTTTTTAGTATACCTTTCTTTCCAGTGCTTTTTTAAGACCACGCTCAAATTTCAATTAAGCCTTTCATTATTACTTGAGCCAACTTGTCATGTGGTCTGGTAAAGGCTCTTGTACAGCCCGATACACGTGTTTCGTCTTTACAGACTCGTCAGTCGGGCCTTTTTTTTTTCTTTTTTTTTTAAGAATGGAACGTAGTATGAAGGTCATATAGCAAATCAAACGTATCGTAAAATCAGAATTTCCGATGTTATCGATTTACTACAAAAACATAGGCTAAAATGAAAGACACATGTTAAATAACAGTTAAAAATTTCTTCGTTTCCAAAGGATGTGTTATTTCGTTGTAACCTAAAAGTCCACATACATATGGGCGTGTTTTTCCTAGAAAAATGCTTATAAAAGCCATCCAATGATATTCCGTCATTTGTTGATGACAATGTTTCCAAGAATCCTAATTTTTTAAGCAAAATTTCTCAATCCCACTGCGACCTGCGCCGATAAAAATCCGCAATGTCGCAATTACAGTGCGTGGATGAGATCCTAGCTTGCGCAGCATGCTAGGAAACGTAGCATGTTCTCGTGAAAGGCTTGATTCTTTTCTGTAAGGACTCTGTAGTATTCTCCAATCTTCTATTCTTCCCTACCATGTCTATCAGCACGAAGGATAAAGGGTAATACTGTCCGTGTTGATCAACCCCTGAAACATTCGCCGTGCTTTCGTCTTCAGTTTCTAACTTCACTTAAGGTTATTGAATGCATATCGGGCTTTTACAATGACTCGCGGTGGCCTATTGCTCTTTCGAGTCATTGCCGCTTATACTCTTAGGCAGCTCTAGTACCAGTCTGCTATCAATATACTGACCGCAGAGTGATATATGATTTGCTGAGCCTTGAGCGCGAGATCGAACTATAGATTCTGTGTACTCACCTTATGTAGTATGAATTGTAGTGGTCCTGTGTAATGTTCCTGATGTCCACATTCATTGTTTATCGCCCTTAGTGTAGTTCTCCAGGACATACAGCGTAAACTGACTTGGCTCACTTGTGCTATACTTTTATACCAACTGAGAACGTGAATTACCACAATGATCTGAAGTGAAACATCTATCATTAACGGTCAGAATTTGACTGTAAAAGTTTATATCACGTCGATGATGGAAGATTTCAAAGATCAAATCTTTTTTGATTTAAAGTAAACTGATACAGAATCAATGTCGTTGTCTGATCACACGCTGGAGAAGAAATTATACAGCAATTACAGACGTAGCATTGGCACTGAAGCGCAACATAAAAAACCACCTTTCAACTGCCATAAGACGTGCCAGCCAAGTCAGATTCAAAGCTACCAATGCAACAAACAATTCTGCCTGCAAGATTCAAATAATGCGCACAAAAAGTGAGCGATGTTAGTGTATGAGATGCAGGAACAGTTGATTATGAGAAGTGTGATCTGTTAGCTCTGGATCACAAGTTCTGTAAATTGTCGAAATCGGAAAATATGAAGGAATTTTTGACAGACATCAAAACTTTAGGATACTTTTCAGCGTGATTTATGATGTGTCATTTGCACATATGGTAGATTAATAGATTTTTTGACAAGAGTGTAGACAATGAAGTTATGAATTTTCTAAGTCAGAAGCTTTACAGGGCTTTTCGAGAGCGCCATTTGAAACACAAACAGCAGTGGTGTTCACTGCTAGAAGTTATGTTTCAAATATAACTACTGACTTTCTTTCGATCTCCACATAAATAATCATTTGCCATAGGTTTATTTGTGACTTTATACAAATTTCGATTATAGCTCGCAGATCGGCGATGGGACTATCGCTCGTTGACAAAGTTGGCTGTATTTACAGAAATCATAAGTCAACTAAATAGAAGGCTGGGGCAATTTGCACTACACAGTACCCCTAGAATCTTTAAGTATGATGGGATAAAGTCGGTCGAAGCTTCGGCAGGTACAATTTTAGGAACACGCGTTTTGATGAACCACAAGAAAGCTTGCTCATGATAGCGTATAAATGTCCGAAAGCCCCATATGGTCGCCACTACAGGACACACCTCTGAGATCTCAAATCTCTGGCCTCACCATGCGCATCCTTGTGCAATTTTAGAAAATTTGTTCGCCCTCTTCACCAACACTATAATTAGCAAGATGAGAAGTATCGCGCACTATCACGCGCAAAAAGAACATGGTAAAAACCGTCGAGAGGAAAGAGCATCACGGTGAGGAGTGTTGATTTCGTTGTGATAGGCCTCACTATGACGAGAAATCACTTTTACTACTATGTACATTACAATTCTCTTCCTCAACCAACCTCTCACTACATGAAATGCTTCTGATAAATTGTACTTCTCTTTCGTCTCTTCTGGATCCACTCAGTATAGAAAAGGATTCCGTCATAGATCTTCCCATGAGCTACAAGCAAGTGGGCCATGATCTGTAACACCCCACTGAAAGTCAAGTCGTCCTCCAACCAAATGAATCACACCTGGACGTACCTAACTGCTGAATGCAAAAGTTCTCAACTGCGTTGTTGAGCAACTGTGGTTACCTTAACATTTTTTTTACAAAATTTTCTTCACACTACACGTTTTAAATACGCGGGTGCAAAAAACTTTAGATGGATTAAAACTGACCAATAATAACGATTTGATTTGCTTAGTTTCAGAACGGAAAAAAGTTTGAGAATCTGCAAAACGCGACGTTGGTTACAGAAGACTCACAAATTTAGGCATCTTCGACTTCCATTAGCAGCTGCTCGCTTGCATTTTGATCAGTAATACTTCATGATACGGTTGTTTTACGAGAGCATGATAAAATATCCCCAGAAATGAGTAACTTTGAATTCCACCCTCGAGATCGTGTTTTTCAAAGCACAGATCCCCAACTTATTGTTCTAAGCGGCCTTTCTATATCAAGCATTCACTTATACAAAATAAAGAGCATCACGGTCGAATTCACTTCATCGTTGCATGACGAATGAGTAACTGTGTGATTTGTGCTTGCTGATATGATTCCATTACTATTTTCAAGAGTGAACATTTTTCTATATGCATACATTCTGTGCCTGTGTTCGACGGAGATCCCTCAAGAATAACATCATTATTTTGAATTACTTTTGAGAAATCAAAAGTGTCTGAGAAAAATGAAAGTCCCGTAAACAAGTTCCCTTCAAGTTCATTTGATATAGTTCTGTGAGACGGATGTGGTACTGTGATTCAGCGCCGTGAAACATCATCTTAGAGAAAGACAAAATCAGATCGTTTAGGACGCTTCTCTCGCACTGCTGCAGCAAACCTCCAGAGTTACTTCCCATAGACGTCACCACTCATCATCTGCTTTTTGTCGATCAGCTCCCACAACAGCATGTCTTGCCAAGCCCAGAGACCTGGACATAATCTACTGAGCATGGAATTTACCCTTTAGCTTAAATGGAGAGTCTTTGCCTCGAGGCAGTCGTTATGGGTGCCGTGTGTTGTTCACGTATTGCACCCATGACCAATCCCTGGTGATGGTCGACTTGAGAAAGTCGTGCCTGTGGTGCAGCAGAGAGACCCTGAATGTTGGTCACTCGTGCAACGCAGCCGCAGATAAAATCAGCGAATTCTTTGATCGGCAGCTTCACTCTTTGTGGAAGCATGGCATCAAATATTTACCCAGCAAGTGATTGTATAGCATTTATGGGTGACGGTAGCTTCAATGCTGATCAATAATTTCTCTAAACACTTGACATCTAGATGGACAAAAGTGTCGAAATGGTAAAGAATCTATGGAAAAACCTAATATTTTCCTTATGTCAGACTAAATACTGCGATTGGCACAGCTATTACGCCAAAAGCTCGAAAAAAGCAATAACACCTTATCACACTTCATCTGAGTCCTTTAACTACCATGAAGGTGTGCAGCGTAATGTCGAAAGAGAACAAGCAGCTCTCTACGCCAGTCTCGAATATGTCGTTCGCTTAACGAGGCAGTGAAGGCATTAGTTGAAGGATCGTGAAAAGGTAGGGCAAGTTTTACACGATTTCCATTTAGCCTTCCCATTATCCGAATTCATGGCATGATTTTCCAAAAACTCAAACACCACTCTTATCATAGTTTCTCAGTATATTAACAAATGGGATGACCTTATTGATGGTATCAGATTTATAATAAATGCACTGACGAGATAGTTCATGAAGTATTTGAGATCTCCAAAAACTGGATTTCAGTGGCCATGTTCTTCTGAAGACGGGCCTGTAGCACAGTGGTTTGAGGTGTTCTGCAACACAAACCACCGTCAGTTGATAGTCGATGGTTCGGTCACAAGCTGTTTCTTATTGTAAAAGCAGGATATGCAATCACTCACCTCAAATCATGCTATAAATTGATAACAAGTGCATGGCGCACCCCTCAGGAATTGATAATCTCCAAGAGCTATGGCCTTGCATAATTTATGTTCTTTCATGATATTACAAGCGATATCTTCACTCTCAAGCCTCCTGTACGTGATGAGTCACACACATCCATATTTCGATGACTACATATTGACGACCAATCAATTATATCCGAAATTAATTTGATGATGGTAACCATGGGCTTATAAGAAATACCTTGCATAGCTTCTCGGAAGCTTGTAGGATTTCTTCCGTTAACTCGACTATATGGATGTCAAGTTATAACTTATGATCGTGAAGTGATCTTTGTAGGCAAAGAAATGGAACCCTTTGATTTCATGATATCAAGGTGAGCAACGAATAGATTTTATAATGAACAGTAATTCAGTCCACCTTCTTTTAGAGGCAATTGCCCTGGGTGGTCTTACATCTGCGACACATTGAGGCGGAAGTTTACTAGGAGTTCCAGGAAAAAAAGGAAATTAAAGGAAAAAAGAAAGAAAACAAAAGAGAAAGAACAAGGTGTAATTCCTACAATATATCTTATATGCATAGATACCTCTTTCTATCGCATTATTTAATTCAGCCAAGAAGTTTTACCTGAACGGCTTCTCTGTTGTGTAACGCCAACAGGACTATTCTTTAAGTCAATTAGAGGTATCTTATGTATTAAGGCGAACTCAGTGCATACGGTTGTTCGTGCATGAGTTTGCTGTTCGAAATTTGCTGAGTTGTAAGAAATCAAAATTCAAGAATCAGGCTGTAACATTTACCTGACTTAAGAGTATTATTCACAACGAAAATATCAACTCCGTAGCAGGAAAGTGCACACGGAATCGAATCGCCCACTTTCACAGTTAATCGCCACAGAGAATCACCATGACATACGAGTTTGCTGTTCCATTACAAATTTACGGCATAGTAATACCTATGATTGAGACATTTTTAGAGGCACATGGTAGTTGACATATTTTATCATTTCAAAAAAATTGGCTCCTTTTGTCATCGAACAGGTGATTTGAAGGAAAGAGTTTTAACTCGACCGAGAGTCTTCATAAGACTTTGAGTGATCACTCCAAAACTCAAGTCTCGGAGAACTTCTGTAGATAGTTTTTTCTGGAAATGCTCTTTTATAAGTGCTATAAAAAGTGAGTTTCAAACGCGTTGGAAGCTCGGGTTTCCGGCGTTATCGCTCGCACCTTTTGCAGGAAAACACTCATCAGACTGCTAGTAATTTTCACAATTTTAGCGAATACGTTGACGATTTGGTTCACGAAATACCTGGAAATCGCTGGGTATTGGAATTTCAGAGACATTGTCCTTCTAAATCATGGCATGAGCAATCTTTGTTCTTACGCCTCCTATATAATGAGTCAGCCGCATTCCGTTCTCCAAAAGCGCAATTTAACATTTTTCTTAACTACGCAAAAAATACATAACTCGCTCGGCACTGTACAGCAACAGAAGATTGTCCCAGGTGGACAAACGATAAATCTTCTCCATTGTTTTGTGGCACAACACTCAATCAGGTCCGACATCGGGAGCTATCGCCTGGTGATGATGTGAACTGCTAGTACTTCACAACTTGGAAATAGCTATCCAGCGCCTGACCGTCGTTGATCAACGATTTTCTCCGTTTTCTTCATGAATGAGATAATACAAATTGCAAAACAACAATATTATAAAAAGATGATTACTATAACCATTCATTACTCTTATGACGAAAACAACTGGAGGAATTGATGAGATGAAATCGACAAGTCTACAATATCCACACTTTTCATTGCGACGTTCGCTGCAATCTAGCCGATCGCTAGCGCACCACTTTGTCGCTTCACGCCGATAATACTGCAAGCAAACGTCTCATCACCCACTCCTTTTTTACATAAAATACACTATTCAATTCCAGAGAAGGAAATAATGACATAATCGTTGTATAATGGTGTAATGAAGGAAGATAAATTGCTTACTGGATGTTGATCTCGGAAACAGACTGCGCGGTGAGGCTAGTCATTGAACTGAATCTGGAAATAAACTGCAGTACCTACTTTCACAAAGAAGGGCAACGATAAAATATTCGAATTATAAACAGTGAAGAAAAACATAAAGCTCACTGGACGCCAAATTCGACACGAGGGCGCTGTAATAGAGCCTGGCGGGGTAGGAGTAGAAGAGCCGGAGGCTTCCACGTTGTGAATGTTCGTGACTGGATCACCCCGCTGTTAAATACAATATTGAAGACAAAGTGTATATTGACACAACTCGTCATTCATTAAGAAGAAGAAATAAAACAAAACAAATTAGGATTCAAAAGTAAAGAGTAAGATAAAAAATAAAATAGATCAATTGATAAAGCAAAAGGAAAATAACCAGGTAAGAAATAATATTTTGCCTGGATAATGAATGAATAGAAAAATAAAAGACAAAAAAACAGGAAGAAAGACAAGATTTTGCGTGCTGATTTTCAAAGATAGCAATTAGCAAATTTACCTCGCTTCCTTTCGCCTTTCGTGATTGCTTTTCCAAGGTTCTCCGCCACAGATACTCAGGACGATGGCGCTTCGTCTTGCAAAAATATGGCCCACAGGTCCTAAATTTTTCTAATTTCAGAACTATTCTGTTTATAACCAACTAGAATTCTTTTTATTTGACTGCATTTAGCGGTTGTAAGATGTTACAACACACCCAGTGATAAAGAGTGATGTACAAAAACACTGCGTCAGCTGGGATTCGACCCAGATTTCGCCCTGTGTGAAGGCGCGTGCTGAACCATTGCACTACCGACGCCTGTTTTGACATCACTCTTTCATATCCGAGTTTAATGTCAATAGTGACTGCCCACGCCAGACCGCTGACGGTTGGCTAATGACAGATAACGCGTTGTAGCGTGGAAAAAGTGATGTCAAAACGGATGTCGCTAGTGCAACTGTTCAACGCACGCCCTAGGATATGGTGAAATCTGTGTTCGAATCCCAGCTGACGCAAATGTTTTTGCACATCACTCTTTACCATTGCGTATACTCTGTTTATACTTTCGTCACTTAAGCACTTACTTGCACGCCAGTTTTCCTTGTACACGCCTTCTAACAACTCCTTCAGGAATTGTCGATGGGCAGTTATAGCACGTGACCTGAAAAAGAAGCTAACATATCATTTATCTAAATCGACTGATAACCTTATCTTAACAAGCAGTCAAGAGTTCAAACTTTTCTACAGCACCCGTGCAATCACTGGGAGTGAGTTAATTGAACTACTTCCGAAACGTAAAGATTGTCGTCTCAACCAGCACTTTATCCGGGTGTCATGAGGAAGGCAATTATGTGTTTTCAACAAGGGAGCATTTGTCGCTGGAAGATCGGAGATTTCCCGGCATAAGGGCGTTCCCTATAATAAAAAAAAACCCTTCATAACTGTCTGTTTTGCAACATTCCATGATTACGCTTTTGATGAAAGTACCCCTTCAAAACCCTAAATTATCAAACAAATTTCCATTGCAGGTGCGGTTCGCTATGTCATTATGGGGGCACATCGTAGTGAGCAGTTCGAGAAATTTTCGAAAGAAAAACAGAAAACGAAACATCTACACTATTTAATTGAAACAAAATACACTGTTTAAACAAAAAAAAAACAGAAATAACATCAAGCAGAATTAAAGGCTTTTTACATCAATACACAAAGAAGGAACAGCACCTTTCCGTTATCTGAGAGCCATTTCGACCCTTCAGAAAAGTCTATTTCGCGCTTATTTTTGAAGATCATTCGATATCTTAAATCAAAAGAATTTGAACGATCTACTCCATGTTCAAAAACGTCTTGCTATTGCGCCGAAAGTGTAAAAATAATATTTTGTTTCTCATTCAAGGATTTCTCGCTGACCAAAGCTTTCCTTCAGAGCATTAGTAATCATTCGAAAGATCCAATTTTAAAAAATTTCAATGATCTATTCGATTTATAAAATGGCCCTAATCACGTAACAGCCGAAAGAAGACTGGCTTTCGCAAAACTGAACCACTTCTTTAATCCGCTCTTTACTTTGATGACCTCAAAATAACGCATTTTTTGGTCGTTTTCAATGTTCAAATAGCCGTTCGATAGTTCAGATAATAAAGAATTGGCGCTGTATTTCATCTTCAAAAACCTCTTTATTACGCTGAGAGAGCAAGAATGTTTTTTGTTTCTCATTCAAAGACTCTCGCTAACCAAAGCTTTTCCTTTTGAGTTTTTGAAATAATCCATGGATTAGATTTCAAGAATTCCAACGATTTGTTTGATTTTGAATATCGAACTCGTATCATGCTGTAACAGCCAAAAGAAGATTGGGCTTCGCGAACTGGAAAAGCATCGAGTGTGGAACCCCACTTTCTTTTTGTACTCATGAATCACTAAGAAGTCCTCAGGAAACCAAAAACATTATTAGAATCCTCAAAATTTGATCTATCGTTTGGTTTTTCAAACTGTAAGGGAAAGTCTTTGGTCAGCGAAAAATCTTCGAATGAGGAACAGATTAATATTTTTGCAATTTCAGCGCAATAACAAGGCCTTTTTGAAAAATACGCCATACAAACTCTTTTGATTTAAGCCATCGATTGATTATCTAAACATTAGAAACGAACAAAAATTCCTTTTCTCAATGAACTGAAATGAACAGAGGATAGTTGAAGTGGTCCATTTTTTGCGAAACACAATCTTCTTCTGGCTGTTACAGGGTAATAACAGGTTCATGATTAGAGCCATTTGTTGAAATTTGCGAGGGAAAAACTCTGGTAAACGAGCAACATTTCAATGAGAAACAAATTTTATTCTTGCTCTTTCAGCGCAATGAGGCTTTTTTGAAGATGTGATATACCATTCAAATTCTTTTGATCTGTGCTGTCGAACAATTATTTACACATTGAAAAAACCGAAAAATACGTTTTTTACAAAGGGTCGAAATGGCGCTCAGATAACGGAAAAGTACCGAAAGAAGTTTGCAAAATTACCTCGCTTTCTGTACCACATAATCGTTTCTTCAGGAATCTACACCACAGATGCTCCGGACGATGTAGCCCCGTCCTAGCATAATAGTGCTTGCAGCCTCTAAATTTCACAAGATTATTTCCAGAATCTGCTTGCATATGCTCACTTCACTTAGCCACCTACCCACACGCCATTTTTCCTTCTACAAATCTTTGATAGCCCTTTCATCTATTGCAAACTGACAGTTATAGCATGTACTCTAAAATAAAAGCTGTTTCATTGTTCATTAAAAGAATTGGTGACTTCACAGTTAAGAATGGTTGCGAGTTTACAGTACTCATCACCATACTCTCCAGCAATACAATAAGTATGTCCTAACTTGACTACTTCAAACATTGTATAAAACCCTCTTCTAATGTGAAATACCAGATAAATTCCCCTAGTTCTATTCTACTCTGAGCCGATACAATCTGCCCGCCGACACCCTGTGCGGCGCGACGATTAGCGTCCCAAGTTTGTGAACGACATTTCAATACAGGCACATACTCTGAAGACGACTAGGACAAGCCACCACTTCTAGAAGCGGTGCATGGAGAGGAGTCCGTAGTGTCGGACAACAGCCATCACTCTTTGGAAGTCAACACTATGAACCAGTTCAACAAACGTAAAATAATTTCAAGAATCTGTAGTTTTCCATACATGTACATGCAAATATTCGTATAAGCATATGCACACGGTAAAACGACAATTCAATCAAAATATGTATTCGCCTGAATGTCATTTCGTTGCATCATCTGTCTGTCGACTAATTGTCTCGATCCTTCTGATACCTCGTCCGTAGCGGATGTATCATCGATGTCACGTTCCAAGTCCTCCGCATCCCTACAAACAACTTCGGATCATCTTGAACATAATGAACTGAACTCAGCGACAAATGTCACGATGAAAGATAGGTATATCGCAGGAATCCGTAAAAGTCACTTTTGAATATCATCTGACAACAGACTCCTTCGCTCTTCTTCAAAATCATCATTTTCGCAGAAAACATGACGATAGTGAACGGGGTACTGACAAAAAACGTGCATGACACTATAGCTCGTGGACAAAGCTACCGGTGTCTACAACACCCACATGTCAACTAAACAAAAAGCTGAGAGAATTTATACTACACAGTGCCTCTCGGATCTCAATTTGTACAATTTTAGCAACATCCGCTATGATGTGCAACGAGGAATCCTGCTAGTTATGCCGATCAAATGTTTGAAAGGGTCATACAGATGCCGTTTCTTAGTACGCCTCTGAGATCTCGAAGCTCTGGAATCATTAAGAGTGTCCTTTGGGCATCAAGAAGATTTTGTCGTACCTTTTCACTATCATTACAGCAAGCTAACGAAAATATTCGCTCCTTTCACGTGCATGTAGAATATCGAAAAACTGTCCAGTAGGATGAAAAAACACAGTAAGCAGTGTCGACTTCCTTGTTCTAGGCCTCACTAAGAAACCGAATGAAATCACTCAGTTCACCGTGAAATTGCACTTGTTTTCCTCAACCATTCCTGCACTACATAGAGGGTTTTTGACAAACTGTATTCCTCTTTCGTCTCTTCACGATTCACTCTATGCAAGAAAGAGCATTTCCTCATAAGATTCCTATCAGAGCTACAAGCAATCAGGACATCATCGTGTGGTACTCCATTAAAGGGAGCGTATCGTCCTCCAACATTCTCAGTGGGATCTTAACGCCGTATGGTCAAATACCGGTTACACTATGCAAACGAAATGTAAAACCATAAAACTATTATTCTTTATCCTCTACTCTCACTGAAGGTATTTTGAAGATTCATAACTAAGCATCCACATATTACAGAACTTTTGATTAATGGAGCTTACAAAAAAAGTCCATCAACGAGAGATTAACAAAAGAACAACTTCAGTCCTTACAAGATCTATTTGATATTTCTCCTATTATTCCACGACTGGCTTACTACATAGAGTGCCTCTTCGGTCAACACAATATCTGGTAAATTGATCGCAGCTACTATACCCCACATGAAATTGATAATTGAAATTCGAGACTACGCAAAAGTACTGGCTGAACATAGGCACGGCTCTAGATTTCAACAAAGTTGAACATGAAAGCGAAGAAATCTAGGTCCTTTTCCGTCACGCGGCAGGAATTTTTGAAGGGAATTTCTACGCTGATCAAGAAGTTTTCATAAGATAAATTGAATCAGTCAAGAACTTGAATGTGGGGAGCCTGCAAATGTATTTTCCTTTAAAGGCCTTTTCACAGCTCCACGGTATTAAAAATGATATTTCCCACGCGACGAACGCCTTTATTATCACATCGCCCCATAAGCATTGGCACAAAAGCTACGAACCCCAAATTTATTAACCAGAAGTTATCAAAATTGCCTGTTTTGCTATCGTTCAGATGCGTATTTCCTTGCGAATATTTCCATTTACAAATTGTATATTATTGCTTCAAGATGGAGCTAGCTGTCCTTGGCAATAAAAAGCTTTGTAAAAGAACTAGGCACAGATAAAATTGCCGTTATTCAAGTATTGAATGACTACCAAAACTTTAGTAAGAAAAACGTTATCTAGTGAAAAAGTCAAGTAAACACGGACGCAAAATACACTACACAGTTGGAAAAAGACAAGATTGGAAAAAAGGCAAGAATTTCTCGTCGTTGCTACACCTCTTTGAAAAAACGATGAGAAATCGAGCGCAATGTGAGAACCGCACTTTTTCAGCACTCAATTGACAACCCAGGCTTTGTGAAAACCTGTGCTCTGGGTGGAAACGGCAAAAAGGTTTGTGCACTATTTCTGGTACACGTGGGCAATAAAGGGCTAAATCTCAGCAATTCTGACAGTTTATTTGTCTCGTGAAAAGACTTCTTCTGCGCTGTAACAGCCGATAGAAAATTGCGTTTTACAACCAGCGCGCATTTTCTGCTTGTCCAAGCCTTGTGGACGACTTTCCAACAATGCCTTGATATAATCTGACAATATATTTTGAGCCATTCACGTGCTCTACTACGAGTACTTGCGCAGTGCAAGACACGTGTTTCGGCTTTCCAGCCTGGCCACTCGCACGGTGCCTTTGTGTTCAGCCATAGAGGTTCGATAATTATTCACTAATTTGAGAAATGATAATTTCGACACTAAATTCATGATCAGACCTCATGAATGGTTTGAAATATGCTGCAAGAATATCTGCTTGATAATCCTCCGCTAACTCCTCGAGTTAACTACTGTAGGCAGTTTCTCATCGATCGCCACAATATTTGGTGCATTCTAGTCAGCCACTGCAGGCCACATGGAAATGTTAGCTCGAGCAGATTTAAGCACAGCAATTCGAGACTACGCAACAGTAGTGGACGTAGAGAGCTTCACTGTCTTGACATAATTATACCTTTCTTTCAAGTGCTTTGTTCAAAGCACGCTTTAATTTCAATAGATCCTTTCATGAATATTTGAGCCAACTTGTCATGTGGTCTGGTAAGGGCCCTTGTACAGCCCGATACACGTGTTTCGTCCTTACAGACTCGTCAGCCGGGCCCTTACCAGATTACATGACAAATTGGCTCAAATAATAATGAAAGGATATATTGAAATTTGAACGTGGTCTCAACAAAGCACTTGAAATAATGGTATAATTATGATAAAAGTACCAGTCAAAGAGCAATCGAGTGTGCAGTACTCTGTGTTAGGCGAATATTTCACTTGACATAGAGTGTAAAACGTACGTCTTTGATGACTCTGTATAAGGAGTGTAAGGCTTCCGAGAGAACTGACTATAAAAAGATCTAAAGACGACGGGTTCTGCCCTGCTGACGAGTCTGTGAGGACGAAACACGTGTATCGGGTTGTACAAAAGCCCTCACCAGACCACATGACAAGTTGGCTCAAATAATAATGAAAGGATCTATTGTCTTGAAATAATCAAACGTAGAAGCAAAAACTTTAGACAAATAGATGCCACACTACTCGAAAAGTTTCGTGGATATGTTCTTTGCATAGAAATCTGCTCATAACCTCAGGAGAAGCAACGATCCGCTCAGAAAGCATAGAGTGGAACGAAATACACACTGTATGCGACGAGCAACAGCACTTTCCAAAACTTCTAAATTGTCAAAATGACTTCATCTTTGCACAATGAAGAGAATCACACAGTATCACCTCTTCAGAATATTCGAGAACATTTGCAAATTCTTGTCCTCTCATAAATTTTGTTATGTGCTATTCTCTAATGGATTCAATCTCAAAAGTCAGTAAGCGAAAGTGCATGTGAACAATCAACCAGCATAATAGTTTTTACCGTTCTTAGCTAATCCTTGCGTAGCTAAAAAAAAATTACACTTCAAACATAACAGTTATATAACGCAAAAGCTTTTAGGTGGTGAAGTGTGGTATTTATTTTTGCCAGGATATAATATAACTCTTGAACATAGGGACCGTAAGCGTTTATAAAAGGTCAGATCAATCAAAATTCTAATGAAACTGACGACTTCAAGCGTTTAGATTCATACACGAAAAAGGACTCAAACACTTCGATTAATCATGCAATATTATGTAGAAAAGACATACCAGTTGACGCATGCTTTCGAGTTCCCTTTGAAGTCGCTCGTTTTCATTCTGCATCACTAAAAATTGATAATGTATCTCTCATCAATATAACATGATGAAGTTTATGAGAAGAGAAAGAAATAACCTTGGAGCCGATTCTCGAGGTCGAGTTTCTCGGAACGTAGTGCCTCAAGCGACGGCTCTAAGCGGCATTTCTGAATAAAATATTCACTCATATAAATTCCAGTAGCGGAGCTTACAGTCGGATTGCTCACTTCATCGCTGCATGATGAAAGGTTGGTTCTGAAAATTTGTGTTTGTTTTTGCAAATCCGTCATTTTTTTAGAGTGCGCATTCTACCTTCAGGCCATTTATGCGTACGTTAAAATAAAACTTGATTATTACAAGCAACTCTGTTAAATCAGAAGTATCGCTGCAACTGAATGTTTGACCAAATAACTTTATAGAGATTTGTTCACGATCTAAGCAAAAACAGCAATCCGTCCTGGTAACATATCATGAAATACAAAGCTCTCGACGGAGATTCGGAAGAGGCTAAGTTGAGTTTATTGCGGACAGTAAAGGGTATCATACGCTATCAACCCTCCATAGTTGCTGAGGATAATCGAGCCTTCAAATGAGGTGATGTCGTCGGAAAACCACAAAGATGCAACCATAAAGTTTTCAATGGATTAACGCAGCAGATTGAGAAGTATTACAACGTTTTCAAAAATCGGGGAATCATCGTGCTAGAACAAATAGCGCAGGCTAATTTCATTTCATTATTTCGACCAAGAAAGCCTGAAGTGAACTGAGAATTATTTTCGAACTCAAGCTTGAAAGTAGCCATGTTTTTTACAAGAAATAAAGGAAACAAGAAATAGTCAACAGGAGAAACGGTAAAGGACGCGAAAATCGGTACTTTTCTGTTATTCAAAAGCATGTTTTTGCAAAAGTCTTTTCGCTAAGCAGATTTTCCACTAAAGTCGCAATAATCATCCAAAAGTGTAAATTCTGATGAATCAAAAATGTGCTTGGTTCCAAGAAAAGTCTTTTTAGTAATCTGAAGCAGTGAACTTAAATTTTAATTTCACATTCGGTGCGCTTTCTAACGTGTGGATTCCTAATGTTTAGATGTTTTTTCTCCATTTCGCAAAGGTATTCATGTTTCTTGCGTTAAAATTGTATAAGTAGCTTTGCTCTATCATTTAATGGTTTATGAGCGCCTCATTTTCATTTTATATTGTCAAACAAACAAGCAATGGAGCCTGATAGCCGAGAATAAATGCGCACTGTACGAAACGTGATATTAGTTTCGCTTCTACAGCAGTGTAAGGAGGCTTCATCAGGAATAAAACTGAAGCACTCAGATAGTTGCGATCTATGTCATCAAACGTTAACTGGAGGCTATGGAATCGTCAATGGCCTTGCTCTGAAAGGGCAAAAAAGCTTCCTATTAACGGTAAATTTTTGAAAAATCCAACGACCTGATGAAGTCTCACCATCACTTAGCTTTTCTATCCGTGAATCAAAAAACTAACTGCATTTTGGATGCATTCAACTGCTAATCGCAAAAAGTTTTCAACTCAGGTAGTGAGGCTCAACGGTTAATCAATTTTCCCAACCTTCCCCACTAAGATATCGTGATCTTGAACACATTATTCAACACGTTGAGAACCGTATTCACCACCTGACACGAGACGCAGTTGCCGGCACGCTTCAATGACAATGAGACGGTTTTCTATTGAAATTTAGCTTTTCGTCGCTTCTAAAAGGCAAGTCATAGTGAATAGCAGAAAATTACAGAAGAGTCCTCGATGACGATATTACCTCTTCTACAATAAAGCATTTTTGAAAGGAAAAAAAAACCCTCAAATCACTCTAATTAATCAGTGCGCTCTTCTTCTACCTCTCCTCCGTGGACACACTGAAAAACCGACAGATAAGCTTTTTTAGAAGTTTTAAATCGCAGAAAGCATGCTGCCAAGTTACCATTTTCAAGCACCATACGAAGGAATGGGAGAAATGTGCTAAAAACACGACCCTATTCCATTAGTGTGGCTTACGCACTATAAGGTAGGAATTTTTAGTAGAACATTGTCAAAAGAGATTCTTTCCTTCCGTGGCAATTAAAAACTCAGAAATCGAGATTTCATCAAAGTAGTTACGAGTCCTCGTTGAAGGCGAAACTAACAATAGCTAACTATTTTGGATACAAAGACTGATCTTTAAAACCAAGGAACCAGCCGTGAAAGACCTTTAAGAAATCAGGCTTCGTGTCAAAATCGGTATCTTTCAATTTATATAATTGCTACAGAAACATAATAAAATAGAAAGATTTCGTTATATAGAGATTAGGAAAACGTTCCTTTTGGAAGGACGCAGTTTCTTGTTAAGACGTAGAAAGTTTCCAGACCAGTGGGCGTTTCTCCTATTAGATTCATTGCTACAAAGTTCCTCCTGTGATAAGCTATCACTTGAAACGACAGTGTCGCCTCAGATCCCCAATTCACAAATCACATACATTTGGTTGATTCGCGGCGCGACAATTGTTGCATGAAAGTTCATGCATTTTGTCTGCAAGGTGTTCATAAACAAGCACTTAAGAGAACAGGTGAAATAAAACTGAATCAAACACAACGACCTTCAGTGCTATCTTCTCAAAAGTAATTATATATAAACACTGTAATAAATGACAATGTTATGCACAAAAAAACTTGCCTCACGAATGTCTTCGATTTCCAATGAAAGTTGGTGACTTATTGCTCTAACAAGAGTCTTCGCTAGTGAGTTTAGCGTCTCCTTTAGCACCTTCTGTAATTCTTCCTCAATTGACGACATTTCTGACGAAATCTGACATCCGATCGTTTTTGTACTTCAAGAATCCAAAATTTTATCGATTCATCAACCGAAAAGACCTCGCTCTATCGCGTTGGTCGCATATATACATTTTAAACAGCAGTTTTTCCAGAGTCAAACTTGTGTAAAATGTATAGAAACATTAAACGTTTTGAAAACACAAAGGCTAAAGTAGAAGAAGAGATAGATGATCAAGTATCTGCCAAACAATTTGAAAAACTTGACGGAGTACTGAAACGTCCGAAAGAAGCCATAACCAAGGCCTTATAGTATGCCGATATTCTGAAAGCTCGAATAGAAGGCTTCAAAGCACACACTGAGAACTCAGACATCACTTTCGTGACAGATAAGAAAGACGACTTAGCAGACACTGCAGTACCTTTCTTACCCACTCTTTTGAGACCTCACAAAAAACATTACAATGATAACTTATTTTATATCACCAGATCAAACACTCCAGCCGTCAAACAAAGGAGGCGCCCACGACATCCATTATAAATTTCAACGGGATATCTTGAAACGGGATAGTTTCCAGGAGCTTTTTAAGAGGGGCGTACATTCACAAAGGGACTCTGACCTTCCAAAGTTCAATTATCTCACTAGTTCTTCAGAAAGAGACTTTGTGGTAGCAAAGAGTAGGTACTGTTCTATTCTGACGGCGCCATTTAAGACCGTCGGTAAAAACGTATTTTTTGCTTTTGCAAAATATTTCTGTGGTTTATCGATAGCTCAAATTAGGTGAAATTCAAGGGCATGTTTAATTTCTCAAATAGCTTATTTTTGTTGACGTGCCAGTCAAAATAAGTTTTCATTCCTCATTCGAAGATTTCTCACTGGATAAAAGTTTGACGAATGATACCTTCAATCTTTAGATAGAAAAATTCTTTCCGATTATGATCGTATATTTGGCTTTTGGAAAGGACAGCTGTGCACACACACCAGCCGACTAGAAGTACTCACTGAGGGTGGATCCCAATAATCTTTCAGTCGTTGCATAGCTCAAAGAAGTCCTTCCCGAAGGCCAAATAGACCATTATAATTGCAAAGATTTCCTCTATCTAACAATTAAAGGTCCATCACAACAAGACTTTTATCCAGTGAGAAATTTTCGAATGAGGAACAAAATCTTCTTTTGACTGGTACGGCGCCAAAAATAAGCTATTTAAGAAATCAAACATGCCATTGTAATTCACTTGATTGAGTTATCGATAAACTACAGAAACGTTTTGCAAAAGCAAGAGATACAATTTACCGAAGACCTTAAGTGGCGCCGCCAAAATAGAATAGTACCCAAAAATATTTTGCACCGATAAAGATAACTATCAGATGACATTACTTTCGACTGTTTATTTGAACCGCGCTTAAAACAAGAACAATATGATGGTCCGGTAACATTTTTTGAGCCTTTTGGGGCCTGATTGGATTTTTTCTAGAATCCTACAGCATTTTGAACATCAAATGTCTTTATTCTCACTATCTGGACGTGTAAGTCAAAATCAATATCAACTAGGCTTTCTTCTCCGGCGGCATGAACATCGCCATGTCCTCGAGAAATGCCTCGAATGGATGGCGATCGCGACTTTTGACTATGCGTCGCCAAGCAAATCAAGAATGCTGTAGTATTTTAGAAATCATCCACCTGTTTTGACACTTATACTATGTTGGGCACGTGTTTCACCATTACAGGCTCATCACTAGCACTATGTCTTTCGGTTCACCTGGTTACTTGCAGGACAATATATCCATTACCAAACTGTCATTGTTCTGAGCGAGGTCTGTATAAACAGTCAAAAGTAGGGTATGATTCATTCTACTAGCCAGGAGCGCTCGACTGCTCGCCATTGCAATGTCGGGTGAAACAATCACTCGACATAAGATGAGTTAAATGATTATCACTCTGCGAAGGACGTTCAGGGAGTTGAACCCGCATTTCACCCATACTTGAACGCGTGCTCCCACTACACCACCAAAACGCCGTTTCGAAACTACTATTCTTCCATGTCGTTATCACAGCTACCAACCACCATCATTTGATAGGTTGGTGGTGTAGGCACATATCACGATACAGACCCAGTTAAGTTGACAGCCACTGTGATATGTGGTACTCAAGATTTTCTCTATGTTTTCACTGCTTTTTCGCAGCGTTTTGATGTTTCAAACGTATCGAACCGCTAGCGGGACGGTGCCGCTGTGTTGTAGTGGTAGCAGGGGCCCTCGACAAGGGCGAAACGCGGGTTCAACTCCCGTGCTAGGTCGATTTTTCGACACTCCAACACTCAGTTCCCTTAGGTAAATCTGAAACGTCAACGAGAATAAGTAGTGGAAACACACGGATTCATGATGGAATCGTCACCATCTCATCGCAGCGACACCTTCGCCGCATCTCATACGAACGTGATGTGGTCAGTGAAGCACAATGACGGAAAAAAAAGCTCTCTGAAAGAAAAAAAACAGAAAAAACCTCTAACAAACTGAAGAAGTCGCACCACAGCCACGGTTCGCCTCTGGGAACAGTCGAGAATTAAACATCCGCGCTCGACGATTGTGATCCATGCGGATGTCCGCAATTACGTCCTACATCGATCCGAGCGCGATTGAATCGTGGTGACATCGAAAACCAGTGGTGTTCCTCCTCTTCCAATTATTCTTAGTTTTGGGCATAGCCGTCGTCGGAACAAAAGCGAAGGATGTTTGACTGCTGCACTGAGTCATATTTCCCTTCTCATTTCGCAATTTCAGAACGGCACTTGACTGGCTTTAATGCCAAAATGTGTTTTAAAACTCGTTACTGTAGTGATAAACTATCAAATGGCACCCAGTATCCAATCATTTCAATGGAAAAATAGTATGCTTACAAGATGGAGGTGTTAGTTCAACTATATCAATCTCTAATAATGAATCCTTAGTGACATAGAACCGATAGAAAACGTGCTCCATTCCACCTTAGTATAGTGTATCGCTGAAGGTCAGGGACGTAGGAGAGGTGGGGCAGACAGTCTAACCTTGCCTGTTAGACACACGGAGGGTTGGCCCCTGGAAGCCAAATGGTTCAAGTTGTCTTTTATAAGATGAACGCATGATTTCGTACTTCACAGAGGAGCTGCCAATGTTCGAAGTGTTGTGGCGACTGACGACGGCTGTGGCATCGTGGCTGACACTGCTGCTCTCGCTGGCCCAACTGCCAATGCGGGTGTAGACATGTTGGGCTGGGGTCAACGAGGGAACATCCCACATAAGCGACTGTACTATTCCCACGATATGCATGAGAGTTATCCAATGTTTGTTAGAGTGTCCCAGAACTTTTTCTTCAACCGTAGTATTCTCCTGTAGGCTTAAGCCTGTTTTCGTTCTACGTCGCCTAAGGAATCAAGCCGAAGCCTAGCTGTGCAAGATGTAACCTCACTTTCGCTTTTCCAGCGCTCTATGAAAGTCTTTTCGTAACCAAACTTAGCTTTCCACCTAAAGTTATGCTGCGGAATAGCGACTGAAAGTCGCCATTTGGCACTCTATATATAAATATATATATGTATATATATATATATATATATATATATATGCGTATATATGCATATATATACCCTCTAAAACTAATTTATCTTGTGAGGGAAGCAAAGTATGTTCAGAATCACTATTTCAAAATATAATGTCAAGAAAACCCTCCGTGAAGTTATAACAATGCGTTCCGATTACAAATCATAACACTCTTCTCGCTGTTACAACAGCATTTGCAGATCTTTCCATATTCTTTTTTTTGTGATATAAATCTTTTAAACCATTAAATGAACACTAATAGTCTAGTGAAAAAACTCTGCTGAGTAAAATGAGGAAGGAAACAGAAGTTATCCCGCATAGTGCGAGTGCGTTCCATACAAACCACAGTGGAAAGTAGAAAAGTTTAGGGTAACTCAGTGTTACCGTAAACACTGAGGCCTCACCACTCAAATCACTATGTTATATAGAAAACATCATAACAATGCGAAATGCACTGAAAAAATACTATTAGTGTTAAGTATTAGTAATTATAATAGGTGTCAGCTTAATTGGGTTTATAAAGCGACATCGCGTACCCGACCAAACCTGTCAAAAGTTTGGTGGCTGATAGCTGATATTGAGATGTTGAAGAATGAGTGGTCGGACAAATGTGCCTCAGTAGTGTAGTGGTAGAGCATGCGTCCCCGGATAGGATGAAACGTGGGTTTGATTCCCAGCTGAGGCCGCGTTTTTGCTCACCACTCAGTTCCCTAAGTAACTCAGTGTTTTGCACTAAAGAGACATCTTTGTACTCCATGCTATACAATTTGCTTTATGATATCGACAAAACTGGCTTAGAATCAAATTTAACTAGATAGTACAAAAATACCTGCTGCAAAGTTAAAATTAAGCATTTTAAATACAAAGCTTTTTTTTCATGAATGGAACGTAGTAAGAAGGTCATACAGCAAATCAAACGTATCATCAAAATCTGAATTTCTGAAGTTATCTATTTACTGCAAAAACATAGACTAAAAAAAGAAACATCTGTTAAATAACAGTAAAAAATATCTTCGTTTCGAGAGCATGTGGTTTTCTCGTTGTAACATAGGAGTCCACACACATACGGGCGTTGTTTTTCCTAGAAAGATGCCTATAAAAGTCATCCAATGATATTTCGTCATTTGATGATGACAATGTCTCCAAGAATTCTAATTTTCTAAGCAAAATTTCTCAATTCCATTGCGACCTGCGCCGATGAAAACCCGCAATGTCACAATTACAGTGTGTGAATGGGATCCTAGCTTGCGCAGCACGCTAGGAAACGTAGCATGTTCTCGTGAAAGGCTTGATTCTTTTCTGTAAGGACTCTGTAGTATTCTCCAATCTTCTATTCTTCCCTACCATGTCTATCAGCACGAAGGATAAAGGGTAATGCTGTCCGTGTTGATCAACCCCTGAAACATTCGCCGTGCTTTCGTCTTCAATTTCTAATTCACTTAAGGTTGTTGAATGCATATCGGGCTTCTACAATGACTCGCGGTGGCCTATCGCTCTATCGAATCACTGCCGTTTATTCTCTTAGGCAACTCTAGTGCCAATGTGGTATCAGTTTACTGACCGCAGAGTGATGGATGATTTGCTGAGCCTTGAGCGCGAGATCGAACTATAGACTCTATGTACTCAGCGTACGTAGCATGAAATGTACTGGTCCTGTGTAATGTTCCCGCAAATCTCCACATTCATTCTTGTTCGCTTTAGTGGAGTTCTCCAAGAGATACAGCGTAAACTGACTTGGCTCATTTGTGCTATACTCCTGTGCCAAGTGAGGAACATGAGTTACCACAATGATCTGAAGTCAAACATATATCATTAACGGTCAGAATTTGACTGTAAAAGTTTATATCACGTCGATGATGGTAGATTTCGAGGATCAAAACTTTCTTGATTTAGTGCAAATTGATAGAGAATCAATGTCGTTGTCTGGTCACACGCTGGAGATGAAATTATACAGCAATTACAGACGTAGCATTGGCTCAGAAGCGCAACAAAAAACCACCTTCCAATTGCCATAAGACGTGCCAGCCAAGTCAGATTCAAAGCTACCAATGCAACAAACAATTTTGCCTGCAAGATTTAAATAATGCGCACAAAACGTGAGCGATGTTAGTGTTCGAGATGCAGGAACTGTTGGTTATGAGAAGTGTAATTTGTTAGCTCTAGATCACAAGTTTTGTAAATTGTCAAAATCGCAAAGTATGAGGAAATATTTGACAAACATCAAAATTTTAGGATACTTTTCAACGTGATTTATGATGTGTCATTTGCACATATGGTAGATTAAGGAATTTTTTTGACAAGAGTGTAAACAATGAAGCTATGAATTCTCTAAGTCAGAAGCTTTACAGGGCTTTTCGGAAATGCCATTTGAAACGCAAACGGCAGTGGTGTTCACTGCTAGAAGTTACTTGGCAAATATCACTACTGTCTTCCTTATGATCTCCACACAGATAAACATTTATCAGTGGTTTTTTGTAACTTTGCCGCAAGTTTTGATTATAGCTTGCAATTCGGCGATATTACCTTCTTCAGAGCTGCGATGGCAACGTGGTCCTTGAGTTTCATAGAAACGTTATTATATCGCTTCAGCGGATGTGATATAAATGTGTGCTAGTGCAGTATCACTCTGTTCACCGGCAACGGTTTATCTGTATTCCATCCATCCGGTATGTAGGCGAGTCGCTACAAGATTTAAGGAGACAAACACATCTGTCCCAATAACCGTTACACATAAATAATGGTGCTTATAAAGTGGTTTTTTCAGTACGACGCAGGATACAGAGACGTGTGTGCCGCCTATGTGAAATGAAATCTGTTGTTGTCATGGAAAATTAGTGCTCTTAATCGTCTTTCACTTGCGGTGACTATGAGCTAGAATACTGCTTTGTGCAACCAGAATGAGACTGATTTGTAATGGCTAAGTTAAAGGAAAATTGAATTCCCAAAAGAGAAGTGATTTTTCCTGTTTCTTCAAAGCTTCGAGCTTTCGCTCCACATTCACTATACCCGGGGGTGCGCTTTTGAAGAATCGACTAACAAAATTGGGAGTAAGTCTAACACTTGCCCAGTATTCAAAAAGGAGTATTTAGAGATTCGGGCACTTTCATATTTTAGCTCACTCAATCATAGGACACTGATGTAGAGCTCAGCTAGCGTCGACCAAAAGGCTATCCTATTCTCTGCTGACGACAGGAGATGATCAAAGTAACTTAAGGCTCGACTACAAAAATTCAGTAGAGTTTTACGAAATGTAAGTACCCTATATTTGTGAATTATATATAGAACATTTACCTATGGCAGTCGAGTGAATGATGACCACGAAAAATAGTTCCACATCCTCAAGATGGACGACAAGGTTCTCCAAGTAGAGTTATGAATATAATTATTTGTAGTGGATGTCGGTTTCATATTGATAAATACAGCTTGTTAAGACGTATGACATTCTTCTGACTTACTAGAATTACCTGTAGAAGTTCCTCGGCAATATGCTAATTTCTGCATAACTTAAACCATCTAAATCCTGCATATTATACAACCTTTGATAGAACTGCTTGAGTAAGTCAAACCACCCAAATTCTACCTCAGACAGGAGTTGAACCCGCATTTCACCCATACAAGAGGCTTCTGCTACGTGTACACCACCTATGCACCGTTTCGCGATCACTCATTCTTCAATGTCTTCTGTCATAGCAATCAACCATGAACCTATGCCAGCTTATCGCTTCTTGAGTACTACAAATCACGATAGTTGTCAACTTGAATGGGTCTATATAACGATATGTATTTACCCGTCCACACCTGTTAAAGGAGATGACTGTTAACTATGACAGAGACATTGAAGAAAGAGCGATTGAAAAACAGTGCCTCTGTGGTGAAGTGGTAGTATGCTCCCCTAGTGTGGATGAAGGGCTGGTTCAACTCCCGATTGCGCCTGAGGTCGAATTTTTGTCTACCCCTCAGTTCTTTTAGGAACCTTTGTAAGGTTTTAACACTGCGAAAAAAAGCATTAAAAAGAACTGTTTGAGTACTAGCTGCGCTATCTGTTTGTTGACTGCCTCTCCTTCCGGTAGCTCTTCCAGAGTCGATGCATCATCCATGTCAGATTCTAAGTCCACCGGATGCCTACGAACTACTTTGCATCATCATTAACATCATGAACTGAAGTCTACGCCATGAACATTACCTTCCCATAGCATCTTCAAACAGACTGTCACCTTCTTCTTCTTCAGCATCATCATTCTCATTATGGATTACCAGTCTTCTAAATCACACGATACAGCGAAATATATAAGAAGACGACATATAAATCAAAGTAATTTTGCTTGATCGTCATTTCATTTCTCGCAGGCGCTTCCATCCTCAGGCTGACCTCGCTGCCTCGCTGCGCCATGTCTCCCACGGCTGCTTCTCGCGCACCCACCTTAGTCTGCGATTGTGCACGATAATCTCTGCTCTCATATGACACTCCAAGTAGGCATACATTGTCAGGCCCACGGTGCAGCAGATTCTGTCCAGCTTTCTCTACTGACACAGAATCACTCTCTTTCGCAATCATTTTCTTCAACACTCCCATCCATTCAGGGAATCGTTGAGGTGGTGCGACTACCATGAAGATGAGCGCTGAACTTATATTATTTGAACAAAACATGACGGAAGTGAAGCATGGTGATGGACGAAAGCGTGCATGGGTCTATCGCTTGTGGACAAAGTTGGTAGTATTTACAGAATCCACAAGTCAACTAACTAAAAGCTGGGACAATTTGTATTATACAGTACCTCTAGAACCTTCAAGTACGATGGAATAAAATCGGTTGAAACTTTAGCAGATACAATTTTAGGAACATGCGTTTCGATGAACCACGAGAACGCTTGCTTGTGATACCGTACAAATGTCCCAAAGCGTCATATAAACTCCATTACCGGACACATCTCTGAGATCTCAAATCTCTGGCCTTACACTGCGCGTCCTTGTGCAATTTCAGAAAATTTTGTTCGTCCTCTTCATCCACACTATAATTAGCAAGCTGAGAAGTATCGCTCACTCTCACGCGCAGGAAGAACATCGGAAAAACTGTAGAGAGGAAAGAGCATCACGGTGGGGAGTGTTAATTTCGTTGTGTTAGGCCTTAATATGAGACCGAGAAATCACTCTTACCACTATGTACATTACAGTTCTCTTCCTCACCAACCTCTCACTATGAAATGCTTCTGATGAATTGTATTCATCTTTCGTCTCTTCTGGACCCACTCAATATACAGAAGGACTTTTTTTATAGATCTTGCAATGAGCTACAAGCAAGTGGGCCATCATCTGTAACACTCCATTGAAAGTCTGCTCGCCCTCCAACCAAACGAGTTACACTTGAAAAAAACCTTACTGCTGCACGCAAAAGTTCTCAACTGCGTTGTTGAGCAACTGTGGTTTCCTTACCATTTTTTTTTTCTTACAGAATTTTCTTCACACTACACGTTTTCAATAGGCGGGCGCATAAAACTATAGATGGATTAATACCGATCAAAAATAACGACTTGATTTGCTTAGTTTCATTCCGGAAAAAAAAGTTTGAGAAACTGTCAAATGCGACGTTGGTTACAGAAAACTCAAAAAAAAAGGCGTCATTTCGTCTTCCATTAGCAGCTGCTCGCTCGCATTTTGCAGCAGTGATACTTCATAATATGCTTGTTCTCCTAAAGCATGATAAAATATCCCCAGAAATGATTAGCTTTGAATTCCACCCTCGAGATCGTGTATTTCGAAGCACAGATCCTCAACTGATTGTTTCTAAGCGGCCTTTCTATATTAAGCATTTACTTATACAAAATAATGGCAGGAGCTTACGATCGAATATCACTTCAATCGTTGCATGACGAATGAGTAACTGTGTGGATTTGTGTTTTGCTGCTACGATTCCATTACTTTTATTTCGAGTGCTTTGTTTAGACCGCGTTCAAATTTCAATATATATACTCTCATCATTATTTGTGCCAACTTGTCATGTGGTCTGGTAAGGGCTCTTGTACAGCCCGATACACGTGTTTCGGCCCGATAAAGGCATAATTGTTATAAAAGTACCAGCCAAAGAGCAATCGAGAGCACAACACTCTGGGTTAGCTGAAGGTTTCACTTGACATAGAGTGTAAAGAGTACGTCGTCGATGACTTTCAATAAGGAGTGTAAGGCCCTGAGAGAACTGACTGTAAAAAGATCGACAGACGACGGGTTCTTCCCGGCTGACGAGTCTGTAAGGGCGAAACTCGTGTATCGGGCTGTACAAGAGCCCTTACCAGACCACATGACAAGTTGGCTCAAATAATGATGAAAGGATTCCATCAGTATTTTCAGGAGTGAACATTTTCCTATATTCATACATTCTTTGCGTGTGTTCGACGAAAATCCTCCACAAATAACTTCATTATCCTAAGTTCCTCTTGGGAAATCAAAAGTGTTTCAGAAAAATGAAAGTTCTGTAAACAAATTTTTTTCTAGCCTATTCGATAAAGTTCTGTGAGACGGATGTGGTACTGTGATTCAGCCCCATGAAACACTATTTCAGAGAAAGACAACAATGAGTCGTTTCGGACGCTTCTTTCGCACTACGGCAGCGAAACTCCAGAGCTATTTCCCATAGACGCCACCACTCATTATCTGCTTGTTATCGAGCAGCTCCCACAACAGCATGTCCTGCCAAGCACACAAACCTAGAGCATAATCTAATGCGCATGGAACCTACTCTTTAGCTTACTTGGCTCGTCTTTGCCTCGAGGAGTGGGTATGTGTGTCGTGTGTTGTTCACGTATCGCACCCATGACTAAACCCTTGTGATGGTCGACTTAGAAAGTCGTGAGTGTGTGCAGCAGCAGAGACCATGACTGATGGTCACTCGTGTAGCGCAGCAGCAAATGAAATCAGCGACTTCTTTGATCAGCAGCTTCACTCTTTGTGGGAGGATGGCATCAAATATTTGCCCAGCAAGTGATTGTATAGCATTGGTGAGTGACAGCGACTTCATTGTTGATCAATAATTTCTCTTAACGCATGACATCTAAATCATCAAAAGTGTCGAAATGGTAGAGAAATTATGGAAAAGAGTAATAATTACCTGATGTCAGATTAAATACTGCGATTTTCACAGATGTTACGACAACTCGAAAAAAAGCAATAACACCTTCACCTGTATCACCTGTCGTCCCGTTGATCGTCGAGTGACTCGAGCGGGTACCAGCACTTCTTCTATTTTTTCCTATCGCGTGCAAGAGTAGCCTAGTGGGTACTCCTCGCTTTAGGGATTCACTGAGCATCATGTCTTTCTTTTATACCTTTCATGAAAAACTCGCACTATCGGGTTGGTGGTCTCTCTTTAGAGCGCTTGACATCCCGAGGAATCTAGTCGGTAACGGTTCTCGTCCATCGGATGTCGTTGAAGCGCATCACGTGTCCAACCCACTTTATTTTCGATATCCTGGCGTGTAAAATGGCGTCTTTGGTCTTAGATCGCTGACGTAGGTCGGAACTTCGGATCCTTTCTCTCATTTGCGCGAGCTCGAGTGTCTTCGGAGACAGACGTCTCTTAGTGTTTAGGGCTGTTGGCTTTAATAGCGCTAAGCGAAGATATTCTACGAGCCGATCGTATTCTTCGTCGATGTTGTCGATAACGGTATCTTCCCATAACCCCACTATTGACTTTAATACGTCCCAATTTATAGTAGTTTTGAGAATTCGCTTTCTAAATTTGGCGGCTTTCTCTCCTCTTCACAAAAAACAGAACGTTGCGCGAAGGAGGCGATGATGTGATCCGTGTATAACTTAGGAACAACAGCGCATCGCTCAGGCTAAACTTTTGATCTACTAAGGTGTGGTCTACTTCGATGGTACTCTCCATTGAGAGACTCCCACGTCCATCGCTGAGAGTGAGGCTTTAGGAATTGTGAGTTACCATGTATGATTTGGGTCGTCATGGTAAACTCAGATAGCCCCTCAACTTATTCATTCCATTTCATTCCGTGGATTCCAATGTGACATTCTTTAGACGTTCCTCTGGGTCCAATTTTCGTCCTAAAATCTCCAACAATGACCTTGAAGAATGTATGGTCTTCTCGGAAAAATTTTTCGAGATCCATATAGAACGCTTCGACTTCGTCTTCGTCATAGCTTGATGTTGGTGCATAAGCAACGAAGGTGCTTAGAGCTGGCATTGATCCACATCGTTTCAACCGTAATCGTTCGATACAGATGTTAGTTGTTCAAACGAAACGATGATCACAGTCAAATTCGATTGACGAGGACGTCAACGCCGCTGACACCTCTGCTATCGCATGTTCCAAGAAACAGCTCTTCTCCTGTGTCATAAACAGCGTGAAAAGGATGGCGTTTTCTCGTCTCAGCCACGCCAGTGACATCGTACCTCATCCTTCTTGCTTGAACCAATAGATCTTCTACAGTGGGATTCGCGAGAAAGCGTTCGTGCACGAACAATTGCCTAATGTGCAGCATAATTTTATTCTTACTGCCAAAGCGGAGTGAAACTATTTCAAAAAACCAGCTACTTTGATTAAGCGAAAAGCAGAAAACGCGTTTTCCTCAGGATTTGAATATGGCTGCGGTTAGGGAAGAAGTACCATTTCTTCATATGAGAAAGTCGCTTGATTGAACGGTTTACTCTGAATGCAACTAGTTTTCAAGAAATTCCACCGTGTGCCGAATTCCAAAGAGCAAAAAAAAATAGTTGACTCGAATCCTGAATTAATCAGAGATGCGACAAGAGTGGATTGAACGGAACGTTACCTGATTGATTTTTGAATCTCATTTTTCTACATCTATGTAGCTGAGATATTTATGGTTTTGACGCCGTGAATCTGCTGAGAGGTGTTGGAGATGGCAATCACTCGTGGCAGCCCAAGCGTGAATTTTCATTCCAAGGGAACACGAGAGTGGACATCTTTACCAAATATTACCGATCTCATCTAACTGGATAATCATAAACAAATAGCACATTTCGTCATTGTTCGCTCGCTGTTCTCACGCAAAAGTTGAAAAGTTGTATGCAATCAAATGTTATTTTTCCTGATATTTCTCTCTATGACAGGTGTAATTATTTGTGTATTCATGAAACGCCTCCATAGAGTGTTATGTCACCGGATCAGATCTCCACCCAAATGAATCGGAGCTGGCTAATGGAAATTTGGTGACTCCAGCCCATCACACCTACACCCACGTGCACATTGGCAGTTGAGCGAACGAGAGCGGTGGGGTCAGCCACCATATCACTACCACCATCATCGGCAGGCGCCACAACATCGCGAAGGTTGGCAAACCGGACCGAGTCGATTTTAGCCCTTTGGGAACCATGAGAGGTGTTTTTGATTTTATCACGCGATGTCACATCTCACTCAGCTACTGTAATGGCGGCGTCGCGTCTCATGGGAAAGCAGGCAGGCGGCCAGACATCCATGCACGAACATGCAGACGCAGTCAGCCTGATCGCCGCGAAAGCGACTGCGTGACGCCACCTGCTTATCGACACTGGTCCTCAGAGAGTTGATTCCGACGCATGCAATTTCTCTCGGTACACCGATGCGCTCTTTTTATAAAATGTCATGTCACTATTTGGGCCTATAAAGGACCACTTTGCTTGTCCCTTAGACTGGAAGCAGAAAGATAAATACAGTCAATTGCAACGAGCAAACGGCGTTCGCTTTCGTTTCGACGGACGACCTCTCCAATGGCATCGCGTCCAGCTGAGAACATTCCAAAAAAAAGACAACCTCTGGCTTTCGAATTCACCAACACCCGACCGTGCGAGGATAAATGAAGAACGTAATTACGGACATTCGCATTGATCGTAATCGTCGGCGCACAAATGTTCACTTCGTGAACGTTCCTTCAAGGCGTAAGGTGGGCCTGAAGCTCTCCTCCCTTTTTCAGTGTTTCTATTTTCGCAGTCTTTCCTTATTATTTTCTAGATAGTCCAGAAATTTTTTTGGGACAGCTAACACATTTTACATTTTGAAGGGTGTTCTTCCTAACTTTGAAAAGTTAACCCTAAATCACTGGTCACGTAGCTTCGAGCAACTATTTTATGCAGCGATCAGAGGGGCAGAAGCTTTCAGAGACAGCGAGTATAGGAGAGATTGTGAGAAGTCACTCATCATTGCTTACGAGTGAACATTTGGTAGACGACGCTCGACTCTGTGAACAGCCGTGCGGAAAGATCAAGCGCTAGAAAAGAAAGGTTTGCTGTTGATTATGGTTATGAAAATAGGAATACACCCAATGTCTCGATTTTTTTGGAACTCTCCAAATCTTCGAACCTTTTCTCCACCTAGCTTCCGCGATATTCGGCTAGTTAAATGAGAGGATGAGAAGCGAGAACCGGGTCCGCTTATAGGAGATAGAAGTTGAACACGGATCAAAAGCAACTATGTATTATAGTTTAGAGGGGATTTAATAATGTCCAAGCTGGTACGTACCACTGGTTCGTATATTAATGAAAAGGACCTCTTTACACATGATATATTGACGTATATGTGCGGAAGTGAATTGCACATGCATCTGTAGGTGAAAAACATACAAATTTATGCAGTCAGGTAAACAAGTACTGCATTTCAGCAGGTCTGGTGTCTTGTTCAACTAGTAACTTTCATTTCTTCCGAAGAAAAAGTGCGTTCTACTCATCCCTTATAATAATTACTAAATGACCACATTTAATCTTACCTGACTGGCCCATCTGCAAATTTCAGCTATTACGGACCTATTTCGTTCCATGAAAGTGAACAGCGATTTTTCAAAGATTGTAAAAAGTGTGGTGCTACTACAGACTACCCCACTTCATCGCATTCAGTATGAATAGTATGTAGTGAAGTTATTCAGTAATCAGCGATAAGGTTCACGTTGTAAACACAATACCGTCTGAATTTGAAAGTGTCATTCAACTTATGATTGAGGAACGGATGGGTTTTGAAAGCCCAATTCACGCTCAACGGAACGACAATCTCCGAATGCTCCAATTACATCTATCTAGGTCGTGAAATCGATATGAAGAAAGACCTAGCTCCGAGTTGAACAGGAGGAAACGAGCGGCTTGGGGAACATTTAAGAGCATCGAAGATATAGTAAACAGGACTAGGAACATCCGACTCCGTGCCCACCTTTTGACTCGACGATGATCCTTGCCCTAATGTATGCAGCAGAAAGCTGGTCGCTACGTAAGAAGGATGATAGATCACTTGGCGTTATTGAACGCCAGTCGAAAGGTCGATGTTAAGAGTATGTCGTATTTCGCAAATGAGAGGAAGGATCGAAGTTCCGACCTACGTCAACGATCGAAAATCAGAGACGCCTTTCTACTTGTCAGGATATCGAAAATAAGGTGGGCCGGACACGTAATGCGCTTCAACGACAAACGATGGACGAGAGCCGTTACCGACTGGACTCCTCGGGACATCGAGAGCTCTATAGGAAGACCACCGACCCGTTGGTCCGATTTCTTCACGAAAGCTATAGAAGAAAGATATGATGCTCAGCGAATCCCTAGAGTGAGGAGGACCCACTGGGCTACTTTAGCACGCGATAGGAAAAATGGAAGTGTTGCTGGTACCCGCTCGAGTCACTCGACGATCAACGGGACGACAGGTGAAACAGGTGATAGGGGGAAACGACGAGTAATCGCGTTAGAAGACAAGTGGTTTTACACAGCTACGGTATTTCGTAATAGAGTATCAAAGCATGGTAGCCCTTGTTAACAATAAACAGTGTAAGCGTTCGTTCTATTGCTGACCAGTCAGACTGATAATGAATTATGAAAACATCATAAAACATTCAGTATTTTCCGTATTTGGTCAAATATCATTTCGTAAATACTGTGGGACAGGTAGATGCTTACGTTTGGAAGCAAAACCGCACTCGTTTGATATTCACCGTAGTCAGGGTGTGATTTGTGTGTAAGAGGCAGAAATGGATAGACATTATCTGCAACACATACATCTTTTGTTCAACGAATTATCGTGCTCAGCACTTGTTAATTGCTTCACTGTGGTTCTCTCGAGAACCATATATAAATATTCAAATGATATACCGTAATTTCCAATACAGAGCATATCCATACATAAAAACTATGTTCGTGCTAATCTTGTCACTCACACAGCATGAAACGACTATATGAAAACAACGAATTTATTGAAAATTAGCCGGTACCTTGTGGGATGACTTTGACAAGTTTGTATTGACTGCACTAGTTAAGGACTAGATAAAATACATGCGGCTCTTTAACTTGTCAGTCACCGATGCGCATTCTTGAAGAGCAGCATCCGAATTCGACAGATGAGCGCTGATATCACATAAAAAAGCACAATGTACACATTGCTAGACGCTTGCCATACATTCCAGATACTGTTGTGCAGTAGTTAATTATAGTGCTAAAATATGTCGACTGAAGGCAATCAATACATATGTTTTGCTCAATTCCGCCTGCAGGAGTCAAAGGTAGACTAAAGTATGAGTTAGACTCAAGTTAGTTACGAGCTTCATATTCGCGACGTCTACGCCGACGGCCTACGCTTTTTATTGCCTATATTGTATTGCCTAATCCAAACTTCATGATAGCCATTGCGCTGATTCACCGAAGATGGTGTCGTTCGCGAAATTTTCGTAGAGGGTAGAATTGCAACAAAGTCGCTTAGAAATCGCTATACACTGCTACATGAGCGAGTTCGAGTAAAATGAAACACCTTACTTAGGCTTGTATGCATATAAGGTTTCATGTTTTATCGTTGCATCACTTATCATTATCATTTACGGCGGTACAATATAAATTTTTGGGTGCTTCAAGCCAATAAGCGTTCATCTTTCTCAAAAAATTATATCTGCTGGAGGATTCCATGCTCAGCTGCTATTAAAATATCCCAGATAAAATTCTAAGAGAAGTTTTTGTACTGAAAATCTCACTATCTTGAAGGTCTACATATTTTAAAAGAAGCCTTGTAAAGCTTGCTAAAGAGATGAAAGAGAGGTCTCTAAGCTATACACTCAAGTAACATGACATGTGATTAACTTGTTAAAATCGATTTTGATTTTAGGTATGCACATTCTTTAGACACCCTGTTATCCGTTTTCACAATGTTTTTTTTCACACTGTGCTTCTAGCATTCAACTGTTTTTCATCTTCTTCTTGAACGTCGATGAGTACTGGCTGGGCGCCTCCTTGCAATTGAGGATAGCCTGGCTGTGGCGCTCGTTGTTGAAAGCCGAAGAGTTTTGGGGCTGGGTAAGGTTTCGGTTCCACGCTCGCTGCGACAAGCATCACAACCACTCGGCCACTGCGCTCCTCCATTTATCATTACATTTGAGTGAAATATAAGTAGAAGAGCAGTATTTATGGTCATTGTCTGGCAATCATTCTATTATGTTGCTGTTATAATGTAACTCCGCCATGTAACAAGTATAATCTAGGGGCGTCGTCAATCGTAATTACGTTGGAAGTGCTGGAGTACATTCAAAATCAGATAGTTGTTCTGGGGGAATGTTTTTCTATAAGGCACAACCAACTTTGATTTGTCTACATTGCCAGTGGGCTAGTCAGTCAGTGTTAGGACTTTTTCTGTTTTCAAAAGTGACCCGCAATTCTAACAGTATCGGAAGACATTTGCCGTAATGGGGAAAATTTATTCCATCCATTATCAAAAAAATTGAGTTGTTTTCTTTATTCTACAGTCATTATTGATCATATTTTTCAAAAATCTATTCACAAGGCAGAGATAAGAGTAAACCTGGTGCTTGATGCTTTTGTCGTCATGAAGTCTTAGCGGCTATACTTTTCCGTAGCTGTATCTTCTGGCACGCCAGCGAGGTTTCCGCTGCACTCTCAATCATGTATTTAGCTATTTGGCGGCTATGAGTTTCCTGTCACGAGATTTCAGAAATCCGTATTTCTAGGATCACAATATTAACTTCAACTGCCGACCTCATTTTTGACGGTAGGGTACGATATAACGTATGTATATCCACAGGGATGCTAAGACACAGGCGAAGCTTACAACCTAATGTAGGTGGACTGCACTACAACAACGATTACCCATTCTAGGGAGGGACGAGTTCGCACTACAATATCGAAGCTCTTGCACTGCCTTTCTTCAAACGGATTTTTTTAAGATCTTTTTTTAGTAGTCACTTGTTGCATTACATACAGTTTTCTCTTGATGTGGCATCGAGCTCTAGTAGCGAAGAGATCGGCATAATATACTGGAGCTGGAATTTAAGCAGAACGTGCGCAACGTCCATATGTGTGGCACATTCTAAAAATGAAAATGCAGTGAGGTTTCATAATTGAATTTGAAAATGGAAAGGCATTCCAGGTCAGATCTCAGCGTACCCATATGTGATGGCTTGCATCTCATCAGCGGTGAAGTTATTGTCATCCCACAATACATAATATCTGGCAAGACGAGATGTGCCCTGTACACCGTAGTGTGAGCACAGATAGAAATCGAATCCTTCTGGTGAAACGATCCCAGTGTCAACCTGAAATTGAGTGGGGTATCAAATTTTCTTCTCTTTTTTTATTGAGCGATACTCTGTGCTGACGAACATCATTTGGTAAACACCCTCTGATGAATTGTAGATAAATACCAAAAAGCGAAAGAAGGTTTGGCGAAACTCCCGAAATCTAAGAAGGGATAACCGATGAGCATTCGATAAATGGCTCCAGATTAAAGCTGAGTAACTCACTGTTGTTCCAGGTGGAATGTTTCTCGCTTCCCTAACCATATCCGAAGTGTATTTGCAGAACATTTGGGCATGATGACGTTTTTGCACAACAACATAGGTAATAGGTGGCCGATAAACCCGTGAAAGTATCAAGCAAGCCGATCGTATACCCTAAATTTCAAGCAATACGCATGATATGATAATGTATAGAATTTCGTCCATTTAAATCATCGTATATCCTCTGATTAGCATTATGATGATGTACAGCGCTCAGACCTGGATTTCTTCGCGTAACACCTCAGCGAACTGGCCTTCAGACACACCATCTCGATAGACGATGATGCGAGTCGGTTTGTGATTCGTGTTCCTAAGCGGGTGAATTTATGAACAGTAAACTTCTCGCATTTTGAAAACACTAAGTATCCATGAATCACACTGATACGAAAGGGTCTTTACTAGATCAAGCAAGCAAACTCTGATCCATCACGTTTATTTTGCATCAGAAGATATCCATCAGAAGGACTCCGACATAAAGTGCTTGAACCGTACTAAGACTGTTTCATGAGAAAACTACCACATTGGTGAAAAAGTAGCTGCGGTTTATGCATTGTTGAAATTCGCTGTTTGATATTGAAATAAATTCTTGGATGAATGTGATTATATTGTATATCATTTCAATGCACAAGTCTCGCTCTATGTTTTTTTGCTAATGATGTATTACATGCTGTTAACTTTGTGTCTAATTTTGACTACAGAAAAGATGTTGCTTGGTGCAAGAGTGATTGCGGTATCAGACGTGATGGATCGTAAAAGAGCAGGGACAAATCGCAACATCAACAACGCATTTGACCCAGCATCTGCTAACGAGCGTAGAGCACAGTAGTGGTTCAAGAAAATCCGTAAACGAGAAGCATTCCAACATGGCATAAACCGCAATTACTTTTGTACCAACCTCACCAGAATTCATGGTGAAAACAGTCAATGGAGCTGATTTTCTTGAAACTACACGAGACGCTTCAGAAGATTTCATCTCCGACTTTCTACCATTCTAGCCAATTTAGGCGAGTCACAAATGTATCTGCCGTTTCAGCGTGGCGTGAAAACGCAATTATTTTTGTCCCAATCTACTACACTGTGTTACGAAGGTAGTCGGCCACCAGACTCTAAACCGCATCATTCAGTTCTACTCAGAGAGGCTTCAATATTAGAGCTAATCTATTTCAGATCGTGCCTATTTTTGAAGAGCTCTACAGCATCTTTAGGGCTGATGATTTTGCTGTTGAACCCACTTCATTGAGACAAGAATCACGGAAATCACCACTAATTGTCACCCAGAGAACTGGTGGTGCAGTACAGTCATCCAAGAAAACTAGTCAGGCCAAAGAGTTTTATGATTCACCTATAGAAGGATATAAGACGCTCTCGAATCGCGTCAATCAGATAGACCACCGACTCACGACACTTGCGTTGAATTTTGACGTTAGCACCGTATGACTGTGGAAGCAGATCGATATTCGTAACAATCTAAAAATTAATTGATAGACTACATATTTGAGAGAAAATTACAAAACTTATTCACTCTTTATTCTCTGGATAATGAAATCTTGTAGAAGACCGTACCGCCGCCACTGACGGGATATTCATGCGTTCTTCAGCTTGCGTTGGATGCGTGACGTCAATACCGACAACTAATGTTGGTTGGTCGATAATGTATTTATGTGTGATGTTATCGGCAACGATACGACTGTTTATGCCGCCCAGCTTCATGTTCACCTGCAAAGTTTGTCCTGTTCAAGAATTCCGATATGAAATTGGATGACTATTTGAAGCAATCTATCATTCAACGCATTCACGACAATGCTTTTAGGACAGATAGATTTTCGATGTCTAGAGTTTTGGGAGTTGGTGGTTAAGTTGAGGTTAAAGTATATCACATCATTTTTGAAATCGGAGGATTTGAATACGTTAGGAAGAGACCTTGCAATCTACAACTAGTTTTTATGCGTAATTTTCCTAGTATATGAACTTTGTTTTACTTTTTCCGCAAAATCAATTTTCGAAATATCGGTTTAGTGAGAACATCAATTTTTTAACGGAAATGTGTAAGTCAAGGAGGCATTCCAGAGTAACCATGTTGTATGGCTACTGGAATCCGTTTGTCTAAGCTCTTCGCTACTCGACATACGAGCCTTGACACAAAAAAGGTGAAATAAACGTTTTATATGCTCTATGAAATTGAAATCTTATGTTTACAGGCAGAAAGTGCTTGACAGAAAATCTAGTATCTTGTCAGTAAAGGTCCAAATTCTGGCAGTTTTCATCTTGATTAGTAACCTTGACTACTGATTGAGATTGGGCTGGTTGAACTCCTGAGACCAAACTAATCTAGACTACATACACATTCGAACTAATTGACATTGTGGCGAATGAGTTCAATGAAAGTAAGCGAAGACTTTCTTATGATGAACTAACTTTCAAAATGATATTCGAGCAAGTAGCTGGTGAAGGTCGTTGAACGTTTTTCACCAGCACACACTGTGACATTATGTCGTGAGCCATGTCCGAGCTCTCCTTGACGGTCACTAAAGAAATGCCATATGACGGTTACATAGCATTTTCTTGTAATTTGAAGCTAATTGTAAATGTCCGAGTTCTTTCCGGGAAGTACTACTATGACAATATCGCAGTTGCTTGTATTCATTAGCGCTCGTTTGCTTGTATTCATTAGCGATCTCATTGAAGAGTATCACGACATCGTCACGTCCTCGCCTGTATTTGACGAGATCGGGCCACTTCAGAAAATCCATACCCATTTGGATCGCCTGAAAAAGATGTGTTTTGCTGGTAACTAGCACACTAACCCAGGAGATTCGGATTAAATATAATCAAAGATTCTGCATAACTTTCCAGCTACTCAAGCTCCTTGTTTGAATAATGAACTTCTCGATATGACTTCCAATTTTCTTCGAAGGATAAATGAGCCATTACGAAAACTTCTGAATTTTGAAAATTTTTTCCTTTATACCTTTGCTCAAAGTGCTTGACAGAATCCTTGTAAGAAATTTTGATCTCGCGGATTCGCCGACACAATTATCGGATAGCTGCCACAAGTTGCAGGAAGATACAGTGTCTGATTATCCATTGACCGTGCTTCATTTTTCGGATGAACAATGGGATCCTACAGTAGTTTTTGTTGGAGCAAAATTGAGTTCTCTTACAGAAGTGTACTTTTGAAAACTGCAAGCTCACCACCATCTTAGAGTTGTCACCGAACATTATTTAAGATGGCTGAATAACTCTTGCTATCGTCTCGAACATTCTAGGCGATAGCGACTATCCAAATTCTTTGAGGAATGGATCGCGATCGAAACCAGCTTGTTGACAAAGTTGAGCGATGCGCTCTTTTCTCTGCGATGCATCAACTGCTGCAGCCTTAACAGTAAGAGTGATTTTTTACTAATTATATTTCTGATAAGAATTCTTTTCGATTGACGTGTCTTTGAGGAACTGACTTTGATGATGGAGCTTGTTTGCTTCGCACTCAACTTCTTGTTATATTTTTGTGGTGTATCCAATTTGCAAACTTCAAGAGGAAAGAAGATGTTGCGAGTGAGTGGACCGACATGGAGACGCGAAAGTTTGGGGAAGCGCAGTTCCTGAATTAGCCTACAGGGCAATGTCCAATCACAGCGTCGCATTGATATTAGCATGGATTGACTGCCAGTAATCAGCTTTGACGACGCGAACTAGGTAGTCCATAAAAAGGGAAAGTTTAGAAAGTTTGAGGTACTTCAAAGTTGGCTTCAAAGGACCGCAATTACCGTATTCATGCGCACTCTCGTAGATGCTGTATGTTGTGAGTCAACGAGAGATGGCAAAAGTAAATTTGGAGGCATCAATATTTCGAGAACTCGCATAAATTTGCGGTTAGAGCTCCCCACTTTAGCTTTATAATGGATGAATTTACAACTATCATTTGGTATGTGAGCCTGGGAGTGGTGTGGTTCCTTTCGATTAACAGCTTCATGAAATCGGCTAAAACTTGCTCACTAAGTATTTCTCGGCGAAGTATTGAGCAACCGATTTGATTGTTTCACGGCCATCGTCTGTGAAACTTTTGAACCTGAAAAGTCTCAAATATGTGTTGTAATCAGATAGACATTTTTTTAAAGGAAAACGTAAATTCACGTAAGCTGATCAGCGGGCAGTTGAAGGCCGTTAACGCGATAGACTCGGGCGGCACCTTTTCGATGTGAGATTCTGATTTTGATACCCTTCACAGCATCAGCGAGGATTTTCGTCTCGTGATTTGATAATGAGAATTCTTTATATAGTGATGCTGGCTGTAAAGATGTTGGATGATTAATCACATGACCACATGACCATGTGGCCTCATGAACTACACGTAACTCACTGTGAGCATTACTGATGATTCTTCAGATTTCTGCGTGCTTTAGGTGGTTCTGGGTGAGTTTTGATAACCACCACGCCCAGAGCTTGTCGCCGTACCGCCTCGACTTGCACCGTAAGCACGTCCAGATTGATTAGTTGTACTGTGGCTGCTACGCATGGTGGACGAAGGATTACGATATGTACCGGCACGTTCATTGAGTAAGTCGCAAATGAACTGTACCATTGAGATTTTTGCTTTGTAGAATGCAGTGTGAGCAACTAGAAAGATATGAACGAAATAAGCTGTATTTGATGACACAAAATCAAAGGGAACACCGTCAATGTTGAGAAGAGGTTTCCATCCACTAGTCACGTGCGCCGACGAAAAGAAGCCGGTCCACATTTCTTCCCAAATCAAAAAGGGCCCCTTTCAAATCAAGCGCCAATGCTCCATTGACAAAAATGCGGTAACACGATGATTTCCAAGAGTAGAAATTGGCGGAGTTGCTTGAAAGCAGTGCATCAGAGCAAAACACAAACAACAATCAAGAAGTTTCAGCCTTCAAAATCTACTTATTGATCGATGAATTTTATGCTACTGGTTTAATTTCTTTCAAATTCACAAATCTTTTTAGCAGTAGATCTTTTTTCATACTAACTTCGTAGAAGGTAACACATAGAAATAGCCTTTTTTAGGTACAAAACGATTGCATGAAAGTATTTAGACGCGCAAAATCTCTATATTATAGCCTTATTCAGGAATGCAACATGCATCTAGTCCATTAACACAACGCCCGGTATGAATAGTATAGTGTCCAAAGGCGGCGCGTAAAGTGGGCAGTATGAGCTGTACATGCTTCATTCTCTTTCTAGTTCCTTATTTAGGCGCCCGACCCTTTTCCCAGACTTCTTTTGATGAATCGATAGCTCATAGAATAAATGGTGTATTGAGCACTAGTCGAGAAAATCTCCACTCTGGCTTATGAATTTACAAAAACTTTGACTGGGGGCGGGTGGAGGGTGATAGCACAATGTCATTGTACGTTATGTTGTCACCATTTGCGCCTCCCTCCTTGCTACAATGCAGGGCCTAATGTGGGCGTGGGCCACTGACGAAGAGGGAAGACCTTCGAAACGCACGTGCCTGGATTGGCGTACCAACCTCGCCAAGGCTTTGAACATCCTTAAAAATCACAAAAAACTTTCTCAAGCGATTGTAACAATAGATAACTTGGGAGAGAGCGAGCTGGCTGTTATCTCATTTGCAATCGGTGTTGTAAGTCATACCTCTTAAATGGAATATGTGGATCTGTAAAAATACTAAAATAGGGGCCCATGAGATGCAAAACACTTTGGAATGGTAGCACCTATATCTGTGTATAATGGGCCACGGTAACAAATGTAATGCAACCCACCAGTTCCTAAGATTATCAAAAGAATATTATTTGTTGATATTATTGATAATATTGTTGAGATTCTACTCATCCTCTTCTTTCCACCGCTCGCCATTTGGTATTGCAAAAGACTAGTGTTTTTTTTTTTGTAGAAAAAACCATCAGCTCCGTTAATTCAGCGCAGGATGATAGAGCGAACCAATGATCAAGTATATATCACAAATTAGATCTAACAACAGCACTACGTTATTTAGGTGACATTCAAGCGGACAGCATTTTAGATGCATAAAAAGGCTATTGACCGGCATATGAATTATATAACGTTTAAAATTACGTATAATATTTTCAATATTAATATTTGAATGTTGTAATATTGAGTAATACTCATAATATCAATATATGCTATATATAACCTTTGAAATAACGTATAATATTATAAAACGTTTGAGCCGTCTATGTTCGTCGAATTGCAAATGTTTTTGGTCAAAACTTTCCACATACATGAGTAAGCTATTGGCTTAGTTGGTTCAAACCTAACCTCAAGGCCTTTTGAGTGTTTCGAAAGTACGAAGTAAAAATTTGGCAATACTTTGATTACGAAAATTCCAGTGTGGTGTTTTACTATCTCAGCAATTCTCCCGCTTATTTAGTTATTATATATTTGTCATTTACGACCTGTGTGGGTTCAGTTGCTGCTTGAGGATCTCGATCACTGTCTTTGAATACTGATTGACCTGATAATCCCTGGTTTCAACAAATAAATGTACGTGAGTGCCTCCTGGTTTCAACACAGTTGTTGTCGGATTTTTTCGAATCGGAGATTTTTCCTTTATAAACAGTGCCGATCTGCTGACCTCGGAGGAATGTGAGGACCCAGTACGGTGTCAGACCAGCAATCGAGAATCTATTTAGCGGCGTTGGTAATGGTTCTACCACATGCTACAGCTGATACTGGATGGCGCACTTGAAATGACATAAATTGAAGTGTTATAGTATAATTGCCTAAAACATACTCTATGAATGGGCAGATGAGACTCTGACAACAGACAATATCGAGAATCTGGATTGGAGTGAGCACGCGTTCGTCTAGATTATTCGTACGGGTGCGCCGCATTTCGATAAGTACGGGACCCACACACTGAAATCAAAGCAATGAAAAATTCCTCAACAAATTCGTTCTGTAAGATTTTCTTCGTAAAAACTTAGCGCTGAACTTGAATCGTTATTGCACAAGGGGTTCGCTCTCGAGAGTCTTTGGCAAGTGGTACTTCTGTTTCAAGTCGCATCTGAAATATATGACATCGATTATTCGTTTCCGTTCTGAGAGGCACTTTTTCGTTCTGTTACAAAGATTGATCGCAAATGGAAATTGAAGTATGTGTGTTATCCATGTAACATCGCAACATGGCTCAAGTATGGTCAACAAACTCATCACCGTGTCTCCCAACAACTGAGCACCAACAAAGGATTCAGATATAATCAGACTGAAACATACGATACTTCGCTGATCGGGAAATCAGCCGATAGGGTGCATACAGTTGATGAGCGCCGTCGAATGCAACAGCAAATCTATTCACGAATAAGGAAGGATGGTCACCAACGATTTTCCAGAAAATTGCACGATTTTCGTCACTGAAACTCGTTTTCTTTACAATTTTTGTTCATCTTTTCACCTGTACTTCTTATTGTAATCTCATTCATTCGTGTCTTCATTATATTTGCCAAGTTATTGTCATTGCTATCTATTGTCTATTGAACGCGCAGCTGAAACGTCAATGCTACGAGTATCCGTATCTTGCAAATGAGAGAAATGATCCGAAGTTCCGACCTACGTCAAAGATCGAAGATCAAGACGCCGTTCTACACGTGAGGATATCGAAAATTAGGTGGACCGGACACATGATGCGCTTCAACGACAACCGATGGACGAGAGCCGATACCACTGGATTCCTCGGGACATCAAGCGCTCCACATGAAGACCACCGACCCGATGGTCCGATTTCTTCACGAAAGGTATACAAGAAAGATAGGATGCTCAGCGAATCCGTAGAGCGAGGAGGACTCACTGAGCTACTCTTGCACGCGATAGGGAAAAATGGAAGTGTTACTGGTAACCGCTTGAGTCACTCGACGATCAGCGGGACAACAGCTGATGCAGGCGATTGTCACTGCTACTATAGTTTGTATTTTTATGCATTCTCTTCTTTACCATAGACCTGCTCTCTACTCTAGAAGATTTGTATGTTTTTGACTTTACGAAAATTTACGCTATGGTTTAGTGGTGCTTGAATTCATTTGTGATAGCTCTTTTTTCCAACAAATGAATACGTCGTGTTGATGTAATGATAGCACAGTGACAGACTTCATGATAGTTGCAAAACGCAAGTCAACAACCGAAATTACAGTTTCACTACGATGATATGATTTTTAGATAATGAAAGCAAACAAACCGGTCAAGTCTGCGATTGCCTGGGTGATGTACTTCAACATGATATTGTACAACCATCATATTTGCTGTCGATAAATCAATTTCGAAAGAATTTGAACGAATCGCTATAGGACGCCCATTCTGACCAACGCCTGGCCGTGCAGCCACTTCCCGGACGTTCATACATGCGAGCTCCTGAAGAAGGAAGTTAGTGCTTTGATAAGACCTTTTATACGCATTCGTCTGCCCAGTTATCAAAGGCTCACTCACATAAAATATTCCGTTTAGCTGCGCATTTCGGTACACGGCTTTGCTTAGAGATAGTGAGAATCTGTGGCTCACCTGTAACAATAAAGGCGACAAATTCTAGGCGATCCACTTATTCGCGAAGAACTCGATGGTGAAGTTTTTCGGGCTGATGACGATAGGCCATCCGGAGAATGGATTCCTGAAATTTAGGTTGTTAAAGTGATTAGCATCGTGGTTCATCATTGTCATATGTTTCCTTTCATGCCTATACTAGCTGGAATCCTTGCAGAACTAGACGCCTTAGCACGGAGGAGTCGGACTTTCAATCCAACAAGTTATTTTGTGTTAACTGACCGGAATCTCCGGAATCTCTGTCACTTTGTACCATTTCAGATTCCTGTAGACGGCAATAATGTTTGACGGTGATTGCAATGAAGACGAAGTTACTGAAAACCGCCTCTTGAGAGAGCGAGCTAAGCAACTGAAATGGTAACCATACTCGTTAACAATTAAGTATGATTCGTGATAAGGTCTATCACTATCCTGGTGATCAATAACATTTCCTCAACGAAATGTCAGACATCTTGATATAATCGGAAGCACCCCCCTTTCATAAAAAACACCTTGAAGGAAGAGAGCCGCTCGAAAATATGAATTCAAAAAGTCTTTTGAAATAGACGTCAAAGAACGGACAGGCAAAGATTTCACTTCTTCAATCTTTTGGTTCTATTATGGAGCAAAAAGATGTGTTTTCGTAAAGCTTCTCTTCAGCAACATATCTGGCAGCATAAAGATTCCCCACTGGTAAAACTGGCGATCCATCCACTCAAAGAAAATTTGAAGATTTTGCTCAATTTCGGAAATACTTTGGACATTCTTGCTTTCCAAAAAGTGCCTCATCGAACGGAATAAGTGATAGTCACTCGGCACTAGTCCCCGCTTCACGGCGGATGCTCTAAATTCTCCCTTCCAAAACTTGTCAAATGCCTTTTTGTCGGGTATGCTGAGTGAGGTTTTGCGTTTTCGTGCAGAAGAATCATTGAAAATCGGCGATTAGACAGATTCTGTCAGACACGGTTTAAGATTTCGTATTAGAGTGCGGTTGTCATCGACTTGAGCAACTCCTGGTAAACAACCTCGGCGAAAGTCGGGAAAACAACTAACATTCGCTTTTCTTTATGAAAAGCCTTGAGTGGCGTCGAAGAAGCTGTTTAGCCTATTGATCGCCACCTACTGTGTTGATGTGGACTCTCCGAGACGATCCATTTGTTCTTGGGTAGTTCTGTTCATAAGGCCGTGTGGAGAAATGATATATCGTTCGGCACGCAAGAAAATGGGCTTTTTGATGAGCTCAAATTGGTATTAAATACGTGTGCAAAAACCATTTTCTTAGGCAATACGACAGAACATTTTTTATGACCTGATATTTTGTCTGTATCCTAAGCATTTCTTTGATTCAAGTCACTTTCGCCTATCCATCATTCTTGAACTTGTTCTGTTTTGTTTGTGAGTTCAGCTACCGGTTGAGAATTTAACTGAGTTAAAAAATGCTCCTGAATGCTGATTGGATAAACGCCTCTGCGAAACATTGTGCTAACGTTACTGAAACATTTCAAGGTCTTTACGACAGGTAACCACTAGTATTTTGCAAGAAAGGGAGATCTCTCTTCATGTGTATTTGGTTTTAGTCTGCCAAAACAAGGGACAGGATCTTGTTAGTAATGGACAGCTCAAATCTGCAACCTTATTTGTATCACTGAACATCGTCTTCGACCGCTGCGCTATCCGTCCCAAGAAATAGCGAAATAAACATTTTGAGACGACTAAGTGATAAGACGCCAGCAGCTGATGACCTCTCTAATCCGATGCGATGGCTGACATGCACTTTGAACAAGATTCAAATACGAATTAGGCACATTTCATTCTCACAGCCTCAGTCAACTATTTTTTCAGTAGGAAGTAGTCTTTATCATAGAGTATGCAAGCACTTCATCGTAGGCAACGTATATGAGCGAATGTAGCTAGTGAGTATTGTATTTATGTTAGCTTAGCTGATGACGACAAGCCAAAGTGTCAATATAAATAAAGGATCCTTTCCTAACAGTCAATAAAATTATGAATTTTGAAGCTATGTTCTTCAACTTCGGCAATAGCAATAAAATGTATATTGCTTGTTGGTTAAGCCTGTAGCACGGAGTGCTTAAGAACAAATTCACTCGATTAACGCTTCGACCCTTATGTTTTCATCCACTACGAGGGTGAAAGACTGTGGGCAATAGAGTCGATTTGATGGCTCTGGAGAAGACGAAATACGTCGAAACTCTGGAGAAGACGAAATGCGCCGAAACGATAGCTAAAAAAACCTTCTGTCAACAATTTTGTGCTAGACACTCAATCAATAAAGAATATAGAATCGATGTTAGCATTCTCGATGTAAGTTCAGAAATCGTGTCCCAGTAGCTGTGAGTCTGAATCACCTATCTGACACATGCATATCACCTGTATCACCTGTAGTCCCGTTGATCGTCGAGTGACTCGAGCGGGTACCAGCAACTCTTCCATTTTTCCCTATCGCGTGCAAGAGTAGCCCAGTGGGTCCTCCTCGCTCTAGGGGTCGCTGAGCATCATATCTTTCTTCTATGGCTTTCGTGAAGAAATCGGACCAACGGGTCAGTGGTCTTTCTTTAGAGCGTTTGACGCCCCGAGAAATCCAGTCGGTAACGGATCTCGTACATCGGTTGTCGTTAAACCGCATCACGTGTCCGGCCCACCTTATTTTCAATATCCTGGCGTGTAAAACGACGTCTTTGTTCTTCCGTCATTGACGTAGGTCGGAACTTAGGATCTTTTCTCTCATTTGCGAGATACGAATACTTTTAGCATTGACCTCTCGACTGCACGTTCGATAACTCCAAGTGATTTTTCATCCTGCTTACGTAGCGACCAAGTTTCTGCCGCATACTATAGGGCAGGGATAATTACCGAGTCGAAAAGGTGAGCACGGAGTCGGATGCTCTTTGTCATCGTCACTACATATTCGATGCTCTTAAACGTTTCCCAAGCCGCTCGTTTCCTCCTGCTCAACTCTGAGGCTAGGTCGTTCATCATGTTCATTTCACGACTAGATAGACGTAACTGGAGCATTCGGAGATTATCGTTCCGTTGAGCGTGAATGGGGCATTAGAAACCCATCCGCTCCTCATGAACATTGTTTTCGTTAGATTCAGTTGAAGACCAATCTTTCAATAGGCGTTATCGAAATCAGTCAACATTCGTTCCGCTTGGCTGATGTTTGGTGTTATGAGAACGATTTCCGTCAGCAAAGCGAAGATGGTTTAATTGTCGACCGTCAATTTTCACTCCCATTTCGTCCCATTCCAATGTTCGCATGACGTTTTGTAGGGTGGCAGTGAATAGTTTTGGCGAAATTGTATCGCCTTGTCGAACCCCTCTTCTTACGTCAATGGTGATATTGTTGTAGAATGGAGATATTTTGGTCGTGAAATCTTTATAAAGCTCACGAAGGATCATTATGTACCGAGTAGGGACGCCCTGGTTATCCAGAGCCTCTATAACCTCTTCTGTTTCCACTGAATCAAAGGCTTTCTTCAAATCGACGAAAGTGAGACATAGTGGTTGTTTGTACTCTCGTGAAATTTCGATGAGTCTTGTAATCGTGTGGATGTGGTCCATGGTACTAAATCCTTTTCGGAACCCTGCTTGTTTGCATGGCTGCCCTTCGTCCAGTGTTCTGTCAATCCTGTTTAGGATGACTCGAGTAAAGAGTTTATAGACAACGTACAGCAAGCAGATTAGGCGATAATTACCTATGTCGTGAAGGTCTCCCTTTTTGAACAACAATTCGGTCTTGCTGGTTTTCCATTGAATAGGGACCTTGCATTGTGACGAGTAGCGAGTGAAGAGCCGAGCCAAGGTGTTGATGAGAACTGGCGACAGTTCTTCAGGTGTTCTGGTCTAATCCTGTCTGGACCGGGTGTTGTTCTGTTTCTTCACCGACGATATAGAATGTCGGAATTCGGAAGGGAGGACCGGTGGGACGACATATTCGTCCTCTTTCAATTTATATGACGGTAAGAGGACACGGCTAGCGAAGAGATCCGAGTAGTATTGGTGGATGATTTTTTCCATAGCCCTTCTCGAAGCTGTGAGTGTCCCGTCAGGGTATCGGAGTGCAATCATCTTGGTCTTATAGTTGGCGAAGCCTCGCTGGGCTTTGCGAATGCTCTTCCCGGCTTCTGCAGCTTCTGTCATAATTGTTGCTCTTATCTCTTTAAGGTCTTCTTTTATCGCTTCTCTGCATCGTTTCGCAAGTTTGGACGTAAGGTTTCGGTTGCCTGCAGCTCGTGCGATTCCACGTTGACGTATCAGCTCGAGTGTCTACGGAGACAAGCGTCTCTTCGTGACCTTAGGACTCTCGGCTTTTATAGCGCTAACGTGAATATATTCAACGAGTCGATCCTATTCTTCGTCGTGTTGTCGACAACGGTATCTTCCCAAGAGCCGACTAATGAATTGAATACATCCCAGTTTATGGTAGTTCTGGGACTTCGTTGTTTGAATTTAGCGGCTTTCTCTCCTCGCCTCGAAAATCAGAATGTTGCGCGAAGGAGGCGATGGTCTGATCCCGTGTAGAACTTAGGAACAACAGCGACGTCGGTCAGGCAAAGCCTTCGATTTACTATGATGTGATCTATTTCGTTATGGTACTCTCCATTAGGAGACTCCCAAGTCCATCGCTGAGAAAGAGGCTTTTGGTATTGCGAGTTACCATGGATGGTTTGGGTCGTCATGATAAGCTCAGATAGCCTCTCACACTCTTCATTCCATTCTAGCCCGTGGGTCCCTATGTGACGTTCCTCAAACGTTCTTCTAGACCCAATTTTTGCGTTAAAATCTCCGACAATGACCTTGAAGAATGTATGATCTTCTCTGAAGATTTTTTCGAGGTCCATATAGAACGCTTCGACTTCGTCTTCGTCATAGCTTGATGTTGGTGCGTAAGCAACGAAGATGGTCAAAGCCAACATAGAACCACATCGTTTCAACCGTAATCGTCCGATACGGGTTGTTAGTTGTTCGAACGAATCAATGTTCACGGTCAAATTCGATTTAACGAGGACGCCAACGCCGTCGACACCTCTGCGATCGCATGTACCAAGGAACAGTTCATCTCCGGTGTCATAAACAGCGTGAAAAGGATGGCGCCTTCTTGTCTCAGCCAGGCCAATGACATCGTACCTTATTCTTCTTGCTTGAATCAACAGATCTTCTACAGCGGATTGGTGAGCAAGGGTTCTTGCATTGTAGGTACAGATCGTCATTTTAGTCTGTTTCGATCTTGGCAGCCTAGTTCAGCCCTGAGATTTTAGCAGCCTTTCCGCACTCGTCCTACCTGGCGCTGCCGTACCAGGGGCTCTTTCGGGGTCAGGGGAATGAGGCCCATATTTGTTGCTGTTTTTGGCATTTCGATACCCAACGTAAAGCTTGCCAGGCTCGAAACGTGGGGCTGAGTACTCACGAGTAGCTTGCCAGTCTCTCTCGGAGGAGCGGGAGGAGCTTATTTGTTGGAGGCGACTCCTAACTGCCTCCCATCTACTTCCCAGCCGCTTGATCGCAGGCTTTTGGCCGACTTGACTCGTAGAAATAGAGTTTTTGTCAAGTCGGCGTTGCAGAAGCAGGGAGCTCGTCCCCTGAATCCACCTGCGTCTCTGGGAAGCATACGGTCGCTTTTGGTTCGCGCTTTATTTTCCTATCCACCACCTGGGGACGCGCCACGTGCTCTCGCGACTAACCGGGAAGGATCCCTCAAAGAGCGAGGTCCGTGGTTATGCATATATATATACATATATACCATTGGATAGAGTTTCATCTAAATTGTTTTTCCTAACAATTCTTCAAGTATTCTTCTCGATTGATAATGTCTGGGTAATGTATGTAATAATATATAATGCGGAGCATCGGGTCGAACGTTTACGTCATCGCTGTGCTCAGTCGTCTTCTTCAGTTCGTAAATAGTCGCCTCCTGCAGTCATTGTGTGGCATAAGTTCACCACACTGTTTAGTCTCGGAGGCTATATAATTACCATTTCAAATGTACTGCGCGGCCATTGTACCGCGCCAAGTGCTGTGAAATGGGACAGTGCTGATTGAAAATGGCTGAGTCTGATTACTGTCAGCTTCCTGAGCGGACAAACATCAAAGCGCATGAAACGCTGGTTTCGGTTCCTGATAAGCAGCTTCATATGAAGTACATTCGCAGACTTATCGTTGAACCTAATTTCATTTGCTTCTTATTTGAGGTGAGGCTGGATAATCAGTCTGGATAGTGTAAAAAGTAGAGCAAACTTCGACCTATTTTACTCGTTTGCATGATCCTATTTTATACGTTGTGTAAATTGTAGCACTTCCTTCATTTTTCTCCTTATCTTACATCTACTATTCAAAGAGGTTTTTATGTGTGAGTGCGGTTGCAAGTTGTGGAATTTTCTTCTTTCATGGATGCCGTTGAACGCTTTTAGAGTTGTTCTTCTTGGAATCTTTGAGTAACCCTAAAAGAATATTCCCAGTCATTACTCACTTACTGGTGTACATGTATTGGTAGTCGTTTTTCTCATAAAACAGGTATCAATTCTTCCATTGCGCTTAAGTGTCAGATTTCGTTGCTCCAGAGCGCTAAGTCAAAATGAAGTTTTTGCATCTTTTTGTTAGGAGGCATTTCTGACTAGTATTTTTCCATACACAAAACTTTGATAATTCCATACTTTAATGCTTTAACCTCATGAAAATTTGGTAGTTGAAAAACTACATTTCTGAAATGGAGCGAATGACTGGCGTGATATCTGAAAGCAAGGCATATTCAATAGTCCTGATCAGCAATAGAAGCGGCTGATGATCGGGGACAAATGCAGTGTCCTACATTGCGGTTTTGCTTTCATTCGCTACAGCTTCGCCTCCAAGCGGTTGGTCAAGTGTTGCTAGCTGCATTAATTCTTCACTGTATAGGAAATGACGTACTTCACATTTAAAGAAGTGAACTATGACCGCTGACAGTGTAAGTCCTTTTGCTGCCCAACTAACAATACAAAACTCCTACCTGTTACGAAATATGTTAGTTCGGTCTAGTACTTTGCTATGAATAACGATTTCCACGGATCTCCTTCATCTCCGCCCGGTTAGTCGCGAAGTCGCAAGACTTGCCTCTAAGTGGCGGTTAGGAAAAAAACGGGACCGAATGTGACCATGTGCTTCCCTGAGACACAGGTCGATTCAGACAGGTTTACCAGTTTCTCCAGCGCCAAATTGACATACACCTTTCATGAGTTAAACTGACTAAAATCCTGCAATCATGCAGCTAGGAAGCACATGGGAGGTGTTTATAAGTCGCCATCATCAATATGCTTTACTCTGTCCATCCGGCAGAGACTGGCAGCTATTGTTCACTACCCAGCAACCAATTTTGAAGCTCAATAAGCTATACGTTAAGTATAAAAAGCCAAGTTCAGCGAAGAATACGGGCCTCCTACCTCTCACTCCGAAAGAGCAACAGATATGGCAGCGTTTGGAGGGATAATTGTGAAGAACCTGTTAATTTCTCAAGGTCATACACACTAGGCTGCCAAATCGCAACGGACTAAAGTGGTAATCTGCACTTACAAATCACGTACACCTGCATTTGAAATTTAGGGTCTAATAACGCAGGCAAGGAAGATGAGATAAGATATAGATATTGGCCTGACGGGAACGGAAAGACTCTACCCATTTCATCCTGTATGTGACACCGAAGTAAAACAGTTTTTGGAAGATGCCATCGTATAGGTGTCACGGCGCTAAAATTTTTCGTCGATTAAGTTTTAACATGTACGTCGCTTCAAAAAACAAACAGCCCTGATCTATCGCATGCGGTCAAAAAGATAAGAATCAAAGCCACCACTGGCCGTTTTCGTTGTTTACTCATCACCATCAAGCTGTGACAAAGACGTAGTCGAAGCGAGATCTATGATATCATTGTGAAATTTAGACTCAATGGCGCGGCTTGGAAATGTCTCATTGGAACCTACGGATTCGAGTGGAACGAAGAGGAAACAGGCTGTCTGAGTTTATCATAACTCGATCCTGGTAACCCTAATTATAGAAGCGATGAGTCAGAGAGCCTTCCAGTAAAGAGTACTGTAACGAACGAAACCACATGTTGGTAAATCGAGGACTGTGCCTAACCGATATAGCCGTTGTCTCAAAATCCTATTCGGGTTCAGACTATTGCATTCAAGCTACGAACTACCAGAACTACCATACGCTGAGATGTATTCGAATCATTGCTCGGCTCTTAAGAAGATGTCGTCATAAATAACGTTAACGAAGATAACGACCAACTTGTCTAACATCTTTACGTTGATGCTACGAAAGCCGAGAGTCCGACAATTAGCAAGAAAATTTTTCATCAAAACGCTCGAGCTCATGCGCCATCCTGGAGTTCGACGAGTCACAGGCAACGGCCAACCCAAACTCCAGCTTGCAAAGCGCTGCAGAGAATTGTTATAAAGATCTCAAAGACAAAAGTAGTAGTTATGGCCGAAGCTACAGAAACTGAGAAGAGCATTCGTAAAGTTTTCGAAGCGTCGTCAATTCTAAGACCAAAATGATTACACTTAGACGCCCTACGGAACAGTTACAGTCCTCAGAATGACCATGAATAAAATCATCTCGACTACCACTGAGATCTATTTAATAGCCCCACCCTCTCACCGACATAGAGAATAAAATAGGAAAATTATATCAATGCTCTTCTTTTCGAAACCGCATGCTATTTCGTTTGTAAAGAATCGAACAACACCTATTTCAGACAGGATAAGACCGGAACACCTAAAAATCCTTCGACCACTTCCCATCTACACACTGGTTCGGCTCTTGACACATCACCTGTTAGAATGCCAGGTTCATATCTAATGGATAATCAGCAAGATCGTGTTATCGTTAAAAAAGAAGACATTTGCGAAATTGGCAGCTATGGCCTAATCTGCCTGCTGTCTGTCGTCTATAAGCAGTTCGAGTCATTTCACCAAATATGATAAACAGAACACTGGGCGAACGATGGCCGTGCGGACATTAAGAATTACAAAATTAGTCCAATGTTATATATTGCATTCTTGCCATAACAAGATTCATCGAAGTTTCATGAGAATATAAGAGACCGCTCTACTTCACTTTCATCGATTAGAAAAATGCCTTGAAATTTGTTGAAACCAAGCGCCATAGAAATCCTCGACATTTAAAGCGTTCTTATTCAATACGTCAGCAGTATAACAAGTCAAGACCAAGATCTTATCACTCTTCAACGAAATTATTATTGACGTAAAAAGGGAGATTAGTAAAAGCGAATCATCTCGCCAAAATATTCACTGCCACCCTTCAAGATTCCATGCCAATATGAGATTAGATCAACATCAAATCGAAACTTGAACGTCAAAAATTACGCTATCCTCATACCTCAGAAACAAAGTTCCATATTTCCATTGCAAGGTGATAATAAAGACTCCCTCCGCGCCGCGCCGCCGCTAATCGGGGTGTCAACGTGTTGAAGCCAATGATTTACGCTGATTCTTAACAGTCGTTCCTCTTCGTTGTGGTCTTTCATCTGCAACCGTAGAGTCGGCACGAATCACCGGCTTTGAAAAATCAAGACACTGAGTCGTTGGCCGATAGATTTATTTTTATCAACTTTGTGCTATTGGCCTTATCAACAAAGAATATATAGTTGATCAGTGAAGCCAAAATCGAAGGAGAGTCGCTTTTCAAATTATTGCACCATCTTTGTTTTCCTAATGGCATCGTTCTTCAACACTAAGCATCATCAAGGTGGAGTGAATATTGACTGATTTTTCGGCAATGATGTGGAGAGATATGATGCTCAGCGAATCCCTAGAGCGCGGAGGACCCATTGGGCTACTTTTGCACGCGGTAGGGAAAAATGGAAGTGTTGGTGGTACCCGCTCGAGTCACTCGACGATCGATGGGACCACAGGTGACACAGGAGTGGAATATTCTCCAACTAGTTCTCACAAAAATGGTGTTGATGAAGAACGAATTTTCAATGCCCTATTCACGCACAGCGGACAAAAATATTTGCGAGTGCTCCACTTACGTCTACGTTGATCGTGTAGTCAACATGATAAACGACCTAGCTTCAGAGTTGAGCAGGAGAAATCGAGCGGCTTCTAGAAAGTTGGAAGAATCGAGGATGTAGTGAGAATAACAAAGAACATTCGATTCCTTACTTTTCGTCCTCAACGGTCATCCATGCCTCAACATATGCATCAGATACCTGATTGTTACGTAGGTGGGATGAAAGATCTCTTGGCGTTGTTGAACCTGCAGTCGAAAAGTTGGTGCTAAAAGTGATCCGTATTTCGCAAATGAGGAGAAGGATCTAGAGTTCGAGCTACGTCAACGATCCAAAAGCAAGGAACGCCATGTCACACTATTAAAGATAAAGTGAGCCGGACATAATGCGCTTCAGTGACAACCGACGGATAGGGACTGTTATCGATTGGATTCCTCGGATGTTAAGCGCACAGTGCGCAGATGACCCAAGTGATGGTTCGATTTGGTCACGAAAAGGCTCAAAAAAGACATGATTTTCTACAAATCTCTGAAGCGAACAGGAAACCTTTGGGTTGTACGCGATAAGGAAAAAAGGAAGCTTTACTCGTGCCCCGCTCGAATCACTCAGCTGTCAACAGCATGTCAAATAATACAGATAACTGGTGAATAAAGATTTGTGATTTCTTAATTTATAATTGTATTATGTTATAGTCATATTATTCCATAAGCATATAGCACCATATTATATCACAACGCATGTTATATTCTAAGCCAACAACATTTTATATTATAGGCATATAGCTGATATTATTTGCAAACCTTGGTCTCTAAAATCTTCAACGACTATTGGCGGCTTCTTCTAGCTCATATCAATTTTCGAAAACATTTTTTGACAATCAGCCTAAAAAAGAGGCTTGTACTAGTAGATAATGATGCCTAGAACATACAAAAAATCACGACGTTCCAGTCTTTGAACAGAAAATTCATTCATCCTCACAAGTTCTAGGGTTAGCGGAAGGATTCGACTTATTCGATAGGCATAGAAGGCATCATAGTTTTTTATCAAGTATCTTTTTGAAAGAACCTGATCGTCCAGTAGCACATTTTCCTAGTTGCTCATCTTACGTGGCCCATACGCTTTTGTCCAGTTGCCGCAAGGGCGCACCACGTGCTCATCCTGTGTAATTTTTTAGTATCCTGAATCCGACAGCATTTCTGATTTTCGATCGTTAATGACGATCGGCGCCTTAGATTCCTCATTTCGCTTGCGTGATACGAGATACATCTAGCATCATCTGATGACAGAGCGTTTGATTAGTTGCGTAATCCTTGATCCTTTCCGAAGTATACCTCAAAATTAGGGAAATTGTACATGTCTTAAGGTAAAAATAGCTTCACAATCAAAAAAGCCTAAACCGTTTTCCACTAAGAAATTTTAGATAAGATCATGATTAAGCACACGATCGTCCAATCCAACCCATCGTAAAGTCTTTGCATTTGAAAAACAGAGTTTGGAAAAAGGCAGTAATCATGACAGATTGGAACACATCACCTGATAGATAGGCTGAACATAACTGATAAGACGGATGTGATTGCAGCCTAGGAGGCCAACAGTGTGAACTGGAAAGATTCTGGTTATGCAAACGCCACTGAATCAGACATCTCAATTTAAAATTATTGGAAAGAAGTTAGAAAAATCAAAAATCAATCAGAAGTAGGGGAGAGAGAATTCCTACATTTCGCTAGCGTCATGTTCACTTGGAGGAATTCTTTTCCATGTTTGGTATAAATCACTGTTCCCATATAAAAACACTAATAATTCATTACTATGTTTGCAAATCATCATGTTGATTTCACGACCTAGATAGATGTAACTGGAGCATTCGGAAATTGTCGTTCCGTTGAGCGTGAATGGGGCATTAGAAACCCATCCGTTCCTCATGAACATTGTTTTCGTTAGATTCAGTTGAAGACCGATCTTTCCACAGGCGTTATCGAAATCAGTCAACATTCGTTCCGCTTGGCTGATGTTTGGTGTTATGAGAACGATATCGTCAGCAAAGCGAAGATGGTTTAATTGTCGACCGTCAATTTTCACTCCCATTTCGTCCCATTCTAATGTTCGCATGACGTTTTGTAGGGTGGCAGTGAATAGTTTTGGCGATATTGTATCGCCTTGTCGAACCCCTCTTCTTACGTCAATGGTGATATTGTTGTAGAATGGAGATATTCTGGTCGTGAAATCTTTATAAAGCTCACGAAGGATCATTATGTACCGAGTAGGGACGCCCTGGTTATCCAGAGCCTCTATAACCGCTTCTGTTTCCACTGAATCAAAGGCTTTTTTCAGATCGATAAAAGTGAGACAGAGTGGTTGTTTGTACTCTCGCGAAACTTCAATGAGTCTTGTGATCGTGTGGATGTGGTCCATGGTACTAAATCCTTTTCTGAACCCTGCTTGTTCGCATGGCTGTCCTTCGTCCAGTGTTCTGTCAATCCTGTTCAGGATGACTCGAGTAAAGAGTTTATAGACAACGGACAGCAAGCAGATTGGGCGATAATTGCCTATGTCGTGAAGGTCTCCCTTTTTGAACAACAATACGGTCTTGCTGGTTTTCCATTGAATAGGGACCTTGCATTCTGACAGGTAGCGAGTGAAGAGCCGAGCCAGGGTGTTGATGAGAACTGGCGGCAGATTCTTCAGATGTTCTGGTCTAATCCTGTCTGGACCGGGTGTTGTTCTGTTTTTCACCGACGATATAGCATGTCGGATTTCGGAAGGAAGGACCGGTGGAACGACATATTCGTCCTCTTTTTCAATTTAATTTATTTTTTTGAGTTGAGCAGGAGGAAACGAGCGGCTTGGGGAACGTTTAAGAGCATCGAAGATGTAGTGAAGAGGACAAAGAACATCCGACTCCGTGCCCACCTTTTCGACTCGACAATTATCCCTGCCCTAACGTATGCAGCAGAAACCTGGTCGCTACGTAAGCAGGATGAAAGATCACTTGCCGTTATCGAACGCGCAGTCGAAAGGTCGATGCTAGGAGCATCTCGTATTTCGCAAATGAGACAAAGGATCCGAACTTCCGACCTACGTCAACGATCGAAAATCAGAGACGCCGTTCTACACGCCAGGATATCGAAAATAAGGTGGGCCGGACACGTGATGCGCTTCAACGACAACCGATGGACGAGAGCCGTTACCGACTGGATTCCTCGGGACGTCAAGCGCTCTAAAGGAAGACCACTGATCCGTTGGTCCGATTTCTTCACGAAAGCGATGGAAGAAAGATATGATGCTCAGCGAATTCCTAGAGCAAGGAGGACCCACTGGGCTACTCTTGCACGCGATAGGGAAAAATGGAAGAGTTGCTGGTACCCGCTCGAGTCACTCGACGATCAACGGGACGACAGGTGATACAGGTGATGTTTGCAAATCTCAAGACACTCATTCAAGAAGTTCAATATCTACTCAAAAACAACAGCCGAATCATTATTCTTGGCTTCAGTGCTGATTTAGATCTCTAATAAAATTTATTTTCGCCGTTTGAATGTCATTTTCCTACTAAAGTTCTGTATGGTGACTGGAAAGGTATTCCATCTAACATGTTTGAAGAGTTATATAGAGGAAGAAAATCGGTAATCAGAGTCCAATTGAACCTTAGAGGTTATGCCATCAAAAAGAACTCTCATAGGATCATAGAGAGGGATACTAAAAAGTAAGGAGTGACTTTTTCTTAAACGTCCAAGTCTTTCCCACTCCGTTCGAAGTCAGAAGTCCTATCAAAGTTATTCAAGCTGTGACCCTAGAAAGATTACGAAATCTTCAACATCATTCTCATCAGTTAGCAGAACGATGACTCACGACCATCCGCTTGTATGTCACCCACATAGAGGATCAAACAAGAGCAAGCCAACCATCAGTCTTATTCGAATTGTTTTCCTAAATGTGTTGAACCAAACATACCGTTATCTGAGAATGATTCCAATCTTAAGTCGATATTATTTTTCAAATTGTTGGGTGATATTCTTTTTTCTCAAGTTGCTGATTTGCTATTTGGCTTGTTTTTTATGTAAACTGGCTAGGAGTTGGAACGATACAACACAAGTCTTTGGTTTAATAACCAGGCCCCGAATCTACCATCTCTTCCTTCTGTCCAAAGTTGACAAACTGCTAATCTTCGCAGAGATAGCTGCACAAACTCAATACATTGGTAGGCTTCACAGACCATTATAAGAGTCGATTTACATTCATTCACCTCTAACAATGTTTGATGAAGCTGAATGCTTGAAACATCTACAAAAGATTGCTTCACACCCATCGCTTTTTCCCAATCTTTGTTCGTGCGTGACCTGTGATACGTTCCCTGAGAAAAAAACACAAAAACACTTGTCCCTGAATTCTGTGATGTGCGACCTATAATCTTGAGCATGGTTTATTTGACCCTCATCGTCCGCAAAGAGTTAAAAATCACTGAACGCAAGGCATGTCTAACAATAGGAAATTTTGAAATTCGACTTGGTAGTGGTTTAGTTAAAATTAAGCTCGGAGAAGAATAGGGCGGGGGAGTGGTTGTCATGTGGAGTGACGATTTACGTTCTGCAGCATCATTTTCTCCGTGTCACACCCACATAATGATTTTGAAAGCTTCTGAATGAAAGCATCCTTTTCATCACGTGATGCAACTGCTCGACTGCAGATTATAAGAAGGTGTGCGTGGTTTAGCTCCTCGACTTCCCGAGGACCCAACCCCTGCGTATCTATGTCGTAAGGCTGGACAGCCTGCTCCCTTCTCTGCGTCTCTATTCCCCAACGATGCACTGTGCTCCAGTGGGATGAAACACGTTTGTAATCGCGCCTTACGACACTAAAGATTCATTACCAATAATTGGTTTAGTTGAATTGACACCTCCATCCAGAATGCGTAAACGTTTTCTACTGAAATGATTGTATATTGGACATTATTTAGTAGTTTATCACTATACTAACGAGATTGTGAACACATACTGACACTGAAGACAGGTGACTGGTTTTAACCGACTGACTTCCGTGGGACCCACGCCAGGCATGTCCTCCAGAGTAGCAACGACTTCACCTCCTCTGCCCTAATTTGCCGCCTACTTTAGCAGTATATAGCGTTGCGGGGCCAGCAGCTTAGTTCTGGGCTGGTTCGCGCGCGGACTTGCAAAGAAAACTAGTTTTGTAGTCGGCGACTAATCGGGGCAGAGGAGGTGAAGTTCTCCTGGCGCTGGCGAACACTTTCATTTTGAGTCCGCCGAAGTCAACGGGTTAATGTCGAAGGTATATCTACCTTTATACAGTTGTCGTCGAAATGCCATTATTTTGTCATCGGTCGTGTTGATCCGAAAAACTTGCACACTCCGTTCCTTAAACTTCTCTGAGAAGCAAATTTCGATTCGATCATGACATCGGCTTAGTTCATTCGTGTGATGGAACGCGTGCGTCCGGCTTCGACCGCACAACGGCGAGTTGTCGCTGTCTGTGATGACAAAACCCTTTGGTGAGTTGTTTGATGGATTTTTTCTGTTGTATTATTTCTTTATAGCTGATTCCATTTAATTTCGGAATTTTGGACATCCTCTCGTCAGCCGTAATCTTTTTTGGAGGCAGAGCATAAATCTAGACATTTTTAGTGCTGTACTTCAACTCTAAGATAGCCTTTTCAGTGTGCTGTGGCAGCAGTAATAAAAGAGGCTTCGCAATTGGTGCGTTTGTTGCTAGACTGAGTTTCCTTCAGAATCCTAATGTAAATTGGAAGTCTTATCTCGATAGTTTTAATACATTCATAGTAAAGAAGAGGCTTGCTTAGCACGCCGAGCAAGCAGGAGAAGAACACTTTGGGTCATCGCCCAAAAGAGGATTTCTGTTATTTGGGAACTTTTTTTAACCCCTTTCGTAGGTGTTCCTAGTTTTTCTATGTTAATATTATATAAGGAACTTTGTTCTATCGTTCTAAACCTTGTCCTCAAATTTTAATCTATATTGCCAAATAAATGCGCAACTAGGCCTAAGCCTAGACAGCTTAATTTCAAAGGGCCAGACGTAACTTTCTTTTCGCTCTTCCAGCACTGTGTGGGAAACCGAGAAACCTCAAAATTGAGCTTAATTCGCAATCATCTGAATCTAAAGTATGGAATAATTTTATTCGAAGTCTGTTAATCCGTTGGAGACAGTGTGCTTTCTATAGAATGCATGAATGTTTCCTTAGTTTTTTCATGGAATAGAATTTATTCATCAAAGTTTGCGAAGTCATTCGAGAGCATGAGTATTGACTATTTCAGCAATGTTTTTTGTTCTACAAACGACCACTTTGACTCGCTGTACCAGTGAAAATAGGATAATATTTTACACTTTAGTGAACGCATACGGCGCAGTGGTTAGATGTACTCTGCGTCGCAAATCAAGTCGATGGTTCAACCTCGCGCTCATGGATCACCATCTCTCCATGATCGGTAAATTCGTACCTGAATGGTCTCAGACTTGTATGGGAGGATAGGCAGCACTGACTCGATACAGCGGGAAGGGTACTTTTCCGTTAGGTGAGCGCAAATTCGACCCTTCAGAAAAAGATTATTTCGCGTTTGTTTTTGACGGATAAACTACCATTCGATAGCTTAAATCGAAAGAATTTGAACGGTTTATTCATATCTCAAAGCGCCTTGTCATTGCGCGAGAAGAGCAAAAATAGTATTTTGTTTCTCATTGAAAGATTTTTCGCTGACCAAAGCCTTTTCTTCCAATTTTGATTAACCAATCGATAGATCAAATTTTCAGAATTACAATGATTTATTTGGTTTTTACGATGGACCTTGTATCACGGCGTAAGAGCCAAAAGAAAATTGGATTTTGCAAAAAATGGATCACTTCAGTTATCCTCTCTTCACTTCAATCCTTTGGGAAAAACGTATTTTTTGATCATTTGTAATGTTTAAATAATCAATCGGCAGCTTTGATTATTAGAATTTGAATGGTGGATTTCAATTTTGAAAAGACCTTATTATTGCGCTGAAAGAGCAAAAATAGTATTTTTTTTCTCATTTATAGATTTCTCGCTGACTAAAGACTCCCTTTGGAGTTTCAGTAATTAGTCGATTTTAGATCTTAATTATTCCGACGATCTATTTAATTTCGAATATCGACTTCATATCACTTATCCGAAAAAACATGGCTTTAAACCTTGCTACAATGCAAGGCTTAATGTTTGGTTTGGGTCACTGACGAGTAGGGTGAGATCAAAAAACCAAAACAACAAAAAACCAAAAAAAAAACGGTGTATGATCGTGGCGTACCAACGTCAGGTAAGGCTTCAAGGAGAAAGGGGTAAAGCTCTCGGCGTTGATCAATCTCTGAGGGATGCGCCATGCATTCGACTCCAATTTTTAACTTCGTTTGAGGTGATTGAATGCACATCTGGCCTTTACAATGACTCGCGGTGGCTTCCCGCTGAACCGAGTCAGTGCTGCTTATTCTCCCAGACAAGTCAGAGACCTGCCTTGCACCAATTTACCGACCCCGGAGAGATCGATGGCTTGGTGAGCCATGAGCGCGAGATCGAACCAGTGATCTCGTGTGCGACGCAGGGCACCTCTGACCACTGCGCTATATGCGCTCTTAAGGCTTCAAACATTCTTAAAAATTAGATTGGCTCAACATCAATTGTAACATCGGTCTGTGATGGAAGGCGCGTTTGCACTTACAGCTTCAGCATGAAGAGCTTGTATCAGGTGTTTCTCTGATCGCCTGGTGAGCAGAGGCACACCCGGACCAACTTCATTTTTTTTAATTATTTCTTCTATTTAGTTGAAATTCATCGCTTTGTTTCCCTCTTGTTTCATTGTTCCGTTTTCACCGTGTTTAAAGCCATGTTTCTTCGTCTTTATCAGTAGTAGTTTTTTTTAATTACATTTCATATCTTAATCGCGATGGCAGAAAGACAATTTCCTGTGGAGAGCCAGCAATTACCGAGCGACATTGGTGGCGCCTTGAAGGCAAAGTCGCCTGTAGGAAGCGTCCATTTATTGCAAGGTTGAAGGCTGAGTTAACATTTTCAGTACCGTTTGGTACGATTAGTGCGAAGTCGCGCGGCGTCGCTTCTCGCGGTGAATTTGTCTTGTTGCTGTCGCAATGGAAATAAGGGAGTATATTTGGTTTCCGAAGATTTTACTAGCTTTTATCGAACCAGTCGAACTTTTTTTTTCAAATTTTATCAAATCTTGCTATTAATAGTTATCTTAAAAAATGCAAATATAGAAAATAAGATTGGTTGTTTTGAAAACGTTCAAAGTACGTTTAAATGAAAGGAAAACAAAGTTATGTTCTACGTTCGAAGCATTCAGCTAATGCTTGTTTGAACTTGACCGCGGATCTATTGGTACTTATAGAATACATTTCTATCTCTACATTCGACTGCTTTTTGAGACTTCGCTTGAAATTCAGTGCATCCTGACAGCATATTTTGAGCCTTTCATTGAGTCTGTTATGTTTAATGCTGGACGTATGTTTCAACATTCTGACCTTCAGTAGCACGAAACTTTACAGTTCAGCCAATCCCTTGTAAGCGGCTTGTGAGCTTCATTCCTTTACCAGTTTGCCAAATTGAGGAATGTATTCCGTACTTATAAGGCCGATTGAGCGCCACAAGTCTCTTTATGCTATGTCGTACACCTTGTTTGCTTCAGTTTCAAATTATCTAAATGGTTACATGGCCCCAGTGCAATCACCTCACGGAAGACCTGTCTCACGATATTCTGTACTTCTTCCAAAGTGAAATGGTCATTTTCACCTCAGCCATCGTCGTAAAAACACATATTAATAATTAAAAGAACTTCTGAGATCCTTTTTATGACAATGAGCACCTCAAGTGGGTTAGATATGTGACCTATATGACTAGACAGCTGTCCACTTTGTGCTCATTTTCTGATGTACTAGAGGTTTCGCCTGGCAGGTTACAACTACCTCTTTTCCACTTCAGTGAACATCATTTATTCATTTATATAATCCAAAAGCAATGTGGTTAACAAAATGAAGTTTTGGTCTTGTCTTTTTGTAGATCCTTCTCTATAGAATGTGTATCAAATCGAGCGAAATATCTACACCTTTCTACTTACAGGAATGTTTGGTCCTACTTTGGCTGTCACTTGGAAAAGACATAATCCATTTATCAACTACATATGAGCACTTAAAGTAGGATCTATACGCCTGAGAGCATAGATTATTTGATGATCTTTTGCCGGTTCACGCAGCCTTTATGTACTCTATTGAAGTAAACGCATACTAGAATCGTTGCTGACTTTCTCTTCGAGTCGTTTGAATTTAGTGATCTGAACCATAATTACTGGAAACTACTCTTAGCACAATGCAGAGGTGGAGTACCCTCTGGAATCCAACATTTGTTTCGTAATATAAATTTCAAGAACGATTTTTTTTTGGTATAGAAGAAAAAGAGACATCTGTTTTGTGCGGCGTGAAGAGAAACAGTCACTGAATTATCTATACGACACTTTCAGCTGTACAGCTTTTTTTTGAGACTTTGCTCATAACAATATAGTCTGACAATATAAAAAGGATTAAGGATACACTTGTTGGCGTTGATCAATCCCTGAGGGATGCGCTATGCATTCGTTTTCAATTTTTACTTTTTTTAAGGTGATTGAATGCATATATGGTTTTTTCAATGACTTGTGATGGCCTTCCGCCGTATCGAGTCAGTGCTGTTTATCCTCCCAAGGAGGCCTTCGACCAGTCCGATAACAATTTATCGACCTCGGAGGGACGGACAGCTTGATGAGCCATGAGCGCGATGTCGAACCATCGACCTGATGTGAACGCAAGTACCTTTAACTACAGCGCCACATGCGCTTACTAGAGGATGAAATATTATTGGATTGCAAACAATAGTTTTGAAGGGAATTGTTTATCACACACATTTATAAGTCCTTTAATATACAATTGAACGAAGTGATGAGATTAATTTGACTAGTCTGAAATCCACTCTACAAATAATCGACATTACTTATCTCGTCAATGTTAATCTGGGCCGGTCGGAGAGCACCACTCCGCCGCTTCATGCTGATGACGATGTGGAATAAACGTTTCACCTCCCACCACCGCATTATAATGCACACCCAGATTCACCCTGAACATAAGGTGCGTTATACAATTTCAGAAAAGGAAATGATAAATGTTGTTGCTTAAAAGCATTATGAAGAGAAATAAAATGCTTACTTTATATCGTCATCGGCAACAGGCGGGGTAGTGAGGTTAGCCATCGCATTCAAACTGAAAATGAACTGCACTGTCTACTTTCACGGAGGAGAACAGTAATAAGTTATTTTTATAACAAACAGTAGAGAGAAATAAAAAGCTTACTCGACGTCGTCGTCAATACGAGGGGGAGTAGTGGAGCGACGTGGATCAGAAGTAGAGGACCCAGAGGAATCCACGTCGTCAACATTCGCGAGTGCATACTCTCGCTGCTAAATAGAGGATTGTGAACACAAATCGTTCATTGACGCACGTCGTCGCTCATGGATAAAATGAAATAGAAAAAAACAAAGTAAAAAACAAAAAGTAGAAAGTAAAATCAAGATGAAACAAAATAATAAAAATGTTGCAAAAATGGAAGTAATAAAATAAAGAGTAGTATCAAATGAACAATGGAAGAACAAACAGAGATAAAGTCGAAAAAAAAAAACCGGCAAAGCAGAAAAACAACTCGTACATTGATACAAGGATAGAATTCGCAGAATCACCTCGCTTCTTCTCGCCATCCGTGCTCGTATTTGCGCGATACGCCATAGATACTCTGGACGATGACGCCCCGTCATTTGATAGTACTTGCCGCAGGTGCTAAACATTCCTGATTTCCAAGATTTTCTATTCATTTTTTTTTCATTTAGGCACTCACCCACACGCCAAATTCCCTTCCACACGTCTTCTAGAAGCTCCTTCATGTATTGTGGACGGGCAGTTATAGCATCTGCTCTAGAATTAAAACTATCCCACTGCTTACTAGATCATATGGAGACTTCATCTTCTGGAATGAACGCGAGTTTACACTATTCTTCACGACACTGTCGTGCAATCCCCTGGGACGCTATGACTTGACTACCTTCAAAGTTGTAAGAAGAATCGCTTAACTAGCATTTCCCGGATGTCACAGAAAAGATGAGCTCCTCAGGGAACAGTGTCATCTTCTACTCAATACTGACAGCTTAATACAGCTTACATATAAAGGATAAAGGATAAAGCTCCCGGCGTTGATCAATCCTTGAGGGATGCGCCATGCATTCGACTTCAATTTTTAACTTTGTTTGAGGTGATTGAATGCATATCTGGCCTTTACAATGACTCGCGGTGGCCTTCCGCAGATCCGAGTCAGTGCTGCTTATCCTCCCAGACAAGTCTGAGAACTGCCTGGTACCAATTTACCGACCCCGGAGGGATGGATGGTTTGGTGAGCCATGAGCGCGAGATCGAACCATTGACCTCGTGTGCGACGCAGAGCACCTCTTCACTGCGCCACATGCGCTTATCAGCTTACATATAGTAGCTGGAATTATTTCTTTCTACGGAGTGGTGCAATTGTGTTGTTGAGACATAGGAGATTTTGCGACCTAGAGACGTTCTTTATGGAGAAATTTCATAGAAGTCTCTTTTGTAACAACCCCATTATTTATTGACATCATATCCCTGCGGAATCTCAACTTATCAGAATAGATTATCAGATATCCAATGCAGCGCGCCAGTGTAAACTGTCCTTCGCTATCCCAATATGGGACTCACCGTATCGAACGGTTTAAAAGTTTGTGAAGGGAAGAACGAAACAACGCTTAAAGAAACATAAACACTATCAAAAACGAGAAAAGAGATACAATCATACATAAAATAAAGATTTCGTAGGTTACTACAGAAAGAAAGGAAATCGCAACATTACCACGCTTCTGATTAGTCGCTTTCTCGGAGGTTTACGCCACAGATGCTCTGGACGATGATGCCCATTCCTATCATAATACCGCTTGCAGGTGCTAAAATTTCACAGATATAAGGCTAAAAATTTGCTACACATATTTCCTTCATTTAGGCACTTACCCACACGCCAGTTTCCCTTGCACACGATTAGATCTGCCTTTAGGTATCACGTAAGGGCAATTGTAGCATGTTTCCTGAAAAAAGAGCTATCTCAGTACTCTCCAAATCAAGTGGTATATCATCTTCAATAATGGCAGTGAGCTTGCAGCATTTTGTAGAACACTCTACTGCAGTGCACTAGGAACGCATTAACTCGACTACCTCTAAGAATGTTAGAAGAATCTTTACCAGCATTCTACGAGATTTACGAAAAAGATGGAATACTCAAGCTCTAGCTTTATTGTCTGTTCGATGTCGACAGCTCAAAACAGCTTATATATGAGAGCTGGAATTACGTTCCTTTACCGAAGGGTATGAGCCCGTACGGCGCAGTGATGACAGATCACACGCGCTCTGCGACACATTTGTTGAGATCAGTCGATAGTCAATGCTTCGACTGCACGCTCAAAGCTCATCAAGCCTTCCATCTTTCCGGGGTTGCTGAATTCTTATGAGACCTGTCTGGAAGGATAGCAGCACTGAGTTGATACACCGGTAGGCCACTGCTGTAAGTCATTAAAGGCGAAAAGGACGATATTATTGCACTTCAAACGAGGCTAAAAATTGAAGACGAACGCATGGCACATTCCTTGGAGATCGATCAATGCAGACCGCTTTGGAACTTTACATAAGGCTATAGTTTTCTCGTTGAAACGTAGAAGATTTTCGACACGGAGTTATCAACCGTTAAACTTTCAAGAACTCAACCTGGGCGTGTCTAACTGGCAAGGTCCCTTACCCCCAGCCTGGGGAACGGCTCCACCTCGCCTCTGTGACTATAATCCCAGCATGGCCATCACTGACTGTCACACTCCTCTGTGCCCCTCAGCACCGTGACCATCGGTAAGAAGGTTGCTGGTTCGATCCACAACCACATTACTTCACTGTAGTTCTTTTGGTATTATCTCTCTGTTTTCACCACGGTATGCTCAAATCACTGACAGCAAATCACACCATAGCTCATATAATAATACCGTAACACAAGCGGCCAATGTATACAATCTATTTTTCAATGAAAACATTGCCTTATGCCTGAGAATGTCTGTCATCCGACTGGCATATTTGAACGATTACTGCAGCAGTCCTCCGGATTTTGCGGGTGTTTCATTAGCGCCACATGTCATGTCGAAGCATCGATTCCGGTAGATCGTAATCCATCTACATGGAGCCGATAATGACGAGGCCAACGAAAACGACGAGCTATATAAGATAAGGCATCTGGTAACCGTAACGAATACCAACTGCAAAGCTGTGTACAAGCCGGGAAGAGGTCTGTGCATCAACGAGACAGTAGTACTATCCAGTGGAAAAATCAAGCTTCACCAGTACGCTCCTTGCAAAAGCAACAGATTGGGAATTGAGCTTTTCAAAGTCTGTGGTGAAAGTGGGTACACGTACAGGACTTCCTGCTACCGTTCGTCATTTTAGTGTTCCTGCGTATGTATGATTACTAGCACTCCTATAGAAAGTTCTACTCCAGCGAACGAGATCGATTTTTCATTCGTTGCGTTATGATAAAAAAACCCCCGTATTTCTACTGTTCGTCATTTTTAATGCTATTAATGATTGAAGAGGTCAATTACCCAAGTTCTAAGTGAACCTTCAGAGACCGCATGGCAGAACATTCTCAACAACTACGGCAAAGACCGTTTAACAGTCACTAAAATCTGGTGAACTGTCCGTAAATCGAACCCGAGCCACCCGTGTGGCAGAGATCACTCTACCACTCCAATGCACCAGAATTTAATGGTTTTTGCTGTAGTCGTTATAACGCTCTGCTACGTGGCTTTGAAGCTTTACCTCAAACTTGGGTAACTAAGCCTCTTGATGTATAACAGCATTAAAAACGACGAAAAGTAATGACTAAGGGTTTTTTCTGATTAAAAGGGAACAAATGGAAAAAACCGATCTCGTTTGCTGGACGGGAAAATCTCTGGCTAGGGCGCCACGTGGTCGGTTTTTAGAAACAACCACTTATTACGCTGTAAAAACCAAAATAAAATTATGTTTCACAGAACCACGAGCTTTTTCATCTCCCTCAAATTTCGCTGGACAAAACTGCTTCCTTAGAGTGCTAACACTCATTCGACAACACAAATTACGAACAACTTAAAAATGTGTTTGCACATTGGGGAAGATCTTTCGATGGAGTTGTAGGAGTAAGAAAAAATTTGTGCTTCACACCTCGCCGGATAGAGCTCTCTTTTTGGACTATTAGTAGTCGTTCGATGTCGCAAGTTCCAGTGATTCCAGCGCTGTGCTTACTTTCCGAGAATACTGCTCAGCAGGGAAATTCGATAGATCACATTTTCGGCAACCCTGTTTATCGGCCAGTCTAAACGGTTGGGGGGGGGAGGAGTGGAGCAGGCGCGAGTTAGGGAGATCGATTGCGCTTGGAATACTATTACTCAATTAAGGGATTTAATACCGCATCGACAGAAAGTTCACATAGATACGTATGATTCTGATACTGCGAGAAACTCCCTATACGCTGACATGCTTTTCGTGCTTCCAGCGAAATATACGCGTATTGGAATGAAGGCGCAGGGTGGGTGTGAACCATAATTTTTTTCCAGGATGCTGCATCGTTATAAAAGAATGTTCTGAAAAACCGGCAATGTGGGGCTCTAACCTCATGTCTCAGCATTCGAATAATTATCAATACTCCTATGGAAGTTCCTATTTAGCGAATGAGATCGCTTTTTCATTTGTTACTTTATAATCAAGAGCGCATGTGGCGCAGTGGTTAGAGGTGCTCTGCTTCGCACACGAGGTCAATGGTTCGATCTCGCGCTCATGGCTCACCAAGCCATCCATCTCTTCGGGGTCGGAAATTGGTACCAGACAGGTCTCAGACTTGTCTGGGAGGATAAGCAGCACTGACTCGGTTCAGCGGGAGGCCACCGCGAGTCATTGTATAGGCCAGGTATGCATTCAGTCACCTCGAACGAAGTTAGAAATTGGAGTCGAATGCATGGCGCATCCCTCAGGGATTGATCAACGCCGAGAGCTTTATCCTTTATCCTTTTATTACTTTATGATCAAAAAGAATCAGAAAAAATATTCGCAGAATTACCCCGCTTCTTGCAGACCTGCGCCACAGATGTTTTGGACGATCTTGGCCGTGATGATTATTACGATATTGTTTACAGGCGCTAAAACACATCAGCTTACTCCAAAAAAGCTGAAATGGAAACTTTAAACATTGCACTACACTTACCTGCAGGAAGTTTTACCATCCACACGTTTCCATCCGATTCCGGTATTTCTTGTGACTCCGCAGTTGTAGCATCTTTTCTAAAATATGGTTCTAGCTTTATGATTCTCTATAGAACTCTCTTGCGATTATGTCGAAACGCCATAACTTGGCTAGCACGAAGATTGTAAGGAGAATCGGCTCAACAAGCATTCTCCAAGATTCTTAAAAAACATGGAAACTTCAGGCAACAGTCATCTTCTGCTCGGTACTAACACTCTCATTCAATTTAACAGATCTAATATACAAATATGTACGGTTATGTGAGTATACACGTGTGTACATTATACATACATAGATATATGAGTATACACGTATAGCTGCATATATATATATATATATATATATAAACGCATACATGTGCACATGTGCACATATATGCATATAATGCGTATATATACACATACACACATTTTTATGTATTTAATTTTATCGGTCATCACAGTATTATTTTCTCACTGTGCTAATCCCAATACTTCCGGCATTCAATCGTTTTTCGTTAACTTCTCGAACATCTTGAGGATAGCCTTGTTGTGCTGTTCCATAGAGCGTTGTTGTTGACTGCCGAAGAGTGGTGGGGCGGAGCTCGGCTCCAGGCGCGCCGCGGCGTGCATCGTAATTACTCGGCCACCGCGCGCCATATGTATATATATGTATATACACGTATATATACGTATGAACGTATGTATATATATGTATATACATACGTACACAAATATGTACATATATGTGTATATGCAGAGAGAGAGAGAGAGAGAGAGAGAGGAGAAAAAGACAGCTCAGTCAAAAAATATTTGCCTGTTTGCCATTTTCTTCTTCATCTCGTTGAGCTATCCCTCTGTCGACTGCCTGCCTCGCACCTTCTAATAGCGCCTCCAGATCTGAGTCATCATCCATGTCATAGTCTGAGTCCTCCGGCTCACTAAAAAAAATTTGGATCATCATGAACATCCTGTACTGAGCCCAACGACATATATCACGAAAAAGATGGGTATCACAGACATCTCATGAACGTTACCTTTCTATATCATCTCCGAACAAACTCTCTCCTTCCACTTCTTTGACATCATAATTCTCAATATTGAACGATACAGCACCCTAAATTACACACGGTAGCGAAGTGTATAAGAAAACGGTAGCTCAAAAGACAAGTATCTGCCTTGTTGCCATTTTCTTTTTTATCTCGTTGCGCCATCCCTCTCTTGACTGCCGGTCTCGCACCTTCTGATAGCTCCTCGAAATCTGATGCATCATCCATGTCATATGCTGAGTCCTGCGGCTCACTAAAAAAATCTAGGATCATCACGAACACCAAGCATTGAATTCAACGACAAATGTTAAGACGAAAAATAGGAATCACAATGAGCCATAAACGTTACCTTTCCATATAATCTCCGAACAGACTGTCTCCTTCTTTTTAACATCGTCATTCACATTATTGAACAACGTAGTGTCCTAAACTACATACGGTAGCGAAGTGTATGAAAAACAACATCTTTATCAAGATATATTCGACTGGTCGCCCCTTCCTCATATGCGTCATCCACAGGCTGATCTCGCTGCGCTATCTCTTCCTCGGCTGTTTATCTTACATCCATACACAAAATGTTGTTGTGCACGATAATTCCTTCGCTGATATGAGTCTGAGTAGACACACCTTGTCAGACACCTGATCCACCAAGTTTTGTTCAACTTGCTCCACTCGTACAGATTCACTCTCTTCGCAGTCAATCTCTTCAACACTCCTCTCAATTTTCGGAATTTTGTAAGCGACATGAGCATGGAGCCAATTGTGCTCAGTGAAACATGGTGCTGAACGAAAATCGCTAATGAGACTATCGCTTGTAGACGAAGTTGCCGGTACCTAAAAAAAGTAAAAATTAACTAAACAAAAGAAACTGGAACAATCAGTACTGCACAGTAATCCTCGACACTTCAAGCACAGGGGCATTAAATCGGCTGAAACCCACGTAGGTACAGTTTAACAACGGTGAACAACCAGGAATCTTGCTTACGATGTTGTATAAATGTTCGAAAGGGTCATATAAACGCTAGTTCCTGACACAGCTCCGACATCTTAGAATCCCTGACTTGAAAAAAAGTACCCTTGTGGCATTTTAGAAGATATGGTCCAGCTTTTTCACTAGCACTATAGCTAACATTCCAAAAGATATTGCTTACTCTGATATGCACAAAGAATAGGGGAAAAACTGTAGAATGGGAAGAGTGACCACGGTGAGCAGTATCGATTTCCCTGTGTTGTATCTCATTGTCTTCCTGGCTATCAATATATTTCGCTTTGCTGGTGACATCGTCCTCGTAACACCAAGCATCAGCCAGGCGGAACCAATGTTGACCGATTTCCATATCGCCTATGGAGAGACTGGCCTTCAACTAAATCAAATGAAAACTATGTTTATGAGGAACGGATGAGTACTGAATGTCCCATTCACGCTCAACAAAACGGAGTTCCCCGAATGCTCCAGTTACATTATTTAAATCGTAATCAACATGATAAACGGCGTTGCTCCAGAGTTGAGCAGGATGAAGTGAGAGGTCTTGGGATATCTGTTAACACTTTTGATCAAATTTTATGAGTTTGCTAAAAACTGGTACATACTGACAGAATAACAGGCCTTTTATGAGGTCTTTTAAGGCACTTATAGAGCGCTAGGCACGTGTTTCGGCCTTTCAGCCTCATCAGTAGCACGGTGCCTTTCGGTTCAGCCAATCCCTTACAGGGGGATGTAGCTCCTACTTATGTGGAAATCGACGTTGAATCATCTACACTCTGCGTGCGGTGAAAGCATTACTGTGACTTTCTTTCAGAGTGTTACCCCTTCGACAACAAATCACTCTGAAAGAGTGCCACAGTTATCCTTTCACCGTACGCAAAGTGTCAATAATTCGACGTCGAATCCTTTATATGTAGGGGATATATCTTCCTTGCAAGGAACAGACTGAACCGAAAGGCACTGTGCTACTGATGAGGCTGAAAGGCCGAAACAAGTTGCGCTCTATAAGTGCCACAATACATCTCATGAAAGATCTAAAATATGCTGCAATAATATCTATCTATTATTCCTTCATTTATTTCATGAGTTCACTGCTGCAGGCAATGCCTCATCAATAGCCACATTTGGTGGATTACTCGCAGCCACTACGGGCCTCATGCAGATGCTAGTTCGAGCATATTCCAGCATTGGAATTCAAGATTAGGCAAGAGTATCACACGTAGACAGAGCTTCATAGTCTTGAGATGACCAAACATGGGAGCAAAAAACTTTAGTCTAATGGGCGTCATACCACTAGATCGGTATTCTGAGAGATCCACCGCACAGAAATCTGTTCTTAACCTCAGACCAAGCAACGATCCGCTTAGAAAGCATGGCGTGGAACGAAAGACACTCTAAATGCGACGGTCAACAGCGTTTTCCGAAAATTTTTTACCGGTTGGGGTCCACCGGACCCAGAGGCGTCTCTGGCCATGCCCCTACCAATCACGTCTATCCTAAGTGTTTTCACCATATTATGCTCGATTCTTTAGCATACCAAATCACACCATATTCCATATAGTAATAGTATGACAGTGATAGTGATAGTGATGATAGTGGTAGTTATGATAGTGATAAAGACAACAGTGATAATGATGGTAGTGATAATGATCATAGTGATCATTATATATATATATATATATATATATATATATATATTATTACTTATACATTATATATATCATAATGAAAGTGATAATGATCATAGTGATCATAGTATAATGGACGTAGTGATAGTGATAGTGATAGTGGCGGTAGTGATAGTAATGATTGTGATAGTGATGGTTGTGATAATGGCGGTAGTGATAGTGATGATAGTGGTAGTGATCATAGTAGTAGTGAAGATAGAGATAATGATCATAGTGATAATGGCGGTAGTGATAGTGATGACAGTGGTAGTGACCACAGTGATAATGGCGTTAGTAATAGTGATGATAGTGATAGTAATGGTACTGCAAGTGATCATAGTGATAGTGGGTAGTGTGGTAGTGATAATGATGATGGTGAAAATGGTGATAATGATAGTGATAACGATAATGATAGTGGTAGTGAAAATTATGATGATAGTGATAGTGACATTGATAGTGATAATGATAGTTATCATCATACCACCATAACTACCACTATCATCACTATCACTACCGTCACTGTCACACTATTATCCCAATCACTATCGTCATATCACTGTTATCATTATCACTATCATACTATTACCATATGGAATATGGTGTGATTTGGTGTGCCAAAGATTCGGACATATTATAATAAAAACACACAGGACAGACGTGATTGGTGAGGGAGGGGCCACGGGACGGGGTTAGACACGCCTCTGGATCCGGTGGTCTTCAACCGGTTAAGAAGTCAAGATAAGTTTATCTTGCACAGTAGAGAGAACCATATAGTATCACCTCTTCAGTGTTGTTCAGAACATCTTCAAATTTTTGTTCTTCCAAGAATTTTGTTCTATGCTATCTTCACTGGATTCAATCTCAGAAGTCAATAAGCAAAGAAGCATGCGAACAAATGATTCCTCATCGTCCTTAGCAAATCTTTACGTAGCACAAAATAATAACGCCTCGCACATACCCAACTGTATAACGCAGAACCTCTCAGGTGATGAACTATGGTAGTTAATTACTTTTTTCCAAATGATCCATCGCTTTGAACATAGTACCCATAAGCGTATAGATAAGGCCTCAGGTGAATTAAATTAGTTCAGAATTGACGATTCCGAGAGCTCGATTCAGACAGGAAAAAGGACCCAAAATTGTAAATAATCGTGCAGTGTTATGTAAAAGAAAAAACTTACCAATTCACGTACGTCATCAAGTTCTCTCAAAAGTCGCTCGTTTTCATTTTGCATTACTAAAAATTTATAATATAGCTGCCATTATTACAACATGATGAGATAGAGGTGCAAGAAAAAATTAACCTTGGAGTCGATTCTCGAGATCGAGTTTCTCGTTACGCAGTACCTCAACCGACTGCTCTAAGCGACATTTCTGAATCAAATATTTGATCATTAGAATTCAGTGGCGGAGCTTACAGTCGAATAGTGGAATTGCTGACTTCATCGTTGCATGACGAAAGGTTAGCACTGAGGACTTGCGTTCGTTGCTGCAATTCCACTACATTTTTCAAGAGTGCGCATTCTACCTCCAGACCATTGATTCGTGCGTTCAATGAAAACTCCTCAAAAAAACTTCATCATCACAGGCAGCTTTTACGAGATCAAAAGTATCGCGATGAGTAAATGTTTGACAAACAACTTCAGAGAAATTTGTTCTAGATTTAAGCTAAAACAGCGATCCGCCCAATGAACATATGGCGGGACGAAAGGCACATCAAATTTAATACACTTAACTCGGTTCTACGAAAATTTTACACAGATTGAGTCTATTTCGTATGGTAAAAGGGATCATACAGTACCACACCTTCAAAGTTGCCAAGAATATTTAAGTTTTGAAATTGGGTTATGATATCGGCACAAGGATGCAACCATATAGCGCAGTGGATTAACGCGGCAGATGGAAAAGCATACAGAAGTCTCAACGTCTAAAAGATCAAGGAATTCCCGTGATAGAATAAACATCTTAGGCCATCATTTCGACTAAGAAAGTCTGGATTATAGTGATAATCATTTGAGCTCAAGTTCGAAAGTCACCATGATTTTTTCAGGGAAAAGAAAGAAATAATCCATAGAATAAATAAGCAAAGAAAAACGCAAAAAATCGGTACTTTTCTAGGTTCTTTATGATTATAAGGGAACAAATGGAAAACCGATCTCAATCGCAGGAGAAGAATTTTTCATGGGAGTGTTAACAACTACACGAAAGCTCAGAGCTGAGCCAACAGTCCCCACGTGGTCTTTCCGAAACACCCCTTTTTACCGCTGTAACGTTCAAAATAAAATCATGTTTCATAGAACCACATGTTTTATCTCTTATGTCGCTGGACAAAACTCGCTCCCCAAAGGGCTGGTGCTCAAACTATAGCACCGGCTTCAAAGAACTCAAAAATGCGCTGACTTTTAGAAAGCTCTTTTGATTTCCTCTGGTATTTTGATTTGTGTTTTAAACCTCGTTGGAAGAGCTCTTTTTTTCAGACAATTAGTAGTCATCTCTAGCGCAATATTTCATTATTCTAGCGATGTGCCTAGTTTCTGGAAATACGGTACAACAAGGTAAATAAGATCGAGTTTTACATGTTTAGCAACGCTGTTTACCGCTATTCGACAAAGCGAGGGCCGCGGTAGGGGCTTGACAAGGCGGGATGATCGATATACTGTTATTCAATTCGGAATTTTCCTCCGCTTCGGAAGATAAATAAAAGAGATTGACTAAGATGCCACAAAAACTTCTCCAACACTAATGTGCTTTTCGACTTCCAACGAATTATGAGCGTGATAAAAATGAAGGTAAAAGGCAGGGTAAACATTTTTTGATCTGGATGCTACAGCGCTGTAAAGAGCTGTTTTGAAAAAGCGGACGTGGGCTGTAGCCACAAGCCTCAAATTTCTGGGTACTAACATTCCTACAAAAAGTTCATCTCCAACAAATGAGATCGGTTTCTCAATTGTTCCCTCTTAATCAGAGAAAACCCTTTTCTGTTACCAGGAAAAATTTTTGTAGAACTTTTTTTTGCTAAACAGGTTCTACACTAGTCATCCGAAAGCCTAGTTTTCATTGGATTCAAAAGTTCGTCTGGTTTGAAAAAAAAATTTTCTTATTGAGCGTAACAGTGAAAATAAAATTGAGTTACACATTCGGTGCGCGTTATCGCGCGTACTCTTTTTTCATTTAGAACATTTTCCTCCGTTTCGCTCAAATTTTTATGCTTTTCGTATGGAAGTTGTAGAAGGAACGAACTCGTTTTCACTTTATATTGCTAGATAAACTCGCAATGAAGCGTGATAGCCGAGCACAAATACGCGCCGTGCGAAACGTCAAATCAGCTACAGTAGTCTAAGAGGGCATTATCAGGAATAGAACTGTCGCACTGAAATTGTCGAGATCTAAGCTATCAAATGATTACTAAAAGCCTGAGAAATCACAAATGGTCTTGCCCTCAAACGGCAAAAAAGCTGGCCATTGACGAAAAAACGTGATTGACGTGATCTACAGAAAAGTCAAATGGCCTGGTAATCTCTCACCACCACTTGGCTATTTTATCCGCCTTTTTAAAAAAACAAATGCATTTGGATGTACTTAACTGTTAGTCACAAAAAGTTCTTATCTTAGGTGGTGGTCCTCAAGCGGTTAATCACTTTTACCACTAAGATATCGAGATTTTGAACATGATTTAATACGCTGAGGATCGCACTATATGTCGCCTGGTACGAGACGCGGCTGCCGGCGTGCTTTAATGACAAGGTGATGGCATTCTGGTGAAATTTAACCTTTTACTACCTCTGAAAGGGAGTTTATGGTTGATGAGAAATGGAAAATGATGTAGTAGACCTTAATAACGCTTTATGTAGTAGAATTAACGTGATTATATAAATTCCTCAATTTCATCAGTGCGCTCTACTTCTACGCCCTCTTCAGGTACATATAGAGAAACCCACACGTAAGCTTCTTCCAGAAGTTGTACACTATAGGAAGTATGTTGCCATGTTATAATCTTAGGGTAATATTGAGATGAATGTGAAAAAAGTTCTAAACATGCGACGCTATTCACCAATGTGAATTGCATGATGAAAGGTAGGGATTTTTGAGACAACTGAATGTTTTTTCTACTATTACGACGTATTAAGAGAACCGTCCAGTTCCACCGTCTCGTGGCGACAAAGTGACTCAAAAATTGAGAATTTACTATAAGCGTCGACGGGTTCGCAGTGAAGTTCAGATTAACAATGGCTAACAACTTCGAATACAAAACGTAACTTTGCATCAGTAGAAAGCGCCATGAGGATCATTTCACAAACCGAGATTAGTATCAAAATCAGTATCTATCAAATTGTCGAACGATTACAAAAGCATGAAAATAAGGAAGATTATGTTATTAGGTGTTAAATATGATTCTGCGGTTATTCTTTGCTGCAACGATAGTGAAAATAAAGAGATGCAAATTGTCTTCTTGTCGTTCGAAAGAGAGTGAAAGACGCTCTTTGTCTTATGTTTTTTATGTACAAAATATTTTATGATGGCTTCTGTAGGAATGTGAAGATGACTTTTGTACCGACAAATGCCATTTTTTAATTTGCTAATTTGCAATTTGAATTTGGTAGTTTCAAATGAGGTTATCTGACGGTGCAATATCGGCAGAATAAGGCGCGTGAGATAGAAATCTCTAGATCCTCCACGTAAGCCCTTTTATGACGCTTTCGATCGGTTTGGCTCTATGGATTCAAGCGTTATCATGCAGCAAATTTGCAAAGTTCGTGCCGTTTAGATTTTTTAGCATGATTCTTGCAATGAAATTGCCTGACCTTGGTATCATTCAATTGCGAATTTTCTTGCCAGCATTTCGTTTCACAACTTGCCTATAATTGCTCTGAGATGGATCTCGCTGCAAGCTCCATTAATCTTGTCTGCCGCTTCATTAGCATTTCCCCTTGCTACTCATTCGTAAATGAGTAGCGAGCGAATTTGTTCCCACGACAGCTCCATCTCGGAGCAACTATAGGCAAGTCGTTTATCAAAATGATCGCAAGAAAATGCGCAATGAACGATACCAAAATCAGACAATTTCATCTGCTTTTGGCCAATAAATCTGCAAAGTAGGGTTCTCGAAAATGACGTTTTTGTGGCAAAAAAAATGCTATTTATCAGCTAGTTCAAGAGGTCCAAAGGCCCTTAAGAAACCATGAAAAATAGCATTTTAACGCATCATCAAACAAGAAAAAAAAAGAATCTGCATATCTTTATTCGCTACTTGCCCATTATGAAATGTCAAATGAAAAACCGATCTCTTTTGTTGGACAGGAACTTTTTATGAGTGTTGGTACTCATTCGAAAGCTTGGATCTCTGAGCAGAGCCTCACTTGGCCGGTTTCTCAGAACACCCTTTTATAACGCTGTGAAATTCAAAATTAAATTATTTTTCAAGCAATCACGCGTTTTCTTTCTTGTTTAGCTTATATTTCGGTGGACAAGATTCTTTCCTTGAAATGCTAGTGCTCATTCGATAGCAGAAGTTTCGAAAAAATTAAGAATGTGTTTGATTTTGAAAAAGTTTTTCGATAATGCTGTAGGAGAAAGAAAAGATTTGTGGGTAACACCTCGTTGGAAAAAGTTTTATCCTTAGTCTATCAGTAATCATCCGATAACGTAAGTTCCAGTGATCCCATCGCTGCGCTGATTTTCTAGAAACATCTATAACAGAGAAATAAGATCGACTTCACATTTTCAGCGAGGTTGTTTATCAGCTAATTCAAAAGGTCGGGGAGGGGGAAAGCGGGGAGCGGTTATCGATGATGCCTTGCCTGTTGGATACGTGGGATGAATTATTATTCAATTGGAAATTTCTTCTTCGAAACTCCGGATAACCGATTGACTTAGATACTGCGAAAGTTCCTCTACACGTTTATATGCATTTCGTGCTTCTAGCGAATTATCGCATGATAAAAATTAAGGCGAACAGCGGGTATCAAACATATCTTTTGTTCTGGACGCTGCGTTATAGCAGAGTTTTTTCGAAAACCGGAAACGTGGGGATTTTAAGGAAACTTGGGTGGCTGTAGCCAGAAGTCTGAGCTTTCTGATTATTCACACTCCTATAAAAAGTTCCTGTCCAGCGAATGAGATCACTTTTTTATTTGTCACCTCATAATGGACAAGCACCCTTTATTTTTACTATTATAAGGCAAAAAAAAAACGGCAAAGTCATATTGTGCAACTATATGTGACGGCTGAGAATACCTTTGCTCTCGGATGAATTTGATTTCTTATCGAAAAGTAGGAAGATTTGGATCCCATGGGCGCTATTTCTAGTAGAAACATTCTTACAAAGTCCCTTATGAGATAATACATCATTTGAAAACGACACTGTCTCCTCAAAACCCCAATTTACCTATCAAAATCCGTAGTTTCAGTTGCAGCGCGCACCAACTCCAGTTGCCTGGCATGCGGCAGGGCAATTGGTGCATGAAATTTCATGCATTTGGTCCGCAACGTTCCAAAAAACAAATACTCAAGAGAGCAGGTGGACCAAAATCGAACCAAAGTTAAAAAAATTGAGTGCGCTGTTTTCAGCAGGAAAACACATAAACACTGTAAAATGAAAATGCTATGTACAAAAAAAACGTACCAATTTACGCATGCCTTCAAGTTCCCTTAAAAGTCGCTGGTTTTCATTTTGCATAACTAAAAAATTACAGTATAGATGCTATTTATAGCATAATTAAATGAGTCTGAGAAAAAATAACCGCGAAATCGATCCTCCAGATCGAGTTTCTCGGAACGCTGAGTCCCAACTGACTGCTCCAAGCGACATTTCTAAATCACAGATTTACTTATATAAATCCTAGTACCGAAACTTACAATCGAACTGTTCACTTTACAGTTGCACGAAAGATTTTAAAAGACCTTGGTGGTGTAAGCTTGTCAACACATGGTTTACATATACATATATATATATATATATATATATATATAATATATATATATATAATATATATATATATATACGTTTCCACCTACAACTAAGCAGGATAGAAAATCCGTATTGTTCCCAGTTTTACAGAAAAAAAAGAGATTTTACTGTAGAGTTGGAGTAAGAATACCTTCAAACGCTACAAAGCTATATCTCAATAATGGGATATTTAGCAAAGTACTGATTGTGAGGACGAAATGAGGCAAAACCTGGCTGCTTTCTTCATTCGTTTTTCTCGCGAGCTGTGCGAAGAGATCGCATTGAATCTTTGCCCTAACAGGAGTTCTCTCTCGTGAGTTCGACGCTTCCTTCCAGTTCTCTAGCTCTTCCTCAATTGACGACATTTCTGACTTCACTTCTGAAGACAAGTGATATAAGATATTCTTCGTATTTTAAGAATTCAAAACTCTATCGCTTCATCAATCGAGATCACCTCGTTCTATCGCGTTGGCCGCACATATGGGTTTTTGACAGCAGTCTTTCAGAGTCAAAATTTTATAGAATTTAAGGAGTGAAAAGAACTGATAAGGACGCTTAACCCACCGGGTATCAGCTGGGGCAGCCGGCAGCCCCGCCGCCGCGCGCGGTAAGGAATTGATTTAAGCGCCGATTGATAAAAGTCAAGGACATCGGAGGGAAGGTTGCTGCTACGACATCCCCCCTCAATGTGTCACAGCAAATTTGTTTGGTGCTACTTTACAATGTCGATCAATTTTGAAAGTTCTTCTATAGTCGTAATTGAGCGAAAAAAAAGCCCAGATGTCTAACAATTTGATGACATATTTTGAGCCTTTCATGATGTCTGTTATGGCACTTAAACAAAAATAGAAGCACGTTTTGGCCCTTTGGCCTCATGAGAAACACGGCACTACTTGATTCAGCCAGTCCCTTATGGCAGACTATATCCTCTACACATGTAGAAGTCGACGGCGAACATTTTAGCACTCAAACCACTACATTTGATCACCAACCATCACACCATTAAGAACAACCTCTACCTGGGAAAAGACGAACAGATACACTCAATATATCTTTTGATAAATCTCCATCACAAACATTAATTCCCATCTCTGAAGCAGATCTTTCGAGACACACTACTCAGGTCGAAGATACGTTGGCAAAACTCGGTTCTTTTCAGTTAGACGGCAACAAATGAAGTTGCGACTCCTTTCGCTACCAAGAACGCTCCCTTAGAGTGTTATTGATCATCCGTCAGCTTAAATCTCTGGTTACTATGCTACACAACCGTTTTTTTTGAAAATGCTCTTTCATAATGTGGTGAAATTCAAAATAACAGATACGCAATTTTACTATTCTTCTCTTGAAGCCTAAAAAGCATACCAACGTGTAGAGGAAATCTCGCTGTATCAGAGTCATGCGTTTTATCTGGAATTTCTTTCAAAGCAGAGAAAAATTCCTAATCAAATGACAAAAATCGCACTTCACATGTGACGCGCCAGCGTATTTCGACCGATCGATGGCGAACCGCCGCATCGTAACTGCAGCCATCAGACACCCGACCGTAAATCAACCGGTAAACAAGCGCGCTGAAGATCAAAACTCGATACTATTTCCTTTGTTATACTGCAATGAAACGGTCTTTCCAGAAAATAAGTACAACAATGGAGTCGTGGGAATTCACGCTATTGAATCATTACTAATAGTCTAGAGGAAAAGCTCTGCACTGAACGAAAACGCGTGTGTGAAACACGTTTTCTTTCCTCTAAAGCGTTATAGTTAGTTTTCTTTTCTCAAAAATGGCCGGCCACGTAGGGCAGTATCCAAAAACTGAAGCCTTCGAACGACTACTGAAAGTGTGATGGGAAATCTTTGTCCAGCAAAAGAAATCGTTTCTTCAATTGCTGCCGTGAAGCAGAAAGGAACCCAAATTTCGGAAGAAATAAAGCAGAACAACTACATTAAGAAGAACACAAGGAAAATCAAGAAAGCTTTCGTACAAGAAAACTTTGCACCTCGAAAAGGTATTAAGGGTTCTCGAAAACACAGAAACTATAGTAGAAGAAGAGACACATGATTTAGCTAACAAACTCGTAAACTCGAAATCTACCAAACATTTCAAAAGAATTCGAGGAAGTACTCGATCGTCCAGAAGAAGCCGTAACCGATGCTTTCCAATATGCCAAAATTCTGTAAGCTCGAACAGAAGGCTTCAAAGCACACATTAAGTGCACACACATCACTTTCGTAACAAACACAAAAGACAAGGCGACAGACATTAGAGTACCTTTCTTATCGAATGGTTTTCAGAACTCGCTCAAAACCATATGATCTGATAACACACTTCATGTTATTAGATTAGACACTGCACTCATCAAAGGACTGGGGTTGTCCACGATACCTCACCCAATACTGAACGGGGATATCTCGGAATGGGATAATTTCTAAGAGCTTTTCACACTAACGTGCAATCACAAAAGGTCGCTGACCTACAAAAGTTCAAGTATCTTATCAGTAACTTTCGTTTCGAGTGTTTTCTTAAGACCACTGCTCAAATTTCAATATGCCTTGCAATCATATTTGAGCCACGCATGTCAGTGGTCTGCCAAACAGGGCTGACTAATATTATTAGTTCTCTGAAAGGATGACCTCTGCTGCTATTAAAAAATTCGAAACAATAATTGAAACTATCACAAAGCTTTAATTTCGACTGTCCATATAGACTTCGCTCAACGCAAATAATTTGATAATATTTTATGAGCCTTTTACGAGGTCTGGTATGGTGCTTATCAAGTGTTGGACACGTGTTTCGCCACTACGGGCTCATCAGTAGTGCGATGCCTTTTGGTTCAGCCAATCCCTTGTAGAGGAGAAAACCTCTGTAATCAGACTGTATTGTTTTGGGCGAAGTCTGTATAAAAAGTCGAAAGCAAAGATATGATTCATACTACCAGTCAGGAGCGCTGGACTGTTCGCCACTGCAATGCCGGGCGAATCGATCACTCGACATGCAATGAGACTTCATAAGTAGGGGATATAATCCCCCTACAAGAAACTGGCTGAACCAAAAAGTACGATGTTATTGATGAGCCTGTAATGATGAAACACGAGTCTAGCACTGTATAGGTGAGATACCAGACTTCACAAAAGGCTCAAAAAATGTTGTCAGGCTACCAGAAAGCCATTGATCTACTGATCTCTAAGTGTGGTAACTCAAAAGAACTGGCTCAACAACTGCTCGAGAAATTAGAGTTTGACTGCGCCCCACTGCCTTACATAAACATGGCATGATACTGATCATGTACAAGCTGTACTCCTACAGCTGGTCGAAAAAGGACAAAGGTACATAACCGATGTAGGTACAAGAAAATTCAATCGAAATGTCATTTTGGAACAAAAAGAAAGCTATTAGCCGAGAAAACAACAGGAGCATCTTTAGACATACACATCCTGTTACAATTCTTGGAACAAGCAATCTCTGATGAAGAATTGATATCGCGCTCATGACATCTAGTCGATCAGCTCCAACGACTACGACTAAGCGAGAAAACCGACTAACCCCCGTACCGACTAACCCTAACCCGGCTAACCCCAGTGACTACAATCAACAAGCCTAATCAATGGAAACCAAAAATAACGCCACCCACTAGCTTGCATTGCAGAGGCAGCCATAAACCCTGGCTTGTATCGTGGTCAGTACGAAACGCCACAAAAGAGGTATTTAGATACGTCAAGAAGAACATTCATGTGACATATATGCATCCCTCGCGTATACTCTCAACACAAAGGAAGGACAAAGGAAAGGCTACAGATGCCAAAAGCTCAACAACAAAGGACAAACCACCTGTGGCTTCTCTCAGAGAAAGAAAACAGCAATAGCGATGTAAAAACTAAATCAGAAAAAATCATAAATCGCTTACCTCCACCAACAATAGATCAAATCGGAGGAGACAAATCACACGAAAGCAGTACACTGAAATCCAGGCGGGGCCGGAGGTGTGAGAAGTCGACTAGAAAATCGCAGTCAACTATGTTGTCTGTTGATCATTTGATCGCCTTGAATCCTACAACAACACATCTAGAAAAAATACACGTTTTACTGAATTCAAGAGCTGATTTGCCGTTGATCGATGAAAAACTACCATAGGAAATTCAATAACCATATTACATATTGAATTACGTTCAGAAGCGCCGTGTGGTTGTGATGCTTGTTGCGGCGCAGCCGGGCTCCACCCCCCTCAGCACTCTCCGGTGGTCAACAATGAACACCCTATGGAACGCCGCGGCCAGGCTATCCTCGAGAAGGCAAGGAGACTCGTTCCATCAATACTATACGATCTTCAAAAAGAAGACGAAAAACCAACCGAATGCTGGAACTCCTGGGATCCACACGATAAAAAATGTGATGACGGGTCGTGTAAATAAATAATAAAATGAACAGTATGAATACGTTCAATGCTTTGGGCTCGGATAAAGTACAAGAATGCGTAGCAAGAAAATTGTCAGCTGATGTATGGAATGTGGAAGGTAATGACCGAAATATGCTCAAAAGACAGTAACTCATCCGCGGAAACGATCTCAAGATCTTTCCCCTCGACTGCTATCGAGACCTCGCCCAATACAGTACAATCTGATAACAAATTCTGAGCCCTTCATGGGGTCTGTTATGGCACTTATATAAGGCTAGACACGTGTTTCGGCCTTTCAGCTTCGACAGTTGCAAAGTGCCCCTTTCAAATCAGCCATTCCCTTGCAAGGAGAATATATCCCCCACCCCACCCTTCTACATGTAAAGGAATCGACGTCGAATCATCAGGTTGAAGAAGAGTCCCTTAGAACCCATTGGACATTCGAAGTTTGTACGTAAAATCAATTGAGAACAGCAATCATTATTCTTTAAGGACATCACTATCCACGATCCTCTGCCCCTAATCCGCAACCTTCCGGGTCTGCTCGCAAAACCATTCCTTGGGCTTCGAATCGATGAAACACCTGACATCCCTCCTCAACTTGATCAAACGTCTCGAATCGGCGTCCACTCAGAAATGTTCCATTGAGCGGAACTGGACCTCGAATTGGGTGCGGGGAGACCTCGACTCCTTCAATTTATGAAGTTTTTGCTCAGCCTTCTTTGCGGTGTGGGGTGATGTTTGGCATTGTCTTCCTAAAACAGAGCGCGCTTTCGACAAATCAATGTCGGGTACTTTTCCTTCAACGCATCGTTGCTGTGGACGTTTCTCATGGAGATATTCTTTAAATATTCCCATGATTTTACAATAACCGACACGGTGTGAAACAAACGTAGAATCTGAATTTTTCGCGGATGTTAAGGACTCCTCAACTTAGAATTTACACTTGCCGCAAGGTGATAAAAACTTGAAACGGAAGCTATGACAATACACGTTTTGTCAGCCACAAACGATCGATTATACAACATGGCCCGTCGGGTGCTTTTATCACCTTACGAAAAGTGTATTTATTTCGGCGTTGATTCCTTTGTGTGCAACGGATGCGACCCCTCCAAAGACTGACTGGACCGAAAGGTACAGTACAACTGATGAGGCTGAAACGCCGAAACACGTGTCTTGAAGTGCAGAAGTGCCAAAACAGGCCTCATAAAAGGCCCAAAGAAGGCTATCAGATCTCAAGAGCGATTTAACTGGAAAAGAGCCTTTCATAAAACTGTCCATCCTCCCTGAATCGGATCAACTTTGCACTTCAACAAAAAACTATGATTTCCATATTCAGCTACCGTCTGGTTGGATCTGCTTCCAACAAAGCTGGGATGTTTATGCACAGAAAGAAAAATCAGTGAATCGAAACAACTACAACAAAAAGAACAAAGAAAGATGTGCTGCTACAGCAGAGAGAAGATGAAAGCGCACTGCGAATGGGCCATATGGAAGGCGGGACCGATACTGGACACTGCAGTGTCAGGTCAATATCGCAAACCGCTACTGCAGACTGCAGGGTCAGGTCAGCACCGCCCTTGCCCCTCAGGCAGAACCAGATGACCGACGAAGAGATCCACAGGGAAAAACTTGGACATTAGAGTAATCAGCGGGAACAGAAGAATTTGCAAACTCTGAGAAAGAAGTGAAGTTCTACTGGACCAAGAAGTCTGTGTCAATTCCAGTAAAACCATCGAAGAAACGGACCATAGTTACTATGTTCGTCTTCACTGGAAACAAGTCCCAACAACATTTCTGATAATAAAGCAATAGCACTCAATAAACCAGTGAGTGTCTGGAATTTCTTATAAAATAATGGAAATTTCCCTATAAAGGTACAATGAAATATTTGAAGAACAACTTCACTTGGACATCTTGGAAGAAATCAACGAATGGAATTTATAAATGAGTCGAGAATTCATTATATCCCTCATCAAGCAGTACTAACCTCTAAGAAAGCCACGACTAAACTTAGAGTAATATGACAACATATCTTGAGCCTTCCGTGAGGTCTGTAATGGCACTATACATTGCCAAATTCACTACATGTCAGGTGACACAATCCCCCGATATGTTCTTAGATTGCTTTAAGCGCGGACTATACAAACAGCCGAATGTAAGAGGTACGATTTATTCTACCTGCCATGAGCGGTCGACTGTTAGTCACTGCAATGTCGGGGGATTCTATCACCTGCGTGTGATTTTCTGGTTAAATCGGCGGTGATTCCTTTATATGTAAGGTGTATACCATTCTGCAAGTGATTGACTGAAGCGAAAGGCACCGTGCTACTGATGAGCACCGTACAAGGCCAAAACACGTGTCCAGCACTATATAAGAAGTGCCATAACAGTCCTCATGAAAGGCTCAGATATATTGTTGGATTATGTTTATCAAAAAGCAGTCGGAAAAAAAGGTGAAGTTAGAATAATCCATGATGAATCGACTCACAACAAGGGATGCCCATCATTAAACGACGTGCTGCATCGAGGTCCAGCTATTCTTCACCAATTGTTCAGGATCCTGCTTCGCTTCAGATTTGGAAGAATCGCGACAGATGTCGAGAAAAAACTTTTACAAGTCTGAATTCACGAGAACGACCGCGATGTCGTTGCTTCTGGTTATGCATCTACAATTCACCATCATCTCCGTGCAACATTTAAGCCTTTCGATTCAGGAGAGCCACATTTGAGTCAATTCCATCACGCTTCCTACTTGCAGGAACAATCCATTTCCATTCTGACCAGTACAGAGAAGACGGTGATTTGGTTTGAGAAGTAAAGGACAACCTATACGTCAACAACCTTATCTTGACCGTCGACAACTTGAAAAAATCTCCGCATTTCTACTCACGTATATAACAAACATTCAGTGACGTAAACATGTGTCTTCGAGAATACGCTTCGAACAACACTGACATGATGACGAAAATAGCGATAATCGACAAGTAATGGGACAGGACTCCAATAGTTTTTGGGATTTCATGGAATAGCTATTCAGGTTCTCTACAATTATCATATATTACGAAAATATATCAAATCATCACTAAAAGAACGCTCGCCAGTACTCCATTTCCTATCTATGATCCTGTCGGATTTCTCGCACCTTTACTCCATGAGGCAAAGACGTTCTTACGCTCATCGTGGAAATATTAAAATTACGATTGAGAAGTGTCCTAGCAGAATCGTGTACAGAAAAGTGGGCCCATATAAGCAAGAAAGTACAGGGATATGCGAAACCTCTATCACGTTGCCTGAACACCAGAAATGAAAAATACAGTCTCGTAACCTCTGCCAAGGCCAGCACTAAATCTATCGCTGCTTGTATCTATCTATGCTCGCAAGGATCAAACAATCTTTTTAAGATCAAAGGGAAATTACCTTCACTAAAATCTGCCGAAACAGTGCCAAAAATGAAACTAGACGCAATCATTCTAGCATACATCAACAAATGTTGTAGTGATTCAGCTCCGAAAGTCGCTAATAATCCAGAAAATCTTTACACTCACAAACTCGGAAATTGTACTCAATCCAGTAAAACACAAACCGCTGGAAAGTGTTGGAGTCAGAGATTTAACCCTTTTATGGAGATAGGAATTCGTCTAACATATATAAAGTGTCAGTTCGCACATTCTATTAGGATTATTTCACCTCAAGGGATCGACGGAACCGAGGGAGGGTGCTACTGATGAGTCCCAATAGGACGAAATAGGCGCCTATATAGCACTACACCTATGGCTCAAATATGTCATATCCTTATCAATTATTTGTGTTGGAACAAACCACTTCCCTTCTAGAATCTTCAAAAAAATGAGGAAAATCATGTGTGAAACTTTTGAATGAGAACACAGCAAAAAATTTCGTCACCCCAAGATAAAAGGTGGGAGAAAAAGTTCTCAGAAAATTATTGTAAAACATTTATTTATTCACCTATTACACCCGTACAAAGACAGAACTAACATTCAATGTACTCCCCTTCAAATTCGAGCACTTCCTGCCACTTTTTTGTACCACCGTACTCTTGCCAACTGTGCCTTCGCCCCAAGCCAGATTGATGCATTCATTTGCCACCGTTGCATTTGAACCCAAGAGCCATTCATGCACCATCAACAAGCTAATTTGCTCGCTTGTTAACACTCCATCTTGAAAAAAAAAAGGATAAAGCTCTCGGCGTTGATCAATCCCTGAGGGATGCGCCATGCATTCGACTTCAATTTTTAACTTCGTCTGAGGTGATTGAATGCATATCTGGCCTTTACAATGACTCGCGGTGGCCTCCCGCTGAACCGAGTCAGTGCTGCTTATCCTCCCAGACAAGTCTGAGACCTGTCTGGTACCAATTTACCGATCCCGGAGGGATGGATGGCTTGGTGAGCCATGAGCGCGAGATCGAACCACTGAGCGCATGTGGCGCAGAGCGCATGTGGCGCAGTGGATAGAGGTGCCCTGCGTCGCACACGAGGTCACTGGTTCGATTTCGCGCTCATGGTCCACCAAGCCATCCATCCCTCCGGGATCGGTAAATTGGTACCAGACAGGTCTCAGACTTGTCTGGGAGGATAAGCAGCACTGACTCGGTTTAGCGGGAGGCCACCGCGAGTCATTGTAAAGGCCAGATGTGCATTCAATCACTCCATCTTGAAATAAGTAGATAAATTATCAACCAATTTACGGGGGAAAAGACGGGCTTTCAAATGAGCCCAAAAACACAAGAAATGGCCGACACCCAAAAAAGTTACAAGCATTTTCTTAGAACATTTTCCCCGACCTATTAATCAGAACACTATTACATCTGAGGAATTTATTCAAGAACAACAGCAACTATTAGTGAAACATTATTCTTCAACTGGAAATATGGAAATGACATCTTTATCCAATTTGCGGAATACTCTCCAACCAACGCTAAGAGAATCACGGCACGAATTCTAAGCTGTATTCAAATTGTTGTTGTCTAAGTGAATGCTTGTAAAAGGCATCATATTGAATCGTTGACACTTTCACAAGCCACGGAGACCAGTCACGACCAAAATATCTCTGAAAAAGAAGTGGTAATAGTTGAAATAATACTGATCCATAAACATCAGTTGTCCATGATAAAATCCTCAATGCTCCAATCCATCACACGTTGAATATTCCATCCAACGAAGAAGGATTACTTCGATGTTTTGAACATCTATAATGAAGTGTCTTATGCAAGGACGCCAAAAAAACCCTTGCTAGTCATACAAAAATCCTGGCTGATGCGCGTATATCAAAAATGTCATTAGTAAAAGACATCCTGGACTAAGTCACACGTGCCCTTCGCACGAGAAGAATTTTAGTTTTGAAACTACATGCACAAGTTTTACGAATCCTTCGGTTTCATATTCAATGTCGGGGAGTCAATAAACGTACAAATATCCCAAACAAGGAGCCTTTTAGACTCGTTGGCCCCGATTATCTCGGCCCACTTGATTTGCCACTGGATGTCGATTTATTGCTTCTTCGACATGCTCGTTCTAGAGTAGAATTGCTAAACATTCGCAGAAGTGTAATCAAACCGTCATAAAACTGCTAGAAAGCAATGAAATCTAGAGTTTTTGTATATTACAACAAATAAACGTCGAACAAATATAGCAGTAAGTAACTGATTTGCATTTATAGCCTTTTCTTACACAACATACTAATCGCATCACTTCTTCTTTTTTTTTTTGTTCGGTTTTCTAGAATCATTCAGTGAGTATTCTGGACACATTCACCTTCATCCTCCATCACCACGGTAATTGAGGAAATTTCAATTTTCCTTGAAGTTGTGTGGATGGTTCGATATCGGGCTTATGGCCCACTAAGTCATCCATCCGTGGAGCCCTGCAAAGTGGTACCGGAATGGTCCCAGACTTGTCTAGGTGTATAAACAACTCGATATAGATATAGCGGTATCGGACTCAATATAGCGGTAGGCTACCGCGACTCATTAAAAGGTTAGATATGCGCTCAACCATTTAAATCGATGCTTCAAAAAGTCGAATGCGTGAGGGATTGATCAACGCCGAGAGATCAATCCTTTATCCTCTATTCAAAGAGGGAGTAAGCTTTCAATGACAAGCAAACGCTGTGTCACATTAACTAAACTATACATTTTTTCTCACCGGGATTATCAGCACACTTCGAGTGTAAGGTGGTGTTGAAAAAGTGATTGGCACTATTGCCACCGACGTTACCGAGATACGCTTGAGATTTATAGCAACAAATTCAAGATATATTGGAAACAGACTATGCCAATCTGCATTCACATGTCTCAAAAATATAGCTCGAAAGTAAAATGCTCTTTTTCAGAACGGAAAGAATAACTTCATCACTAAATTTTTGTTGTTGCAAGACTGATGTTATCAGCCGTGGAAGAATTTGAAGACTGTGTTGCTAGAAGAACTTGCTATCTATTTGCAAGAAAAATTCGTAAATATAGACTCTCTTTTAGAAGACTATCGTTTTTGCTGATTATGTTGATTAGCCGGACTTATGTCAGACGAGTTGGCTCATCTACAAAATAGAGTAGCGTGGAAAACAGAAGGCAACGTTACAAGCTTAAGGTGATCAACTGGTTGAGAAGAAGTCCTATATTAGTATTTTGAAGGACTGCAAATCGAAATTACTGAGGAGAACTATTGAATCTGTAGTCTTACACTAACACATGGTCGTCACATCTGCATATTGTTAAGCGTACCTCATAGGATTGATAATAGCGATGGTGTCCAACAGGATAAGATGATTACGCGACTGAATTGCCTTCCGTTATTGTGAAATTCTATGCTCATCAGCTTTTTTTGACAGGTGAAGTGATTAGAGTTTCATAAGCACTGGTATTTGCGCTTCCGCTTGCTTTGTTATTGGATCTTTCGTCCCAATAACGAAACTACCGCAAAATCCACTCGCATATTTGAGCTCACGATTCAGACATCTCAAACAAAGTAAATGGTTACATATTGCGCCAATTTATAAGATAAGCTTTGTGAGAACAGTTTAAGTCCCTTTCTTCATTACCATGAATTTTACCTTATTGTTTAGAGAAAAAATGCTTCATTGTGTTAAAGATTGCATAACAATTGAGCTTGAATACATCGATTTCCCAGTGACCGAAATTGAGCGCTAAGAAAAAGAGCACTCAGATCTTTTAGTGCCTTTAGAGAAAAAAGCTTCATTGTGTTAGAAATTACAATTTGGTGTCGTCGATAGCAACAGTGTCAATCACTTCTTCAACATCACCTTTACACTCAAACTGTGCTGATAATCAGAAAAAATGTATAATTCGGTTGATGTGACACAGCGTTTGCTCTTCATTGAAAAGCTTACTCTGTTTTTGAATAGAGGATAAAGGATGAGTCTCTCGGCGTGATCAATCCCTCATGCATTCGACTTTTTGAAGCATCGTTTGAGGTGATTAAGCGCACATCTAACCTCTTTAATAACTCGCGGTAGCCTACATATCGAGTCAGTGTTGTTTATCCTCCCAGACAGGTCTGGGACCATCTAGAACCACTTTGCCGACTCCAGAGGTATGGATGGCTTAGTGAGCCATAAGCCCGAGATCAAACCATCGTCCTCGTGTACGACACAGAGCGCCTCTAACCATTGCGTCAAATGCGGTCAACTTTGAATAAAGAGCGTAATATCACATACATTCTAAAATATGAAATGAAACATTGCTTTGCTATCAATTCTCCGCAATGTACTGCACGATTTTCTATTCACTGCCCATCAGGAGTGAACCGACGGAAACTCCTTTTGTTGACCAAGTAACTGGTATTTCTTTGATTTACATTGACTGCTGGTTTCATCTCAAGGAGTGGTCCGAATATTCAAGAACTCTCAGAGGCACCCTAACGAGAGGCATTGAAGTGACGGCTTTTCGAACTGCAGTGATGGGGCCTTTTTTTGAACTGTTTTGATATTGCACTGTCATCAAACTTTTTTTCGGAGAAGCTACTTAATAACAGATTTTGATACACGTTATTGTTCCCGTCCTTTTACTTCCGTGTTAATAATTTCGTCCGGCTGACGAAATCATCGCAAAGTTACGCCCACATCTGAGTTCACGAGTCAGGCGCTCATTTGGACTGCAAAGTGATCATTTCGAAGATCGACGTAATGAGACATATTCAAACAGAAGCTTATGTGGAAAAAAGCGAAGTGTTTGAAAACGGAGAAGATTTGCTCAATAACTAGAATTTTAGTTTTTTGACTAGTACTATCTTATATGACCTTCTGCCTTCTCATTTCGTCTCCAAAATAAGCTTGTTTTCCTGCTTTGTGTGATTGTTCTGGTTGTCGCCAAGGTAAAATGACAGCTCTTATGGATTGGATAGAGGGTCAGCGCGGCTAGATGAATTCCTTGCGTTGAAGTAGCTGAGATTCCGCATAACAATGTCATTGACGCACTGCATCTCTTCAATCAGAAATTGCTCTTTCTTGCGAAGCTTTATTGCTAACGCACCAATGAGCGCATGATACTAGAACGGACATATTCTGACACGTCTTGGGTCGTCAGTGTTCTAAGAGTATCTTTGTGAGTGGTCTTGCAAGCAGACTGCGCCGTCCTTTTTTTGCTGCAATAATAGCAAAAATGAAGCTAGGCAATTTATTTCTTTTTGCTTGAAAGGTCGTTAAAAGCGTCGTTTCCTTATGTGTTTTTATAAAGAAAATGTTTCATATGATGGTTTTTAAAAGTAGTTCAAATTGTTTTGTTTCAATAATGTTCAAATACGCATTTCATTGCGAACATTTTGGCATACAACTCGCCTATACTTGATTCAAGATGGGGCTGTCGTGGGTAAAATTTCCCTTGGTACTCATGCATGAATGACTCGTACGGGAAAAGGTGCTAGTTAAGCGGCGCACAAGATTAATGGAGCGTGGAGCCAGCTTCATCTTGAAGCAAGTACGGCAAGTTGTACCAAAATGATTTGATTCCAAAAATCATATCAAAAATCAAAGCGGCAGAAACTTTGCAATTTTGTCGGATGATAACGCTCGACCTCATGTTGCAAAACCGATCGGAAATGTCATAAAAGAATTGAGGTGGAAAGTTTAAAAATGCTCTCTCTGATCCGCCTTACTCTCCCGACACTGCACCGTCAGATTAGCTCTTAAAATTACCAAATTCAAAATCTGAGCTAGTAAATTTCAAAAAAGTAGCGTTTTTCGGGTACAAAAGTCGTAATCTTTGAAGTCGTATGAAACCATCGTATGAAATTCTTTGTGCATAAAAAGCATGAATGAACAGCACTTTCAATGTGCTTTCAGAAAAAAAGGGAGTTTGAAAATCTTATTTTTAATATTATTACAGCCAAAAAAACGGCGAAGTCATATTTGTACACTTAATAATTGATGCGAGTGATCACTTCCTCAGAGAAACCCTGAAGAAAACAGCGAACGATCAAAGCTTATAAGACAGCATTTTGGAAATATTCGCAACTGAAAAATATGGATTAATGATAAAGAAAAATTTTTGATCCAAAACGTGTACCAATCATCCAAACACTGAGGGAGTAATATTGTTCAAAATTTTCTAAACCGCCTGTGGCAACTCTTTCGATGAAAACTTGACAAGGAGCTTTACCGCGATCTTCGGCTAAATCTTCCAGAGCATTTCCAGATACACCTTCGTTGATGAGCTAAAGCTATGCCTACATCTCCAGTTATCACTAAGCCATGGAGAAAGATTTTCAAAGAAATTATTATTATTTAAAACAAGAAGTTTGATCAGATCAGTTAAATATAATACTTCGCTATCACAACTACTAAACGGGGTATGAATGACTAATAAAAACACAACCTACTGAACATTACAACAAGTCTTCTCAACTTCACAGTAATAGAAAATTATTTTCCAAGAAATCAAAATAAACCTTTCACTAAGTCTGTTATCACAACGAACATTGGAGAAGGAGAAAGAGAAGTTCCTATTACGCTTGAAAGACCGGAGTCTTACTTAGTAATGCTTGCCAATCAATTTCACTCCGTAAATAAATACTGTCGCTGTGGTATTCGAAGACTGAGTTTACAGTCACCTTAACCTGGAGAATCAAACTGATACTTGTGCGAATATAATTATTGTCTTCCATCAGGGACAATGCACGATTTTTTTAAAGATGAATATACTACTGTGAATCGAAAGAAAGACTTTCACTAAACCTCGTCATAAAAAATGAAAACTCCTCATGAACTGTGCTTTTCAATACTATATGGAGTATGACTCGCTCGAACTAGAAAGTTACTCCATAATTAACTGACATATGTGTTACATACAAGAATTCTTCACTTCGTGATTATCCTATTCAGCAAATACGAGGTTGCTAAAATGATGATTTAAATAGTACAGATAAACACTACAATACATGTGGTCGTTATGGCTGATGTTTCGGCGCCTGCGCCAAAAGAATGTCGCAGCTAAACAAACGATTTACTTCATCCGTCGCTGTGTGAAACATCAAGTCGCCTCGAGCTTCGTATTACGAAAGCGACCCTACGAAATATGAAGTCGATCAAAGGACAAGCATGGAATATTGGACATAGAGTTGCGACTGCTAAGCGAATCTCTTCAATGCAAGCAGGACTAGATATACGTTCAGTTGAAAAGTTCAAATCGAAAGAATATTATTGTGCTCAATATTTAGAAGATCACCTTTGAATGAAAATTGTAGTGACTCAATTTTAATATGCCAGCTTTATTAGGATGAGCGCCAAAATAACCTCATGCAGAAAATTTGAGAATTTATTAAGCAAATTGCAAAAAACAGCTTCATTAAAACTTCAATACCGTTTACGAAAAGCTCAGAATTCAAACTCTGGCTGATAACGTGTCAGAAAATGAAGAGTCACCATATTGGGGAGAAGCGTGACTCGTTATGACGTTGCGCGCTCATTATTGGAACTGACCAAATGTTATAAGCCTCTATAAGATCCTCATGAGGATCTCATGAAAAGCTTGAAATATGTTGTCAGTTTCTGCCAGGATCTATTCAACATTAAGCGAGATCTCAAAAAGCAGCCGACTATAAAGTTATCAAAGCTACGGTCAAACTTTTCGCCAATATAAGCCATCTCTGAGGAAACCCTGGGTAGGGTCGCATGCAGTCTGCACCAGCTCTAAGATCATGTTTTCTACAGAACAAGTTTAGACTCGTCGCACAAAAAAAAGAAAACAAGAAGTAGGAACGATTCCAACATCTCCTTTTCCTTGAATCTTCCTCAGACATTAAAACCCAACGATGTAGTTGATCTCAGTGTTTGCGAAGTTTCGAACGACACCCAAAATTTTCAACCACTTTCACGATAGAAAGCTAAGTTTAAACCTCACAGCACCACAAAAATGTGAAATGCGATAGGTCTGAGAACCATAAAACCAAAGACCATCAGACTACCAATTAATGATGAAGGCGGAGAGTTTGTTGTAATTCTCTGTCACTTAAATGTTGTTAACCTGTCACAACGGTACTTCGAAGTTTTATTGAAGTGTTTTACGCAATTTGCTTAACCCTTCAAGAAGCAGCGTTGATGGCATGTGGTTTCGCCCCGACGCTTGCGCGACACTTCTAAAGGTCAGCATTTGCGTCTCTGTGAAAGAATGTCGTGCTGCCTGCCTATGCGTTCTCACAACCTCCTTCATTCTTACGGTACGAGATGTCCGCGTTATGGTAGGTGATTGAGACCGTGATAAAATTGAGAGTGAGAAAAAAGGCAGAGGAAAGTACGCCATGGGTATGGGCAATTAGTTTCTGGGAAGCAGCCAGAGGGTGTAACTCAAAGAAAATAAAAGGTTTGTGCGAAAAGTGTTACAAAACAAAATGCTTGTCACAAATGATTTGCACATTGCAGTGCAGTGCAGTGCCATTTCAACGACTTCGCTCGAGAATTTTTCGGTCACTCTCAACTATGGACCGTTATTCATTGGCGCAATCTTTGTCCTTAACGTGCTCTACTTCTCTTAATCCACTATGTTCTTGAGGTAATACCCCATTCCTCGTTCAAGTCATCTCCATGATTAACTTCAATGAAACCACGTGTAGAGGTGGGGCTCTTCAGAAGGACCATCAGTTCATGAAGAGATCTGCCTTACCGACCCCTGAGGGACGGTTGGCTTGGTGCGAGTGCGACATCACACCAAGGACCTTGTGTGTGGCACAAAGCACATAACCATTGCGCCGCATGCGAAGTGGAGAGTCTCTGAATATCCCTTTGCGGAGAGCGCCATTTTCGGCTGGCGTGCACCTCGGACGGTTTATGAAGAGAGCTTGCCGGCGCCTGCTGCAAGGCTAATGTGGTAGTTTTTCTAATAAATTCTATACTTTTTTCATTAATAAATGAGATTTCTGTATTAGTAAATAGTCAAATATGTTAGAACAGACTTCAATGAAGTCTTTTTTACTAAAGATAACGTAGATGCTCCATTCATAATTCTCACTTTCAAAGAGAAAAATCAAGTATTCATGAAAAGGCTATATTTAGAACATTTATCAAACATTTCTGTAATATTTTATTTATACTTGCCCACAATTAAATCAAATTCACCTTCTATATCTTTCAGTTTTCTTATATTTCATTGCATCAAGTGCATAAAATTGATTCATCATACTGCCCGATAATTGGAAAACAGTAAACTGTTTCTCAAAAATATTGTTTGTTATTGCATGCGATCCCACTTCATCGAAATTTCTCAACATTTTTTTTGATCGACAGTACACTTTAGATTCCCATTTCTCGGATCAATGCGTAATGTCTTTTCAATTTTTTATTCATAGCTGTGGTTAGGGAAGAAGAGATGAAGGTGTAGCGAATCCTGCCCGTTACCTTCACTATTATTGAACTCCGATAAGAATGCATTTTTTATTTTTCTAAAATGTCTTATTAGCCATTCGATAGCTAAGATCAAGTAAATTTGGGCGACGTATGTTAATTTTTGAATGACCTATTCTCTTCGCTGTAGCAGTTGCAAGCATATTTTGTTTCACACTAAGGAATTTCTCGTCGAGTAAAGGTTCTTTCATAAACAGCTAATAACCATTAGATAGAGCAAATTTTAGCAATTTCAACGATATTGTTTCTCAAAAAGGATTTTTTGGAGTGCTGTGACTGTCAAAAGAAGACTACATTCGCAAGTTTGGATCATTTTCGATAAACGCATTCCGTTTTGACCTTTTGGGAAGAACGCGTTTTCTGATTTTCTTCGGTGTTATGATATCCATTCGATAGCTCAAATCTCGGAAACTTCAATAGCCGTGCTTCATTTCAAATGACTTCCTTGATACGCTCTGACACTAAAAATAATATTATCTTTCACACCCAAGTACTTCTTGCCCAACATAGTTTTTTCGCTAAACTTTGATAATTTTTCGACAGCCTAAATAATCTCCACCATTTCCATGGAAACTTTGTTTCAAAATAACTCCTTATCGTACTGTAGCACTCAGAAGGAAATTTTCTTTCGCAGTTAGTTGATATATTGGTAAACGGACGGTGATTTGGGGCCAATGTCGCAAAATCGCACTCTTTGGAGTGCGAAAACCAATATTTTCTTTTGACTGATACAGTTCTCTAAAAAGTCCTCTCTTAAAATAAACTACGTCTTCCTAACTTCTGAGAGTTGCCTATCGAACGCTCACTAACTGTTTTTAGAAAAAACTTTCGCAGGCGAAAAAACCTCAAATGCGTTTTATTTTGACTTTTACAGAGCAAGAAACAGGCCATTTGAGAAAAAAAACGGTTCAAATTTACTTGATTTCAGCTATCGAGTACTAATAATCTAGAGGAATAGGTCTTTTTGCAAAAAGTAAAAGCTCACTTGCGTAATCATTATAATGCGATTGCATGTGACAGAAATTGTTTTCGAAATAAGAATTTGTAAGATAGTTTGGTGTCATCCTTTCCAAGAATACGTCTACAAAAGTTCGTTTAGTGATGATTTAGGCTTTGTTGGCAAAGAAAGAGTTTGTAAGAATTGAAATCTAACTATATAATTACAAAAAATCCTCTATGAATTAGAAAAATTGAATGGAGAAACGCAATCTTTTATTTCTCATTGATGCCTACTGTGGATTTATTTCTAAACAACAATCTTAAATCAGAACTTTTCAAGCTATCGATTGACTACAAAAGCATCAAGAAGATGTGAGAAATTGTTCAATAACAGATGAAATATACATCTTTTTACACAATGTGGTTTTCCCATTTGAAAATTCAAGATTTTGGGAAATATTAGCTTTAATTTTGCTAAAATCATTCATAGAGAACCCTTATCGGTGCAATGTTCCTTTGAGAGCTTTATTAACCCGAATTCGTAAAAGAGCACACACCACTGTTCGTAGCCCGTTCAAAGGGCGCGCCTAGCTGAGAATCATATTAACCCTCATCGTCCGCAATGGGATATAACAAATGATATGTCAATTCTGCACTGATTTTCAGGTTTGAGCAAGGCATACTGCATGGTTTGGTAGTAGTGCGTCTAGGCTCTGAAGAAAGTGGGATCGTCGTAATGTCAGCCATCACATCCGTTTTGCGGAAGTTATACAAACCAGGACAGTTCATGAGCAGATTTTAATTTTATGAGAATGCTTGATGAAAGTCTTTCTTTCGAATTACAGCAACACATTTGTCTTAAAAGAGTCATACATCTTCTCTAATGGAAGACAATCATTATACTCGCGCAAGCGTCAGTTTGATTCTTCAGGTTCAGGTGATTGCTGAACATTTAAGTTTTCAAAGACCACTTACACTGTGTTTATTCATGGAGTGAATCTGTTTGGCATGCATTACTAAGTGAGACTCCGGTCCTTCGTACGTAATACGAACTTCATCGTAAGTGAACTATTTTGGTACTGGTACTCCTTGAAGCGATACTCATGACGGACTAACGTTTGAGCTCTGGACTGGTAGGGTAATTTTGTGAATCCTCCATGAACATACTCAATGTTGTTGACAATGCAATTTATTCTCAACAGTACAGTGCAAAAGTGATGGTGTTACCTTCTTCAGAGCCTTGATGAGTCAAATTGACATGCGGTTTTCAGAAAACACCCTTTCTTAACATTTGAAAGCGCGTGTATCTTAATTGATACAATGCGTTTTCATAACTTTTGCCAGACAGAGTAATTTTGCTAGATTTGATGAATCAGTCGATAAATTGGAGAGCTGATATTAAATTTCTTCTTTCAAAAAGATTTCTGGGTGCACGTAGGCGAGGAAGGAAAGATTACCCCTCAGCGTTGGAGTAATCAGCCCTTTGACTCTAGTTTACAGTGGGTTGATTTTAATCACTGTGGTTTGACATCTATGATTAGCGGTTTCGTAATAGTCCTTGAAAAAGTGACCCTTTTATGCATAAAATTCGTAGCAATTGCATAGCAATAATATGTATGACTTTCATTTTTACACGACCTATTATCACAATTTGCTGCCTGAATTCCATTACTTTTTGAATTTGATTTTCTTCCTAACATTCATTCTCGACAAATCTCTTCAAATACCTCACTTGTTTCTTCGCTCGCTGCTTAACAAATCCGTCTTCTTTATGAACGTCGTAGTATGAAAGACAGATCTTACAATCTCCGAGACAGTTAAAGTATGGAGTTCTTTGAGGCGTTTGTTGATTGCCTAAAAGAGTGTGTTGCGCAAAGAGATCGAAACAGCGCATCGCTAACCGCGTTGCACCACACTGCACTGCTATCCGTTGCGTTACTCCATCTCCACTGTAGACAATCAGTTCGGAAACGCGATCTAGTCATTGCCAACAACTCATCAATATTGCATTTTGAACTCTTCTCTCGCAATACTAATGCCAACTTTCAGAGCTGTTTTCCGTGGACGTCGACATTGGATGTGTGCTTGTTGTTGAGCAATTCCCAAAATAGCATGCCCTGCCCATTCAAGAAAATTGAGAGTATAATGTCCGAGCATGGAACCTGGGCTTTGGCCAAACTGCCTTCGCCACACAACATCCAATAGGCTTGGCGCGTGTTGTTCTTGTAGTAGACCCGGGACTCGTCTCCAATGATGCTCGACTTGAGAAAGTCCTGCCGTGCGGTCGCGGCAGAAAACTTCCCAGAGAATCACTCGCTGGGCGGTCGTGGTCGATCAATGCATGAAGTATTCACCGAGACATCACCAAGCAAAAGTCCTTTTCATTTAGACGACGAGCTATGGTGCAACGACCGCATCCAGGTGCCTGCTCAAAATCACTAATACTAGCATCCGCATGAACTACCAGCTCATGGCACAGACGTAATCGTCTAAGGCGACTGATTGACCAGAGTGTGACTGAGTTTTAAAGCTCGTTCGCCTTCATAGAAGTGTTTGAACCAGTGGCTCACAGTGCGACTGTGGTAGTGCGTGGCCTGAACGAAGCGTTATTCTTCTCGGTCGTTTCCTTTGCAGTGGTCATCAATTTATATTCGTGAATCATAATCGAGTGTATCTGGTGCTGATCCAGTTCCATTCTTAGTTAACTAGCCCGCAGCCGCGTGCCCTTTTGTACCCTCTCGACTAAAGCTACTAGAGCATTTTCCAACATACCACAGCCTTTTGGCAATAACCCGATAACCCAAATAGTAGAAGAACTGAACAAAACGATAGTACGAAGGTAATAGTAGGGAAACCCACAGCATTCGGTGATCTCCAGCACGCAAAAAACTAGTCCTTACGTCTAGGTGTTCAGATACTTGGCGTCACTCTATTCTTCTACTCACTTTTTCACCAGCTTATTTCAAGTAGATTCTTAGTCGTTTGATTTGCTCAACGACGCGATGTCAATTTTAGCCGTGATGATTGTGAGCTAGCATGATGACTTCATGCAGATTGCCATCGAGATTCAACACATTCACGTTGACCGCATATAACTTGTTTGCATCTGTGTATGTCATTTGTTTGGTATGCACTTACGTTCATTGGGCTTTAGTGTGAATTTGTGGATCTAATCAACCAGTAAAAATTTTCTCATTCTATACAAGATTTTTCATTACCTATTTCAAAAGACCTCATCATACCCACTGTGCGAACTCCAGCATTTCCCGTATCCCACTTGCTTCTTTTCACTCTTCCTTCACAAAGGTGTTTCAGAATTTTACATGTAGTTTCGACTTCCACTTGAAGAGCTCGTCTTTCACGAATTTTGTATAATGCTAGTCGAGTGGAATCTCCATGTATTCTTAAGCACTTTTATGCTTAGTCGTTGACATGTGATTCTAAGTTGTTAGAGAGGAAGTCGAACCAGCACCTTGCTCTTAATAACCTCACTAAACACTTGGCCATTCCTACAGAAATGGGTGAAATTACGAGAGTTTTCACTATAGTCTGTAAGGATGTTTAATGTTCTTTCGAGATTCGGACGCCAGTGGCATAAGTACATTTAAGCGGTATCGCCCACCATCGCTAGCAAACGATCCACACTAAACCATACTTTATAACAGGCATGGAGAGACGTTATTTATGGTGATAGCACATAATATTGTGTTATAACCATTTTTTCAGTCGCCGGATTACAGATGGTAGTGAACATGTAGAAGTCCTTCAAATCTGCTGTGTTTAAACCCTGGTTTAAACATTCAGTATAGTTTGTGGGAATGTTTAAAGCCTTTTCGAGGTTGATACGCCAGTGGCATGCATAAGTTTCGGCAGTACCGACCGCTTCATCATTGCTACACGCCTCAAACGTACTATCACCATGACGTCTTACCATTACTGCTATAAAGTAGACTTACTGTGGGGCTTGCGGCACTGATGAAGTTGGCGATACCACCGAAACGTACGTATGCTACTGCGTATCACTTTCGAAAACGCTTCAAACATCTTCACAGAGTATATAGAATGTTTATAGCTAGGTTTAGAAACAGTCAGTTGGAAGGTTTTTAATGTTGTAAAATTTTAACTGTGGTCTCTTATAAGTTTTGGCACTACATTTCACTCATGCACAGATGCTCAAAGACAAGAACGTCGCTCAAAAACTGCCCCATCGTCATCTTTATACTCCATTTCTAGCCAAGGTAATTATCTTCAACGAAAAGTGAATTTTCTCGGGAGTCAACGTCGTTTGGTTGTCACTAGGCCAACGAGGAGCTCCACTCCACGTACACATCGATTAACGCCAGAGGCCATGCTCATCATCTTCAGAACCAGAGCGGGCCGATTCACTGGGACTTTCTGCCAACTGGAGAGATGATCAATGCCAACGCTACTGTGGGCACCTGGGCCGCTCCAATCGGGCCCTCTCACGTCGACGTCGCCGCAATTTCTCCCGCTTCAAGATAACGCAGGCCGCATGTTGCCAAATTGGCAAAGAGGAAGCTGACAGAATCAGGCCGGGATTTACTGGATCATCCGCCGTACAGCACTGACTTGTCGCCGTCTGACTATCACCTCTTTCAACTGCGCTTCTAAGCAAGAGGAGGTTCTGAGACTTCAATCATTCGCGTCGAGGATTGGCAACTTTTTTGAACCCAAAGCTGACGAGCTCTATGAGCGCTGTGTTGAATTGTTGTTTGAGAGATGGCAGCAATGTTTTCAAGCTGATGGTGTATACTTTAGATAGTGTTGCTAAGATTCTTCATCAGTTCTGGCTAATAAATTTGGTGTTTATTGCTCTAGTGCCAAAACACATGAGAAGACCTAACAAATTTGGAAGAATGCTGGGTGATATGGAAAACCTTAGGGGAAAGTTGAACTCGCGTTTCACTCTTGCAGAGGCCTGTCAACCAATACTCTACCTAATCCCTTGCTGTGCTATCGCTTTTTTTGCGACACAAGGTAGCGAAGCCGTCAGCCACCAACCTTCGACGGGTTCTGTTTTGTTTGGTAAGCACATGCCGGAATCGAACCTCAGCAAGATTGACAGCTCCTGATTAATAGTAGTTTACAAGAGTTTTATTTTACCACTTTAAGGGCATTGTTGTGGTCTTATAGCCATCTAGCAACAATGCTGAATGATATATAGAACTCGGAATCCCTCGTGAAAGTTAAACTTGCATTTAACCCTTGCCCGAACCAGTAATTGTGAGACGCGTGTCCAATTACTGCTTGAGACTCAAAGTTTTGTATATTACTCACCATTCATGGATGTAATTGGTCAAACATTTAGTGAAGATAAGCCGGATAAGATCAACTAAGTTGACAGCCAATAGCGAAGAAGTTTCGCCAAATAAAAACCACATTAATTTTTCTCTCCACTTTTGTTATGAAAGTGTTTGACTTAGTTGATGCACGTCAATAAGACTTTTTCGGGTGAAGAAGGCAAGACTGCCGAAATGATTGCCAGCTATACGAACTGTGTTGTACTATTTTGTACAAAATAAAGGTGTAGTAAAAACCTCGTGTTTGTTGATCACGAGAAAGTCACAGAATTATTTAGTCAATATTAAGGTTAATCGATAGTCGATCTTGGAAACTACATTATTTCTGACAGATGAGATGACTTTTTGAGCATGTCCGGCCATTCAGAAGCCCGAGGCATTGAAATCCTCGCTTACTTGTACTTAGGAACGAATGACTGCTGATGGAGATATAATTTGAGGTTTGGATGTTAGTGGTTTACGTACGTTTCAACGATCTCGCCCGCCTCATCAGAGCTACACGCCCACCGTCGACCTTAGATAGCAGGTAATGGGTGACACAGTGTGTTAATACCAGAAAACATGAAGTGTTCTCTGTGTAATTTTACGGAGAGTGTAGTTCTGTTGAGGTGCCGAGACCCTCGAAACGTATGTGCCAAACTGTGGAAAAGTTAACAACTTTCTTTCAGTATATATATAAAATCCATTATATATGAAATGTTTATAGCGAGTTTTCGAAGACAGCGATTGAAGGAGAATTTCTATAGTTCTCATAAAATTTGATTATTGGCAACCGTCAACCATATAGTCAGGAATAAACTCGGCTCACATGTTGGAAAGATTGCATATTCTACTCACATCTTTGAGTGAGAAATGAAGAAGTTCACACTGACAAGATGATTTCGACATCCAAAATTGAAAATATAACCTAGAAGAGTAGGAATTATTTAGGAACTAAGAGTGTTAGAACATAGATATAACGTGTGATGGCTTCGAGTGTACATGCCAATACTCTTTGCTTGAAACAATCACTTGGCGTACCTCATGGTGCAGTTTTTGTGTAGGTATGCACTATTCCTTACGTCACTGTAGATTGATTTGCTACGAGTCATTGTGAGCTTGTGAGCGAGCAAATGTGAGAGGATATGCGTCGTTGTGCCGAGAGAAGTTGCCCCCGCCTGTGGGTAATGGGTCGTTGTCGGCCACGCCCCGAGTCGCCAATGTTCGCAATGTTGTGGCGACTGTTGGTGGCGGTAATGGTGATATCCTGGCTGACCCCAAAGTTGTCGCTGGCACAACTGCCAGTGTGCACGCGGGTGCAGGCGTGTTCCGCTCATGTCAACGAGTTTCCTCTAGCCGACGTCGACTCATCTGGGTGGGGATCTGGTGACGTACCCGTCTATGATGAGGTGTTCAACCCTGCACCTTTCGACTACTCACAAACGCCAGAGGCAACCACCTACCACTTGTGCGAATGCGCAAATAATCAGACCTGTGACAGCGAGAAAGAAGAGAGGTACGAAGACTTGTGCAGAACCTTTTTCACTTTTGTGTAGAACAACCAATAACGAAACGTGCTATTCGTTTAGGATTATCCACTTAGATGAGATAGTCAGGCTAACATTCTGCGAAAACGTCCACTCTCAACTTCCTTTGGAATGCAAAGGTACACGTGGACTGCCGCGAGTGATCGGTATCGCTCATCCTTCAGGTTAGCTGACAATTAGCAGCACTACCTCTCAGCACATTCTCGACGTCAAATCCATGCATTTCTCCTATGCTTTCCTAGAGAGGAACTAAAATTTCATTCACAAATAAGCAAAGGTTCTCTCTTTGTATACTTATCGCTTCTCTGACTGTTTTGAGATCTGCTGTAATGGTACACGGTAAGGAATTTTAGGAAATTGTTGTACTTCGATGCAAAAATTTCGATGATCATTTTACGTTTATATGTTAAGTTTTGTTCTAACAGCGTTTTGTTTTTGTGATAAAGTGAAGGAAAGAGTAGTTGATGGAATACTGCTTTGTATGAGTACTTGCTATGGCATTTGTGTTCTTTATCATCGAATTGGCATATGGAACAAGTGAGATCTGCCTCTTCTTGAACCGACTACCAGTACTCTAATTTCTTATCATGTTTTTCCCACTAACAACTTGTCGTCTCTTCTGCTCTGCTGCCACTGTTATCAACTATTGAAACGGTTCAGTATTTCTACAAGTACCTGATTAAGGGAAAAGTTTCAAACTATGTATAAGATTTATAGAAGACAAAACTTTACTCAATCAGCCTGGATTTTCTTGTAAACTTAGATCAATCGGCTGTTCAAAAAGACGATAGCATCGAAATGCTCGTTAAATAGAAGCTGTATAACATCTTCATATAAGCTGAAATATCTGAAGAAAAATGACAGAGGAATGTCTTACCCTGCATCATTTATACTCGGCTCAAAATATACGATATTTGCTTGAATTCTCGGATATATAGCATATCGCAATGAATACCGCATCCTTCATCAATCACCATTTCTTGTTCCGTCTCAAAAAGCTTTCCTCTCATTTCCATTTTTTGCTATCATCCATCCGCCAATGTTCTACATCATGTACACCTTGTGCTTGCACTACTGCATTCGATGCTTTCCACGAGAATCTCTTACTCTGAGATGACAATAATGTTTGTAATGGAAAATTTGGAGTTTCCGATGCGTGTTACATCATCAGATGAGCTATGTTGATCAATTAGGAACTGACAACTAGGAGACAGCTGCTGCCAACTTACATCCTATGGTGCTTCTTCAACTTTCTATCGATTGATACCACCACCTTACAAATCACTGCATTTATCACTTATCTCTTCGCAGCAGCCGATGTTAGATTGATCGTCTTGTCATCGACAAAAATGAGACTCATTGTTAGACATTCTAGACAGGAAAATGGCACTTTGATGTTAGCAATCGGAACGTCCTGGGATTCAACCGTGAGCTGGAAAATTGGTTGATTGGAGGAGCAGAGGCTTTAAAAAAATCCCAGAGAATGCCTCATCGCTCTGTACCATTTGCGGTATAATTCAACTAAATGAACCCCCTTCTCTTGTCTGAGTAAGAGCGTATGTGGCACAGTGGTTGAAGGTGCCCTGCGCATACAAGGTCCATGGTTCGATCTCGCGCCCGTAGCTCACCAAGCCATCCATCTTTTCGGAGTCGGTAAATTGGCACCAGACTTCTCTTGAAGGATAGTAGCACTGATTCGATACAGTAGTAGGCGACCGCGAATCATTGTAAAAGCCAGATATGATTCATTTTATCTCATGCAAAGCAAACAACTGAACACTGAAAAAGAAAAGAAAAAAGAAAAGAAAAAAAAGAGAAAAAAACTGAAGTATGGCGCATACCCCTGAGAATGATCAACGACGGAAGCATTTGTACCTTTTGTGAAAAAGTGGTTCCTCATCTTACGAAACTGACCTAATATCCCTAATGTTTCCAATCCGTGCCTCCTCTTATTAGACATGTTACTTCTTCATTGATGCGTTTTCATCTTACGCTTCGTTGATTTATTATGAACCATAAATCGATGTCTGAGGTTCTGTAGAATTACGAAATGGCGGTGGGATTTCACAAAGCAAATTTTCTTTGGTTGCAACAGATTATTAACTTCTTGATTTTCACATAAACTCTGATTAAGTGGTTCTCTATTAGCCATGGGTCAGCTGATTTTAAAACCAGCTCAACAATTTTGATATCGTAATTAATTTTGGTAGTTTAGAAGAACATTGTGGATCGTTTAAATTTTATAGTCGATCGCTCTGTTTAGTCTCATAAAATTACCCTTTGAATTACGTGTAGAATACCGTGAACGAGCTTTTTATATGATAGTGATGAGATCTCAAATCATCAAGGTCATCGAGCGCTCAAAAGAACTGATAATGAAACATAAGCAACACGGTTCAATAGTATCCGCTGGTTTGCCTCGTAGTTGCTTTACACTCATAGTGTAAATGGCTACTGGTATAGTTGTCCTTTTACTTTGAAATCTAAGAAGGTATACTTATGAAGGAGCTCATATGCTTTCATATATCAGTGAAATAGCTACTCTACTTGAACACTTTCAGGTGAAGCAATATCGGTCGTCAGCTCAACGGCTGTTTTCTGCACATGCCCTTTTGGCTATGAGCGCCTTCGACCAGAATACTGGAGTGGATCGGAGATCTCGATCAGCTACAAGTGTAAACGAACGAGTGTACCAAGCGTTCCGCAGACGTGACGTCTCACTCGGCGCTTAAGGGGAATCCATTGTTTATGTCCTCGATACTGCGCCGAAAACAGAGCTCTGGCTAACTAGATTTCAACCAACACTAGCGGCGATTCACACTCTGTTTTATTTTTCAGATCACTTCTCATATCTCTCAGAGCTTTTCGCTTTCTTGGCACTGCCGTTGAATCTATCGCTGTTTGAAACAGGAATGACGTAGTTTTGTTTTTTCAAACTGCAAATGTTCAGAGCTTCTGACGAGATTGCATCTTTACCAAGTTTACACAAAGCAATGGTTTCCCATGTCCATTGCTAATGTAGACTTTCTCAGTCAGTTGATTAGCATTGTTCTTGCTCGCATGAAAAACTGGTGTTGTTCAATTTATTAATTCAGCAATGGTTGTTATGTGTAATGTTGTAAAGTTCTTCAGTGCATGAGTGTGCTTCACTTTAGAATCATTTGCTTTGGCTTATGTGTTCCATGTTGAGTATTCAATGTACGCAATTTTTACTTAAATTTGACTAGATAAAATATGTTGCATAAGTGAACAGCCTAGTTACTTGTGAAGTAGATTTAACCATATGTTACAACCTTTTTTGGGTGTTTTTGACTTGAAGATACATTTAGGCCTGTAATTAGTCGGATTATCCTTACAGCCTGACAAGAGAAACGAACCGGGTCAGAGTGACATAATTAATCGGTTTAGTGGCGGAATTGTGTGAAAATGGACTTTGGTAATAGCAATGCTATCGGTGTACTCGTTATTTAAGATGTTTTTATGACTCTTCGATTGTTAGAAACTCAGTTCATGATCAGATGGACCGGGTGCTTGATCGTCACTTGATGGCGTCTCAGCTATCTGTAAAATTCGGTTATATCCTTCCACCATGTTCTGTTTCTTAGATTAATAGGACACTGATTGAAATAAATAGAGGAAAGCATTTGATGTAGAATTTCTCATTATGGTTTCACCCATTTTGACCGGCTGTCAAACTCATTGAATTTGTGTTCCTCTATGTAAAAATTAATGGCTTACTTTGATTGGAGGGCCGATACTATATATGCGATGAACAGTAATAAAAAGGAAAAGTAGAGTCTTCTATGCAGTGCAGACTGTCCTTTATTCAACGTAAAAACCTATACAAGGTTAAAAATTCCACTTTTGACTTCGTGGGTGTACGTTTCGGCGATTTGACTTCCTCAGAGCCTAGATGATGTACTGTACCAAAGCATCGCCAATCAGTCGTTGATACTTCCTACATTGGTGGCAATCTATTGAAGAAGGCATTGTCCACTTATCTCTACGAATAATCTTGATCAAGCTAATAAGCATCCCGAGGTAAGATGCTATACCGCTTTTGTTATCTCAAACACTCTCCCATTCTGTTCATTTGACAATTTTTGAAATTCGTCCAAAAGGCCTCAAAGGCTTTTAGTGGCGACGCTTTTGATTTGTTCTCCAAGATTCTCACTACCAGTTCAAAATCGTCACCGTTATCCATTTCTTATGTGGACCTGAAAGAGTATTACTACGACTTTTCGTCCAGGTACTGTGTTCTGTATATTGATTACTTTGCTGATTTGAATTTGATTCTCTTCGTAGAGATACTACTGTGGATGTCGTGCCGATCGCATGGAAGATTCAACTTGTTTGTTGAGCATTTGTTGTCCTAATCACGTGAATTGCCCTGTGATAAAAAAAAATGAGTCACAAGACAGCATCCATTCTCTCTACCTCCCTTCAAATCTATTTACAAGGGTTGACGACCACCTGTGGCAAAGACCCAGAAAGGCCAGAGTACACTGGAAACTCAAGAAAATTTGTGTTCGATTAGAGTTCAGAAAGTCAGTGAATCTACGATTTCAATTCTCGGCTTACCATAACCCTACCGCATTCATGCATGACGTTTGCAAATCATCGACAGTGTGTGGTCGTTCAAAGTGGTCAAAATCGATACCGTATAGATGATCTAATTTATAAAAACTTCAAGAAAAAGCAATAAACTACGTCTTTGAAGAAACAAATTCTGAGCTTATGAGCGTGAATCTATTCGATAAAACACATTCAAACATGCCGGATAGCCATGTGAAAAAGTCGACATGCGTGGTAGCTAGGTGGGTAACTTTAAATTTGTTCGTTACTTGATAACCTCGTGATATGATCACATGCGATAGATAAGTTGCTCATATATCATGGCCATCTGTTCCGACAACACAATTGTCAAATCGCTCTCAAAAAGAAGCACTTTTAAGAAAACATTCATTTGATGGGAAACTAGTCCTTCTTGTAGCTCCGAAGCTGCGTTAATTTTACGCTCACTTCACTAAAACCGAGTTGATGATCATTAGGTTTATAATAATGTAATAAGAAAGAAGAGCTTAATTTACAATCGTAAAAGAATTTAAAAATTATTGGACTGACCACCGTGTTTTTTTTTTTTTTTTTTGAGAGTGTTCATCTAATTTAATTGACGTAATACAGTTTATTTATACAAAGAAGACCTTCAGGATAAAGACAGTACTAGTATAATACCTTTAAGCTCAACTCTCTAGAAGTCTGTAGGGGCTTGCCGACCAAATCTCGGGTTGCGGTTGGATAAAACGACTTTCCATGAACTAATGGTGATCGTCAAAGTTATTTTTCCACAGATTGTTCATCTCTGCGTGTAGGCCGATTGTAGCACCGGGTTCAGTAATTCGGTGGAGTTTGAGTTTTAATTAACACAGTCCATCTGAGCCATTTCTGCTTACCAGCTACTGCAGAGATAGTTTTCTATAGAGAACAGGAATAAGAACACCCATTGTCGATGTCAGTCGAAGGGCAAGATCTCTAATTTGACAAAATATTTCGCATGATTATGTGGTCACTTACTGTAGAATTGTCACAAGCAAAGATCATTGCTTATTGAGATTCTGTTGAAGCACTGCACCATCGTTGGAGGAAAAAGTGTTTAAGGTTCATTTCGTATGAAATCTACCGCATTACTTAGTTGACCAAGGTTGAGCACAGATAGTCGTGCCTTCCAAAATTAATGCTTCTGCTACGTTCTAGTTAGTACGTAAAAAAAGTGTCGCCACTTAGTAACTGGTCATCTTAACACCTTTTTCTCGACCGAGGTGGAATTTTCAAAATCCGAGCACTATTTGCTACGTGACAGAGACTCATTAGCTTGCCTATTCGAGCAGGAGCGTAATCACCTTGCCTATATCAAAGAAGAAAAATTAGAACTGCGATCGAAATAACTAGGTGAATGCTTCCTATTTATGACTGTTTGGAATGTAATGGCCTTTTGAGAGATTTTTCTCCTTAGTAGAATCTTGATTGTGCAACTAACTGCCTCGTTTCCTCTTCTGTTTTTCTCGGGAATAAAATTTCGCATTCTAGATTTCTAATTACCTACTTACTGACGGAACAGTCCTTCAGATACACTAGCTATACTGAAAATAACTAGAAACGACGAACGAAATTGTAAATATTGAGACCAGGTTGAAAAAACTAAGAGATGAGTTCTCGATGGTGGTAGGATAGTGATTCAGAGCAAGAGCGGAGTAAATGAGCTAATCTGATTTTTCATTTCCTTTGTTCTTCTCCTCAGAACTATCATTTATGGAGATGGCCGAGATGATCTCTATAGGCATAATCGTGGTTTGGGAATCTTTTCTTCTCTTTCGCCGTTGAGATCCCACACTAGGACGTCTTTGCGTTTCTGCCACAGAATTAACGGCTTCTGTGGATCGAGGAGAGTGCACTATTTTGCAGTTAGGGTCTCTCTAGGACACCAGTTGTGTATATTGTGTATAAAAATTCTCAGTAAAGCATGAGAAAACAGGAAGAAATTTTACAATGCCCGCAAATTCTGTAAACGTAAAAGGTACCTTGTAGTTATAAAGTGGCAAATGAAAAACTGACCTCATTCACTGGAGAGGAACTTTTCTTGCGAATGTTGGTAAGCATTCGAAAGCTGAGATTTCTGGCTACAGCGCCACGCTGCCGGTTTTCAAAAAAGTTATTTTTGGACGATATTACAAAAAAGGTTATGCGAACATTAGAATGGGACGATATGGGTGTGAAAAGTGACGGTCGGTAATTGAACCATTTTCGCTTTGCTGATGACTTCGTCTTCATAACACCAAACATCAACTAAGCGGAACGAATGCTGACCGATTTTGATAACACCTATGGAAAGATTGGTCTTCAACTAACTCTAACGAAAACGATGTTCATGAGGAACAGATGGGTTTTGAATGGCCTATTCACGCTCAGCGAAACAAAAATCTTCGAATACTCCAGTACGTCTATCTAGGTCGTGAAATCAACATGATGAACGACCTAGTTCCAGAGTTGCGCAGGAGGAACGAGCGGCGTGGGGAACGTTTAGCAGCATCGAAGATGTAGTGAAGAGGACAAAGAACATCCGATTTCGTGCTCACTTTTTCGACCCGACAATTATCCCTGCCCTAACGTATGCAGTAGAAACCTGGTGTGACGTGAAGTCGTAAGAGCGGCTCAAAATCGATCAGTCATCACCTCAGCGTACGTGGGCACCTCATCCAGCGTCACGTGAATTGGCCAAAGATCGCCTTAGTCGCGCATGCGAATTCAACATATTTATCTGCTGCGTCGCAGAGAAACGATCTTTTCAGCATATAAGCGCAGTGTTGAAATCAGCAACATGAGTCCAAAGAAAGAGCTCTGTCCGGCGCGAAATACACGCGTCTGAGGCTAGTTTTATTTTGGATGTTGCAAACGTTTTAAAAAAAGTTTTTTTAAGATAATCGCCAACTTGGGGCTCTAACTGGAAATCTCAGCTTTCGAGTAACTACTAATACTCCTACGGAAATTGCTCTCCAACGAATGAGGTCGGTTTTTCATTAGTTCCCTTTTAACCACAAAGCGCTACATAAAACAAAGATCAGTAACATCCCACATCCAAATTCAACATTCTCTGAATGAAAGAAAACAGAAGCCATTCATGTCATGTGTTTCTTTATTCCAAAATCTAAAATTCTATTTTGTCGCCGAAGAACTGGGCGGCACCTGATATTTTTGCACATCCGCCTTCCTCACAGTTGCGTTGATTTGCGTTAATGCTCCATAGGTGATCGTCGTCGCCATCTGGAAGTAGTCGTACCGAGTCGAATCCATTATAGAGTACATCACTTGATAGAAGGAATGCTGATCAATTGATTATATATCGAAGCACGCTATGTGACGGCTAATAAAGTGCCAAATGCTACAGAATGTATTTTCGTCACGGAGAAGATTAAATTGGTTTTCGGCAATAGATCAAAACTCGCTCTCTATGGCAGAACATCTAAACGGTTGAAAAACGGCGTAGATCGACAATTGTATCAATTGTTGCTACAATGATGAAACGAAATAGATGAATCGATGAACGCGTGTGGTGCAGTACTTAGAGGTGCTCTGTGACACACGCGTAATTGACGGCTCAATCCCGAATCCAAGGCTCATCAGTTCCTTTATCTTTTCAGGGTTGATGAGCTGTACAGACTTGTCTGGCAGGATATCAGCAATAACTTGGTACACCGGTAAGCCACAACGAGTCATTGTGAAGGTCAGATATGTAATCATTCACCTCAATCAATGCTAGATGAAAATGAATACATGGCGCATTTCTCAGGGAATGATCAAGCCAAAAGGTTATTCTTTCTTTTTGACTTCTTAGTGCGGGATCGCTCCGAGTGGGATCAATCGTATCACGTTCACTGATAGAGGAGTCCTTTAGATCGCAAGTTGAGTCTTTAGTTTTATTTCAAAACATCTGGAGCCAGCAAGGTTTCCTTTTCTCTGAGGTCAAAAAATTAGTCTTCAATCTATCTCTAAGGATAAAAGGACGGCTTTGAAATTAATAATCCCTCTGCAAATGATTGTAACTGCAGAAAGAGCATTCAACACTACTATGCTGTAAAAGAAAACAACTCTATGGCTTGTTCTTGAGGGATAGATCAAATCAAAACTTTAACTTCCTACCTGTATACCTTGAGAATTATCATTACATCAAAACTCCTATTAAAATTCAAAAAAGAAAGAATGATACTGCTAAAGTTTCTTATTCAAAAGTGGAAGTAAATCATTTGATCGCAAGACATTACGATGATTTATAACACCTTCATAGTTTTTATTCAATGACTTTTGTGAGAAATAGTCCTTTCTTTTGCAACTGTCTGCTGCGCTCCTATGAACAAAGTTTGCTCTTATTTTCACATTCTTCCTTTTTGTCTCTTTAACTATGCGTTAAACAACTAACTTTAGTTTTCAATATTATTTGAGCCAACTTGTCATGTGGTCTGGTAAGGGCTCTTGTACAGCCCGATACACGTGTTTTGTCCCTATAGAGTCTTCAGTCGGGCAGAACCCGTCGTCTTTCAATCTTTTTATTAGTCAGTTCTCTCGGGAGCCTTACTCTTGCTACAAAAAGTTGTCGAAGACAAACATTTTACACTCTGTGTCAAGCGAAATTTCAAAGTAAAACACTCGAATATAAGTAAGGTGTAATATGATAAAACTACCAGCCAAAGAGCAATAGAGTATACAACACTCTGTGTTGGGTGAAAATTTCACTCGACATAGAGTGTAAAACGTTCGTCTTCGATAGCTTTTTGTAGGGAGAGTAGGGCTCCCGAGGGAACTGACTAATGAAAAGATCGAAATACGATGGGTTCTGCCCGACTGACGAGTCTGTAAAGACGAAACACGTGTATCGGGTCATACAAGAGCCCTTACCAGACCACATGACAAGTTGGCTCAAATAATGATGAAAGGATGTATTGAAATTTGAGCGTGGTCTTAATAAAACACTCGAAATAAAGGTATAACTTTATTTTGTTGAAAAAGGTGTGCTAAGCACATTCTTTGAAGCCTTTCCCTGATTTTCCACAATTTCGATCTTCCACGGGTTGTACAAAGTTTTTTTTTGGAATAAGTAACAGAGAAACCAGTCTAGATTGCGGGCAAACGTCCTTCAAACTTTACATTAAAAAATTCTATGCAAAGAAGTTTTGCCAGACCCACTTGCTTGATAGCGTTGATCTCATTTTACCGTTACTGCTATTTTCTGTCCAACACTCGTTTGCTATATTACCTCTTTAACATATCGTAAAAAGCTATTCTCTTCTTTTCAAGATAATCTCGTACTCATCACTTCATCGTGTCGATATCATCGTAATAATGTTATTATTTTATGAGAAACTGAACTACTCAAGTATGTGCTTTAGTGATCAATAAGAAGTTTCACATGACAAATTCTTACGAAATCCAAGTATAACAGTTTCCCCAGAATAACTGCTATTTTCCTTCCTCATCTATGCTAATTGCTATCGCATCTCATTGAATGCTCAATATTATAATTGTAAATAATCAAAATAATCAGACAATGAGTCACAGAAGCCGTTACTGCCTTTGGATGGCAGATAGCTTGTTTTCCAACCTGCAGACCGAACCGTGTTTGTCAGTCAGTTACAGGCGAACACCTGCAGGCAACTGACAAAGTCACGACCACCACAGTAGTTTATTCGCCTTAGATGTCGCCAGCATCTGATCTTAATGCTTTCTCTCTTGCTTCTTATCCGCTCATCTATACTTCGATAGTCTGAACTAGAATGAAGATCAGCTTTCTCAGTAGATAATACACGTGATTCTCTATTGCAACACAATTCATTTTCCCGAGCACTGTTCCAGGTCACTCTCCACAATTCTGTTACCTCTCACTGGATTATAATTTCTAAAGTATCTCACTATAATGTCCAATTGAGGGCTTTTGATACTATTGTATCTTATTCTCCACGCGCCATCACATCATACCAACAGCACTTCTCAGAGTAGCTGTCACGCCCGAGGAGCTATTGTCACTCACCCAATCTTACGTACATCATGTCATAGACCTGCTTCTCTCTACCACTTTACTACTGACCGCATATTATTCATCTAACTTTTAGACACATTAATTGATATTGTCATTTGTTGTCGTTATGTTATATGATGTATATAAAGGTTCAATTACCGATGAATAATAATTAGGTTTGAGGTTGTCCGATCTATGGCGAGAAGGATAAATACCCGTGTGGCGAATAGTACAAGGCGAGCAACCTCCGAGCCAGTACACCAAAGAATTCGGCTCTGGCCACCCACTTAAGTAACTGTACCTCAATGAGCCATCTCCCACACTGATCGACAGAAAGATAATGACCATTCCTTCCCTACGGTGAAAAGTCTCATTGCCAATGCTGAAATGTTACAAGAAATAAACTACGAAACATTGCCTCTGCATTAGGTCTTCTCGTACGTTCTGGCACTAGAGCAATAAACACCAAATTTATTAACCATAAATAATTAAAACTGTTTAACAACACTATTCTAAGTATGCGCCATTAGCCTAAACACATTTCTGCTAACTCTCAGGCAACAAATCAGTAACATGTCCCATAGAACTTGTCATGCTTCGAATAGAGAAAGTTCTCAATCCTCGAATCAAATGATTGGTGTCTTAGAACTTCTCCTTGCTTGGGAAGTACTCCAGAGACCGAAAGATTGATAGTTAGACGGCGACAAGTCAGGACTGTGCGGCGGATGATGCAGCAGCTCCCAGCCTTGTTCGGTCAACTTCCTCTATATGAATTTGGCGACATGCAGCCTTGCGTCGCTCTGAAGTAGGACAATTACGGCGATGTTGACGTGACAGGCCCGACTGCAGCAGTCGACGTGCTCACAGTAGCGCTTAGCGTTGATCGTCTCTCCGTCTGGCAGCAAGTTGCAGTGAAGGCCCAAAAGATGATGAGCAAGCCTTTTGGCAAGCAGCAAATTGCGATGAGGGCTATTGAATGGCCATGATGCGGTAAGTTTGGATGTGTTCAGATTGATGGCGCATTCTTTGTATAGTGTTGTTAAACATTTTTAATTACTTCTGATTAATAAGTTTGGTGCTTATTTATCTAGTACCAAAATTTATGAGAAGACTTAGCACCATACTCGGCGTACTTCTCGCCAACCGAGTAGCATTTCTTCGACCATCTACACAGCTTCCTACGCAAAAAACGCTTTGAAACCAAAACCAAACCAAGGCTAACACTGCCTTCATATCTCCCAGGACTGATATGCTTCTCTCTCATCGATTTAAACGTGTTTTCCTTTTAGTTTCAGAACAGGTTTTAGAAACATCCAGTATTGACTAGCGCTCAGTGGACATATAGGTAAAATCGATAAATATAACCATACTTTAGACACTTTATTTCATCCGTGTACACAGTGTTTCTTTTTCACTGTGCGGATCCAATTACTTCTAGCATTCAAATAGGTTTTTCGTCTTTTTCTTGAACGTCGAAGTATACTGGATGAGCGAGCCTCTTAGCAATGTCGAGGATAGCCTGGCTGTGGCGTTCCATAGGGCCTTGTTGTTGACCACCAGGAAAAACTGTGAGGTGAAGCTCGTTTCCATGCGCGCCGCGACGAGCATCATAACCATTCAACCACGGCGCCCCAAAATATAGAACAATAAATTAAACACAATCCAGAAATTCGACACTACTATCATACACAAGACGTGTATAATTTATTGCTCTAAACATGGAGAGTATTAGGTAAAGAACACAGGCCGAACGTCAACATAAAAGATTTACTTGAAATTATTACATTCCATAGGTAATAATTAGAACTCTATACAAAATAAAATTACAGAATGACACCGTATGTATTGCGATTCGTAGAATAAGTATGACGTGATTCACAGCTTCCTCCAAATATTCTTTACAGTAAATAAACCATTAATGAGAAGATAAGCACTACTCAAACCTAGTGATAATGATACGAATACTACCTACCCCATAAAAAGCATAATCTCATTCCGAGGCAACAACGGGAATTCCATATGAAACTACAGCAGCTCCCGTCAGATATGGCAGTTTACATCTACCCTTCGCCTTTTTCATAGCTTCGACAAGCAAACGAAGACGTGTATCGCCACCTTCAGCGCCAGTCAGAGTACGATTTGCATCTGACGAGAAACATAGGTCGACCTGAAAGCACAAGTGCTATTTCGCTTTTCTCAATTTCAACTCTTCATTCTTACTTCTAAAACGGCTTCAAATTCAGATGTAAAGAATTCGCATGCAGAGTACGTAATTTACCAAACGATACGAAAATTGAGCTTACTACTATAGGGAACTTTTCCCTATGATAATTCGCAGTTCGGTTTCAATTCATTTTTATAATAACAGACACCGCCTAAGTAGAGGCATCCATTTCTAAAGTAGTTACATATCAGGAGATTGAACTCACGTTCCATTTCTGATGTGATTATGATTTGCGTATAGATTTATATTCGATAAACTTCACCTAACGATATGCTTTACAAAATGGTAATTGAACAGCAATTTTCTTCAAATCTGTCTAAAAAGAAAATGGAGTCCAGATGAAAGCCCCAATGATGTTATGATGAAGCTAGTCGCCATTCGTATCGTTTTACACTGAATCGAAGTATTAGGTTAAGGAGAAAGCTGCATTACTTATATAATAGACGGCGACAAATTTATAAACCGATTTCATTCGCTGGAAAGGAACTTTTCATTTGAAAGCTTGAATCTCTGGCTAGAGCCTAACGTGGTCGGTATCGATCACAATGCACGTCTAGAGTATTACTAATAAGCTACGAATTTATATATTTCATAACTTACAGAAAGGCATGACGCCCCAAACCACTAAAAAAGGAAAGTCTTCAAATTATCATTCTCACTAGAACAAAACATATCAACGGCAACCTCGTTTTGTCTCACTAAGGAAACCAGAACGTAACAAAATTTAGAACATCCAAATCACTTACAAGTGCCATGAAATAGCGATCAATTTCACCGTCCGTGACAGTCCACAAACATCCAACCACTGATGGGCACCGCGCTACGCTATAGTCATATACAGAACTTTTTCCGTCCATTCCCCAACCAAGGGTAGTCAGACGAACGCTGAAACAGTATTTTTCGATGAATAATAGAAATTAAAACAAGCTTTTATTTATGTGGCAAAGATATTGAGAAGAAAGGTGTTGGTAATTATACAAAAATTACAGTAATGTACTACCACTTGACAGCTACAAAGGTAAAGATATATTACCTTATCAGCATGAATTTATAGACCACATATATATATATATATATATATGTATATATATACATATATATGTATATATATACATATATATTTATATATATATATATGCACATATTATATGCATATACATTATATATACATGCACATATTCATGCATGTATATACGTTTACATGCATATATACGTATATAAATGTACGTATATACGCACATGCACATATACACATAGATCTGATAATTATTTTTGAGTGAACATGTCATAAGGTCTTTCATGGGCAACTTATACAGCCCAGCACACGTGTTCCGGCTTTAACAACCTCGTCAGTGGGCTGACCACCGACCACACGACATGTTGGCTCAAAAATGATTTTCAGATATATTGAAATTTTGAGCGTGGTCTTAAGAAAACACTCGAAACGAACGGTACAAACATAGATTGCACATATATGTACATATGTAAATACATATGTACATATGTACACACATATATATATATATTTTATAAATATATGTATACATACACATATATATATACACGTACCAATACTTTATTTATTTATTTGATCCGTCATCACAGTATTTTTTCACTGTGCGCATCCCACCACTTCTACCCTTCAATTCGTTTTTCATCTTCTTCTTGAACGACGTAGAATACTGGTTGAGCGAGTCTCCTTGCAATCTCGAAGATAGCCTTGCTGTGGCGTTTCAATAGGACCTTGTTGTTGACTGCCGGAGAAAGTTGAGGGGTGGAGCTCGGCTCCTCGCGCGCCTCCGTATATATATATATATATATATATATATATATATATATATATATATATATATATATATATATATCACGAAGGAGATTTATTCAGAATAGATTGAGAAAATATCGACACATTAAAGAGCTAGAATATTTAATCACATGTATCAGACCACTGAAAGGGCTTAGATTACTACTATTAATATGAAGGTAATAGATTTACAACATATACATAGAAAAAATGACTGCTCCAACTTTTGAAATACAGCACACATGATGAGAGACCACATTTAGGATATTTGAATGTGAGATAATGACAAACCTTCCGCAACCCATAAGTACACTGACGGCATTGATGGTGCTCTCGCTAATTGCCCGTCGTCCGAAGTATCGTGAACCACTGCCATGGCCCATGTAGCTGAACACACATTCATAAGGCGAAGACGTACATAGCTATCTGAAAGTCTGATTAAGGTGTTTTGAAATCCTTACAAGAACACATCCTGCTGTCTTAGTGCTTCTGTAACCTCGGCAGTTGACGGAATTTTGCCTACGATTCCTTGCCAGCCAAACTTTGACACATAATTTTTTATTCGTTTCTGTGTTTCACCTAGATTATTATCAGGATCAAGCACATAAAATGCTTTCTGGATATTGACTGCTATTGGCACCTGCAAAACATGAAATTCGTTTCAATAGAACTATCCGTGATGACATTGTATAGCACGGTCACGTAATATGAACTAAAATATAAAAACGAACTTGTTTACTACTACTTAGTGCTTGAAAGAAAGCATGAACCGAAGGGACGCGAGCTACATATGTTGCCCCATCAAGTATTGGAACAACTTCCCATGGAATTGTCGTCAAATCCTGGAACCAAATAAACAAATAGTCAAAAACGTTATTATTGAGTTATTCAGCAATGCCTTTCGCACTGTCCTTTTATTCAGTTCTTTCTATTTCAAGTTGGCTTACTGCCAATAAGCTGTGAGTGTGTTGGAGGATGTTTTAGTAACTTGGGCAGACACGTGGATACAGCTGCGGCACCATCGCTGGCCATCTAAATGAAATGCACTGCCGCAAAGTGATGTCTCGATAGACACCTCATGCACTAGCCAACCACCTCACATTGCAAAGTCGACTCGTTACATTTTGAAGAAATTGGGCTGGAGCACGGTATCACCAAATCGCTGTATAGCTTTGATTATGCTCCATCGGATTACCACCTCTTCCGTGTCCTGCAGCATCCGATAGGGATAGAACTCAGAGACAACAACCAGCTCAAAAGTGATTTATCTTATCTATCTGATCGCCGCCGTCATTCTTTCTGAGAGAAATGCATCCTATACTTGCCAGCAAATGGTTGCATCACTGATCATAATGGTGATTACATGTTTGAGTGATTGATTGCTTTAGATGAATGAAACTTGTATCAATAAAAGTGTCGAGAGGCGAAAAAAATTAAAGGTAATCCAACAAATAGAGGGTCAGTCATTGGAGAAATTCAAATCAATTAAAAAAGTGCCAGTTCATTTTCGGAAACATCCTCAGTAAAAGCACCAGACACTCACCGGACAAACTATCAAGAAAGTATAAGACGGAGAATTATCACTAAGCCCGATATTCAATGCCGATGTTCTCGTCCTGGAAACAAGGACTGCTAGGCAAGTACGATAAGGAGATAATAAATGACTCACTTCAGATACAGATCTTGAATATTTTCCTTTCGTGAACTTATTCCAAGAACATCACACATTCTTTCAACAACGAATATCCATTCTGTTCTTTCTATTTTGGTTGCCAAAGAGACTAGTTCCTGTAAGGCAATATTTACTCCCATTGTGTGTCATCATGTAAAGAAACCGTGTTGACTGAAAACTTTTTTGCTCTGGTCAAAGACGATTATTCAGGTCCTTTACAGTCTTACCAAAATGAATGATATCCAAGCAAATGACTATCATCACATAACAAATGAAAATGGTTTTTTTGGCAACACAACCAGTTTCTCGATATATGTGATCGACAATAATTATTTTTTAACCGCATTTTTTAAGCAAAGATATAATGTTATCACTATATATTCAGTAGTGTTCCGTTATATACAAAACAAAACTTTGGGCAGGAGCTTTTATCCTTTCTGGAACCCAAGCCTCCCACTAGAACCAAAAAGGTCAGACACAAGCTCAACTCCCACCAAAAATTCAGAATCTTCTATATCATTCGTTAAGGGATGTATAACAGACATTTCGTTTCAAGTGTTTCTTGGGAACAAGGTCAAATTTCAACATGCCTGATAACTATTTTTATGCCATGTATTTATTCCTTTTTTATGCCAAGTGCCCGTAAAAGACCAAAGGCATGGCTCAAAAATAATTATCAAGCATATCGAAATATATAATTTCCCAATAAACAGAGCGCTTGAAGGGCTGGGTCCATTGAGCGTTCATAGAAGAGCGTTTACTCTATAGCGCTAGAAGTGATCAGTAATTTTACCTTATGATACTATAATTGCATTCTTGTGAAAAAATTGATTTTCTTGCGGGTTCACCATCGTTATTTCCTTTTTATATAGTCGTTTTACGCTTGTTTACTTTCCATGCTCCCGTCATCTGTCAATTCTCGAATGCTGTGAGCCGATAAAATCTCCACTCTCCTCCGGTGAATTCGTAATCAAGAGTGGTTACACAGAAGATAAAGACACAAGTGGCAATGTCGAAATTCATGAGCTAAATAGATTCAACCGAGAAATCGCGTCCTTTCGTCCACATCTTAGGAGAAACGTTTAAATGTACTGAGTGGTATGCAAAATACTCGACTTAAGGAGAGAACTGAACCCGCGTTTCACTTCTACCGTGGGCTCGTGCTGCCACTACACCACCGAGACCACCGCATTGTTACCATTTTTTCTTAGATAGGTTGTATCGCAGCTGTCAAGAGAAATAGTTGATGGCAAGCTTATTTCTGCTCCTTCAAGATCAACAGGCATCCTTTTTTAACCACACCACTCCTCCATCTTCTCATCATTTAGACATCACTAGTCAAACCATAAACAATTCATCCTGAACACGAGTATAGAATCTCAATAAAGATCACTATTCGAGCTATCTTCGCAGTGGGATTACCATCGCGATGTTATTTCTCAGAAGAAGCCATTCAAGCTTCTCTCACCACAGTAGTTGGAGATGTTCCGATATGTGGGAAAACTATGTAAAAGAATTGAAAGATATATATGAGACATGAAAACTATGGAGATCACCAGCAGGATGTTTAGAGAGGCCAGGAATCTGAAGAGAACACTAAAATCGGGGTCATTCGTTGAGACGTAAAAAAGTTGCTCAGTGTGAAACGAATTCAATTCAGAGCATTATCTGAAATACAGACTTTTCTTTGTGAGCTACACTCGAGGTTGTTGTGATACAATTCATTCAATCAGCTGAAGCTCCAACGATTTCGCTTTCTCTAGAGCTGGAAAGACCACGTTGCCTATCATGGTGAAATGTCTTTACCTGAATAAGTAGTGGGCATCCTGATCCTTTCAGGCTCCGAACAAGACTAAACTGGCGAAATGTCAGCTGAATAATGTGTATTGTAACCTCGTATCTGGCTTACAAAGAGAAATCTGTGAATTAAGAATTACTACCATACCTATCCTATGTGTTACACCAATGTACTAAACCACAACGATATCACAGGAATAGAAATATGTTATTGTATGCAATATGCTTTCAAGGGAAAAGGTTCTAAAAAATCTCATCGCTCGATGAGAAATGAAGGAAGACGCGTAGTAAGGAAGAAGGAAAAGGATATCAAAAATACCTACTTTGGCGAACGATAGAGGAAGTTGTGCACCATTGGAACATTGAGATGCAGCAACCAGACATTTGGCTACAGTGATACCTTTCCGAGTGATGCTAATAGACGGAAGTAAAAGCGGTGCTGCAGCACCAAGTAATATGTCCTGCACACGAGGAATAAGGTTCTGAAAGATGCATATACATTAGTTCACGATAACAAACCCAATAAAAAACTCAAAGTGACAAGAAAACCTTCAAATCAGCATCCACTGCTCGTCGTGCAGCCCAAAACGCCTTGGCATCTTTTGTAGTTTTGCCCAAATTGCAAGTTCTCGTATTTTCATCGATGATCTTCTCCATCATGGCTTTAACATTCTCCACCTGAGCAAACTTTCAGAATTTCCAAAGGAACACATAAAAAGGACTTGCAAATAACCCACTTTAGATTTTGGAGCAAGAGGCATAATTATTGGTTCCCGATCTTTATGCATCTTGATGAGATGCAAGGAGCCATCATGAGATAAGGCTAAGTGAATCAAAGTGAAATCTAAAAGAAGTCATCCATGAACTTTGAAGATTAAGATGAGGATTAATAAACAACAGCACCTTCAGGTAAATTTACAACCATCTCCTGAAATATACTCGGTTCCGAGAAGGTCAAGCCTTTCAATTGTCCTGATAGGTGCCGAGAGAGTTGTCTCGTAGCTAACAGTGTGGACTCCGACCACATCATAGCTGCTAACCAAGGACCTATAAAACTACGAAACTGAAGATCAAACAGTGGTAATCTGATAACATGACAACATATTTGACCCTGTTATGAGGTCTGGTACGGCACTTATAAAGTGCTAGACAGGCACCTGTTTCGCCTTCCCAGGCTCCTCTCAGTGCGCAGTGCCTTTCGGTTCAGCCGATCCACAGGCTCAAACAGGCTGTTACTATGTTATCAGATTATTACTGTTTTGAGCGAGATCTATTTAAATGGTCGAGAGTAGGGGAAGACCAAACAATCACTCACAGGTAACATGTTCACCCAAAAAAGTGCACAGTGGAAATCGCCAATCCCTAAATGACTGTTGATTTATACGAATTCAAACATTGATCATATGTAAATGACTAACCTGTAAAGCAAATCACTATGAAGCGTATATTCAGACAAAGCACCATCAACTATTGCCTTCTCAACACCATTTTGTTCAACCTAAAATGGCTGAATAAACGTTCATGAAACCATGTGATATCCATTCATTCAATAAGGTTGAGTGATATGTAAAATTTTGAACCTCGGGCGGGACTTGAACCTGCTTCTCACTTTTTCTGAAAGCGCGTTCTGACCACTACACTACTGGTGCATCTTTTCTGTTACCACTTTGCTATACAATGTTGCGATTGTGTCAGCAACCAATCGTCAACGGTTCTCTGGTAAGCACATATCAACATTGGACCGAGTTACGCTGACAGCTACCGGATATACGAAGCGTAAAGAAATTATTCCGCGAGCGAAAAGGGTGAAGCGCGGGTTCAACTGAAGCCCGAGGTTCAAAGCTTTTTATATCAGTTAACAATTATGGATGCACAGTTATAAATCATGCCACGGCTAAAAAGCACTTAGATAAGGAATTCCTGAGGATACATTTACTCAGCTTCTAGACGCCAGATAAACTGCTCAAAAACATCGAACTGAAAACTAAACTGGAGGCATCTTGAATTGAAAGTCTCAAGTGAATCGTGAATGATGGACGTAAGTTGACTAATCATTTGGAAGAAATCCACGTAATAGAAATCGTTGGTTTGTGTCCCTCCCAAGGCCGGTGAATCGAACAAGTGCTATCCATTTACCAACCAGGCATGCCATCTCTCCGGAGCCGAAAAGTTGATAACAAAATCGTCTGGAGTAGACACCCATAAATTTATTGGACGACGACTGATATGATGAAAAGAGAGAAACGTGCTAGCACAGCAAGCCCAGTATGAAGGACCAAAATCCTCAACCGGCAGTCGCACACATACGCAAACAAGAGGAGGATGCGCTAGAGCGAGACCGAGTGGAGGAACTGAGACCTTCAGAATGTGTTGAGACGTGTCATGTGATGAAAAACATGTAAATACCATACTTGAATTTTTACATTTGCAAGGACTAAAAGTCTGCGCGAGTCTTGGTAGAAACTTCTCTACGTAAGAAAATATACAACAGCAAACACCAGCTCTACAAAATTTTTCGGACCAGAATGAAGAAAGAAAAGTAATACCGAAAATTTTCGGTAACAGTCAATACTTTCAAACCTCTTTGCTAGCCAAGGCCAAAAATCGAAAAACGGAAGAAATGATTTGCTAGCTTCAGAAATTAGATAGCTCCGATGCAGATCAACTTAGCTTATTTCTTACATTTGAGGTTGCGATTGTACTTAGTTACAAAATTACTTTATATAAATAAAGTAAGCTCAACTCAAAAACGTGAAGTACATATAGGACTCATTTTGATTCTTAGTGCCTTTGTTGGTGAATCTGGATAAGTCAAGTATGGACTGGAGGTTCAAGCATTTCGTTTAACTTTTTTTATTCGTACACTATCTGTTACACTCCCTGACACAAATGAACAAGATTTGTTTAGAACTTGACTCAGAACTTTTAACCCTTCTAAGGAAAATGGACTCACGGCTTCTGCATCTCTACCTGGCTCTGGAAAGTTTGTTTAATCTCCTGTGCATCTCTAGCTCCCAACGTGCTGCGTCTAACAATGGCACACTGGAGGCTAGAGATGCAGAGGCCGTAGGTCCACGGTCCCGAAAGGGTTAAGATTCTTTTAACTAGTTAAGATTGCTTTCAACCTAATATGTACTTTTGATCTTTTAGAATTGTCAATAAGAAGTACAAAAATTTCTAAAAAATCCAGACAGATCGTAAAAATGATTAGATTAGTGAAAATCCATGAATGAATAAGTAAGCGAAGAATTAGTTTGAAGTTACCGAATCGATAGAATCATCAAGATCTTTTGCGTCAACATTACGACACAACCGTGAAGGAAAAATGTATTGTTTCATCGTGTTCTGAAAATACTGCCACATTTATGGAAGAATAGGATTTAGAATTTCACTCTTTTGATAAGCGTTACAGCCCTAAACATCAAACTGCATTTTGATAGACGAAGTCATACCTAGCGTTCAACCGCTTTATTGTATCAACAAGAATAGAAGGAAAAAACCCAGTATGCAGGCATTACAAAATCAATCTTCCAATTTGCTTAGGTAAGAAATCCTGCATTCTGCTGGCAAAAATTTGTGAACTTTGATGATCACCAATTTTAAACGTGGAAGTGGTATTCGCCTACTTATAACTAACTGGTAGTCAATTCATATCATTGCGAAATTGTTGAATCCTGACCATAATTTTGTTTGTACGAGAGTCATCAGCCATCCACTGGTAACGAGGAGATCGACGAATGTTTTGAACACGTTCCAACTGTGAAATTGCCAGTCGATAAGAAATCGTGCGAATCGATGAGTAGGAACATATCTAAAAGAATTGAACACTCATTCTGAAGAATTGGAAAATACAATGAGAGGAATGCCGAGATACGACAAATACTTGAAATTTGAGGTGGCCTCGAACCCGCGACTACTCTCCGTGGAGACTTATACGTTACGCATAGCAGCGACAAGTTTCCTCACGCATCTTTCGTTAAGCAATGTTTACACCTTGTCGGCACCCAATCATCCATAAACGGGAATGATCTTGGAAACACAAATCGGCATTGAAACCAATTACAACAATTTAGAATTATACTAAGCGAGCTGAGTGATATAGAAAACTTTGGGGTCAGGCGGGAATCGAACCCCAGTTTCAGTCTTTCTGGGGACGTGTGCTAACCCTGCTTCAAAAACGCCTGTTTTGCCTTACTCTTTCTTAGCTAGAACGCATCAATCTGTCAGCAACCAACTGTCAAAAGTTTGGCCTCTCAAGCCATATCGGTATTAAACCCAGTTAAGCTGAGAGATACTGGATATACGTGATTAGCAATAATTCTTTTTATTTCTAACCGCTTTTTCTAAGCGGTGGTATGGTGTTACAAATACACCCAATAATGTTGAGTGATGTGCAAAACTTTGATATCAGACGGGAATCGAACCCGCATTTCACCCTTTCCGAAGTGCGTGTTATACTATCGAAATACAAGCCTGTTTTTCTACAAATTAAAGACGAAGTAATAAAATCAGATATTTCCTGTAGTTCAGAAAACGGCAGATGAGATGTGGAAGAATAAAGTCAATTCGCCTACTATGATGCTATACATATTATTGTCCAACAAAACAAAGTATACATATGTCCTAATACGGATTGGAACCTTTCTTTTATGGAACACAAAAATTCATAGATACCTATAAAAAGGCAGAGATCATGGTTTCAACAAAGTCATACCTTTACTGTGCCTGCAATGACGCTTTCCCTAAGTGATTTCAGAACTTTGTTCTCTCGATCCCAACAAATCTCTTCTAGTCTGCGCAACCATCGTACTACACACATAGCAAACGTTTCGCACATTGACGAAGGAGGACGCTTTAAAGTAAGAAAACATAATTTTGCTTCGTTGATTCAAGCAAGACAATGGAAGAAAAATTTTTGTCAATACAGCTCCCTTTACCTGTTACAGATGCGACTATATGATACAACAACACCTACAGAATTCAAGGAAATGGACGAATAACTAGTGCAAATAGATAAAACTCACCGGTTTCACTTTTTTGCCCAGAACAGCACATTGCTCTTCTGCCACACGAGATCGTAACTTGTGAAATTGTTGCGTGAGGTTTTGAATTGAACACTGAAAATAGAAGACAATATGCATTTTAGAAGTATTAGTATTAGAACTAACTACGAATCCAAGCCATTAAGACATTCGCGACAACGCTAAATTCTAACCGAGTCGCTATTATGCCCGGCAAATTGAAGTTTGCGTCGATCATCGTTGTATATACCGGTTTTCCTTAGCATTTCACAAAAATCTCTGACCTATGTCATCGCACCTACGTCTCTGCCCTATATGTTTTTGGTGTACACAAAACTTCTATATGTGATGAGCAAACGTTTGTCCACTAAGCAACTATACTAGAGTTAAGATCTATTGTATTGTGGTTTCGATATACCTTTATTCCACACAAAACAAAGTCAAGAACTTGATGAAATTAATATCACTACAGTGTCCTACGTACTCGTCACTTTTTAGACACTTTGAAGGTCCGTCCTCACAGTGCTTTTTTTGCTCTGCGAATCCCAGTTGTTCTAACATTGAACTCGTTTTTTCGCCTTCTTCTTAAACGTTGTGGAATAGCACGTGTCCTTGAAATCTCGAGGATAGCCTGTCTAGCTGTGGCATTTCTATACAGCGTTGATGTAGTCTGCCGGAGAATGTTGAGGGATAAGGCTTGAACCCCACGCTGCGACATCCCAACCACTAAGCCACAGCCCCCGCCCCCCCCTCCCCCCCCCCCCTCCCAAAAGTTATCATGACGGCTGGAAAGTGGAAAACGACGAAATTCTTGTTAGAAATTATGCATACTGCGTGTTATGACACTCCTCCGAGGCAGAAGTATTTCTCCGTCTATGCACTGGCCACGCTGTTTTCAACAGTGGCGGTCTTTGGGCGAAAATAAGAAATTACTAAAAGGGCTTTTTTCAGTGACAGCCAGTATCCCCTAATAAATGACCTCCTCAGATGCCATAATGGCTACTGTGCCCCTTTAAGAAATGACCTCTAGAGAGGTCATAGTGGCCACTGTTCCACTATTTATGACCTTTGTAAGGCTCACGTCGTCGCGAATGTGTTAGAATGAAAAGGAACTCGCTAAGTAGATACTATTGTTAAAGATAATTTCATAAAATTTTTGAGCCTTTTTTTGAGGTCTGGTACGGCACTTATACCGTACTGAACATCTGCTGTTTCGCCTTTCCAGGGTCATCAGTAGCACGATGCTTTTGGTTCAGCTGATCGTTTGGAGAAAAATATACTCAACATAGACTACTGATGAGCCTAAAAAGGCGAAACAGTAGCTCTGTAGTACTGCATAACTGCCGCACCGGACCTCATAAAAGGCCTAAAACATGTTATGAGAAAAACCAGATTATTATTGTTTTCGAACGAGGTCTATAAAAGCAGTCGAGTGAAGAGGTGTAGGTAAAGCGATTCACTTCCGATCTACTTTCAACAACTCACATCTGACATCGAGGCATAGAGGAACGACGAAAACCAGTATTCGAAAGCAGCATTGTAGTTTTGTTTTACAAAGCCCGCAAGTCTTACAATCACAACGCGCGGACAGCTCATGCAATGAACATGTTGCACTGAAAATAGTCAACCATCAACAAAAACTAATTATTTTTTTCACTGATCACTACCATCGCATAACGCCACATACTAAGATTCACATAGATCTCGTGCGGGAGGCAGTAGTTCATGTAGTACGAATATGCTGGCTTTTTGGCAGTAGACAATAATTTTCGATGCCCGTTGTATTCCGCCCAGGAATGCTTGTGTGTCGAATATATATATATATATATATATATATATATATATATATATATACATGGAAATCGCCTTGTGGAGCACATACCTACCATAACGGTTTTGCAGGCTCACTTATGTACGCCGGAACACAATTTCTTCGATAGATAGACGAGTGAAGATTTTCAGAATGGCAGAGTCATAACTGAGAATTGTTTCAGCTCCGTAGCCTTTAGGAATCAAACAGTACGTTTCGTACCGTGCCGCGCGTTGTCAAACCTCACTCAGCTAGACGGCGCGACGCAGTCTGCCCATCAACGCTGATCCTCGAAAGACTAAAGGAGGTGTAAATGCCACTACTCAGCAAATTCTACTATCGTCCACCATCCAGCCACATTAGTGTCGGCGTTTGGAAGCATTTTTTAAACTTGTGTTGAGTTTCTGCTGTAACGCTTTGAAGGAAGGTAATGAATTTTATCAACCGTCTAGTTCATCATAAGTATGTTAGAATTCCAACTCCTGGTTACTCAGAAGTGACATTTGAACGTTTATAGAATCTACAACGAGTATGCCCAAAAAATTTCGCCGATTTACTCTAAGAAGGACGTGTAACGTGTGTTACATTGGAAATAAAAGTTTTCAACATCGTTAGTCCCCCTTTCGTTAAAGAAAGCAGCACTAATGACCCAAGAACACTGAGAGTCTATGTGAGATGCTGTACGAAAGCTCAAGTCATTGAGTCGCAAATACATTTAAGAATAGGTCAAAATGATTAGGAATAGATGAAAACATCGTAAAATAGAATATAAAATGTAAGAATATAATAAGAGTATAAAATGTAATAAATGCAAGAAATATAAAACAATTATGAAAGGATTGAGAGAATTTCTTTTAAGCTGAGCTATGCCATCCTACGGATAACATTCCATTCGTTTCGAGTGTCAAGAAAACACTTGAGACGAAAGGTATGATATACTGATGATACCACAAATAAGCAATCGAGTGTGCAACACTGTCTCTTCGGTGATAATATCATTTAACACTTAGTGTAAGATGTTCGTCGTCGCCTACTCTTAGTATAGGGATTGGGCGCCCGAGAGGATTGGCCAAAGATGAAGGGTAACTGCGCGACTGACGAAACCGTCAAGGTCGAAATACGTGTATCGGGCTCTATAAGTCAGTCCCTTTATCAGATGACATGACATGTTGGCTCAAATAATAATTCCGAGATAACCTAAGGATTCATGTAACAACTGTGAACTTATTTCTGAGTAACCTAGCACAGAAGATTTCTCTGCAGTAACAAACCATTACGTGAATGCATTAGGTTTGATGATTATCGTCAATCTTGTCACCACAAGTACATAAAAATGCATTTTAGGAGTTATGTCCTAGAGGATGCACCAGTTTCGTGAAAAGAATGTCACTAAATGTGTCATTATATGCATATTTTCGGAAAGTAAGTCGAATGGGACGATAAGATAGACGAGGTAGGAAAATAGGCATATAAGAGAAAGCAGTTTTAATGTACGAATGTCGACGGTGTATAGAAGGACAGCAGATGCGGTGAGAACTACGATGGGTGATGAAAGAAAGCACAAGGAAAGTGCCATATTCAAAAAAAAATTAGATAAAATGACATAGGCTACTTCAAAGGATCGTTAAATTTTTCAGCGAGACCTAATAACTGGAGGACAAAATTTGTATGATTGAGAAAGCACATGCTCTAAACTTACTCGGTTAATGTTAACTCTTGAAAAGAGTCGATTAATTTCGATGCAATTGTGTTGGACCGACATGAACTGATTTTGGTTTGCCTGAAATTACCTTTTTCTAAGTCGTACATCACATTTACATTTAGTGAGAAAAGTTCACCCAGAAGATTAAGAATGACAGAAGGAGATCTTACTCTAAACGGAGGTCTTCAAATGATTCCATAATCGAAGAGGCGACAGATTTCTGCCCAACTGAAGTGGAAGGAAAATGAGGAGTGGAAGTTGGTGTGTAAGGTCTAAGTACAAAGGATTATGAACTAAGAAGAAAACCAAAAAACAAAGTTAAAACTGGCACCGACAAAGAATAGTGGGAGATGAAACTGACAATGGTAAATCCAAATCGTTTGAGCTTCCAAACAAATTGTCGTCTTTCTCCTTCAAAAAACAGCCAGATCCACTCTTAGACATAAACTTTTTCTGCAAACCCTATTAGTAGCGAAGTAAACAAAATCGTAAATTTATGAAAATATGCTATTTTATTATTCTATTTCACATGGAGAAAGCGCTCGGGGATCTGGCCAGAAGTGCTCTTCGACACAAAAGTTGTCGATGGTTAGATTTCGCATCCAAGACTTACTGGGCCATCCTTTCGTTGCCGGTGATTTCGTACAAGACTCTCTGAAAGGACACCACCACTGACTAGATACATCGGTAGGTCACCGCAAGTCAGTGAGTCTTCAAAGAACCGATGTGCATTCAGTCACCTCAAAAGATGCCTGATGATGTTGAATGCATATGCATGGTGCTTCCCCCAGGAAATGGTCAACGCCAAAAGCTTAATCCCTTTTGTTTTATTTCCTTTTGACATCCTCATATGTATCACAATGCAAATTCAAATACTTCCTTTCGATTCGTGGCATCCACCAACCACGAAGTTCTTCCAAATTGCCGCGTTTCGGTTCCACAACTGCCCGAGGATTTCCGCTTCCCCATGAAATGCACATCTATGCTTACCAAGCCAATCCTCTCAGCATTGTGTTCTAGGAGAGCCGTTTCAGAGCTTCCCATGTGAACCAAAGGGAGTGAGCCAATCGAAGGTAAGTCGATTACCTCAACCTTCACCTCAAAAAGGTCCCGACATCAAAATTGTAGGGCCGGTGAGGTCGCGAAGGGGGAGAGCATTGAGCCAGAAACTGCTCGTTATGAACTGCCACTGAGCGGTCTGCTCCCCAGCTATATACTTTTAGTTTCTTATTTTTTGCACGACTCCTTATCACATTTTTCTTTGCAGACTTCAGTACTACCAACATTCAATTCGCTTCCTCGCATTCATCGTCCCAAGGATCTCCGAACATATCGGGTGGTTTCGATCGCTGCATGAGGATTTCGTCCTTTTTAATGTCGTAGAATGCTGGTCAATTACAATCTCCTTACAGTCTTGAGCGGTATCCGAGTTAGAGCATTCTCAGATGCTTGTAGGAAAACAGCAGGAAGTGGGAGTCGAATCAGCACGCATTTTGCTTCCTTATAACCTATATCACTTACCACTCGACCACCCTTTCTCCTCTACCTTTCCCTCCAGCAGTATACTAAGGTTGGAAAAGAATTGTTGAAAACCTCACAAGATACATAGTTCGCATTATGTCCAGACAGTATTGCAGATCATTCTTGAATTCAATTTGAACCACACATTGTCGAATAAGAGTGTTCAGGTTGACGAACTGTTGTATTCTTAAATACGTAGAAAAGAGCTTTTTATTCATTTTCATAAAATAAACGACTGTCAGGCGTCGAGAATTTCCTGGTATTTTTTCAAAACTAATGATATGACAACAATTATACATCACTTTATCTTCTCAACTACAATATTTTTGTGAAATGATTCCTCTTATTCAATACTGTTGAGTGATATACGAAACTTAGAATCTCGGGCGGGAGTTGAACCCTGTACCTCACCCTCTACAAGGGCGCGTGATATTTTGTGGGAAACTGGGTTCAATGTAGACATGTGCTTAACACGCCAAACTGTTGATGTCAGCCGCTGACAGAATCGATACAATGTATCGCAGAAAGAATGATAGCAATATAGGAGCCTCGGTAGTGCAGTGGCTGGCACGCGCCTTTGGAAAGGGTGAGACGCGGGTTAAACACCGGTCCGAGGTTCAAAGTTCAGCCTATCGCTGAACAGTATTGGATAAATAGTCGTAATATCGTATTACAGCGCAAAAAGCGGCTGGATAAGGAGCTCTTGCTAAATCGTTATACTTTGTTCGTAAGAATAGTGGTTATATGTTAGACGGCGACAAATGAATATTCGACCTCATTCGCTGGACAAGATTTTGCCATAGGAGTTTTAGTAATCATTTGAAAGTTTAAATCTCTGGCTAGAGCCGTACGTGACCGGTTTTGCTGAGACATCACTTCACAACGCTGTGAAATCCAAAATAAAATTATGTTTTACACGACCACGCGTATTTTTCTTGTCTTGCTCATGTTTCGCTAGACAAATTCCCTCCTTAGACTGCTAAAACTCTTTCGATAGCACAAGTCCCAAAGAACTCAAAATGTGTCTGCTTTTTGGAAAACTTTTTTGATAGCGCTGTAGGAGAAAGGATTTGTCCTTTACAGCTCATCGAACAGCGATCTTTCTCAGGACTACTGGTAATCATTAAATAGCGTAAGTTTCATTTCATCGCTGTACTTATTTTCGAAGAAAGACCGTTTTACTGCAGAGTAGCACGGTCAATAAGTTCGGCTTCACGTGTTTAGCGAACTTGTTTACCGTGCAATTAACGGCGGAGTGATTGGTCGATACGGGCTGGATATGTGGGGTGCAACCTGTTTCAATAGTGAATTTTTCTTCGCTTCAATAGAAACTTCAAATAGAAACTACTACTCAGGTACTAAGAGAGTTCGTCTACACATTCATGTGCTTTTTATGCTTCCAGCGAATTACACGCGCACAGAGGGTGTGAAATATAATTTTATTCCAAATTTTACAGCGTAATAAAAAGGTGTTTTGTAAATTCGGCTATATATGACTGTAGTTACAGATTTAGACTTTCCTATGATTATTAGTACTCTCATGAAAAATTCTTCACAAGCGAAAGAGACAGGTTTTACATTTGTCGCTGTCTAACACATAAGTACCATGGAAGTTAACGCACAGCACTTAATTATTCTCACCTGAAGCAAATCACTTTGCTATCAGCCTGATCAGTGCTAAGGAACGCATTGAAAATAATATTTATACTAATAATCGCATTGCTTGTAACATACCTGAATAGTACACCAAGTTTCATGGCGCACCACAATCCTAGCTGAGAGTGGAAAGCTGCATCATGAACCATTCCCACATTCAATAACTCGATAGAAAATTCCCTTCTCAGCTCACAACTCTCAGCGAACGATGCACATGCCTTCACTGAATAGAAAGGCAAATGAATGGCTGAACATATGGAATAAGCTCAAAGTTCTGGAAGATAATGAATACTGACAAAACATCCAAAAAGCTAAAAAAAAATCAAAAACCAAAATCAGAAATAAAACTCTTCTAAAAGACTTCATACTCATGAATACTCCACAACACTGTGGTAATCATAGATAAAGCACTGGAAAAAAAAACTTTTCAGCATGTAGTGGCTTTTTCAACTGAGATTTCGACAAAAATGTGGATACCTCGAGTTTTTAGAGAAATATAGTTTTTTGGAACAGATGAGACAGGAACTATTCTGATACTAAGTGGGACTTATACAAAAGTCGCGGCTTAAATTTTTTGCTCACTCGTAAAAGTACACCAACACAACGACGTTCCAGATCCGCTCTTCTCTTTTTGCTTATTTCGAGAAGGAGACTAGAGAAATCCGTATCAATTAGTATTTTGGAAGTTAGATGAGAGTTGTGGTCACATCATTTATTCAAAATCACATCATTTCTACAAAACTAAGCCTAAATCTGGGCGTGTTTCTCGTAATTTCTTATCAAAAAAACCAATTCAAAAACATTTCAAGAATTGATGGGATCACAACTCTCCACAAGTCTCGTATTTTGAGATCACTATTTCTTATTGAATCGCAATTGAACTACTTACGAAAATCACATGCATCAGACGAAACCTTCATAAAGTCTAGGGGTTCAGCTTCTTTCTGAATTCCGATGATTCTGTTCTTCATCACGCTCTCCGACTTCACTACGGCACGATGAAGGCAGTTGAAAGAGTCGATTGGCTAAGTCAAAAAATGAGTTTTTAATCATCAGATGCTTAATCAAGCAAGGAAAAACTCAAAATACACCTCAACGTCATCTAATGAGAAGTTTGCCGCAACTTTTGGAATATGCGAACACATCCAATTGGCCGAATGACTGGGCTTCAAACGTCAAAAATGTTGTTCGGGTGTCCGCGTTCACATTATGAGTCATTTTCAATAGTGTAGAGCCGGAATTTGACTAAAAACTAAGATTATAGAAATAATTCTAATCATCTATTTAGAAGATTAATAGAGGATCGTGTCCATCGAGTAAGATTTATTTGTATAATCACTGCAAATTCTCATTTTAACGACTTCTTGACAGTGGCATGATGTTACAAATAGACATCTAAGAATGTTTAGTATTTTTGAACCTCATTCGACCCTAAGCAGGAGTTGAATTGTGTTTGACGCATATTGGGGGCTGCGCTACCACTACACCACCGTAGCCACTGGTATTTAGCGGCTGTCAGTTAACTCGGTTCGGTGCCGGTATGTGCTCACACGACCAAACTTGTTAAAGGCTGGTTGCTGATAACTAGAGTAGTTTATATAGAAAAAAGTAGCGAAGAGGCGGCCGTGGTGGTAGCACGCCCCCGGTATGGGTGAAACGCCGGTTCAGCTCCCGAGTAGGGTAGAATGTTTTGCGTACCACTCAACATTTTAGAATGATTAGAATCGAAAATGGTTGCCTGTACTAACTCTCGACTTCTGATCCCTATTGAATTCTATGTAGGATTTCACAAGATCCTTTATAAAGATGAGGTGACTCCCGACATAATCGTCGTTACCGCCCTTTTGTGAAGTCTTCGTTTCTTTTGCTTTTTCGAACGCCAGAGCCATTTCTGCCATTTCCCACTCGCCTGAAACAAATCAAGAATGTTACCTACGAGTACTCTTTGTCCTGAATGGAAGGTCAACCCAGAATCAAAATCGCAACGCAAAGTTTTCCGTGAATAGTACTATTTTCAATGCGAGTGAACTGTTAGATTGCCCCATAGTCTTTATGGTTTTATCCTTCTCATGTTAGCCTCTTTTTTATCAAAATTCTCAACGAAATAACAATCTTATAAAAGGTTCCTCGATAAGTAATCGGATCGACGAAATGAACGTGGATTCGAGTGAAGATTTACATATAACATTTCGCTTTATCGATTTGAGGGGTGTACCACGATTTTTATATAATCTTCTTTTTCGATTCCGATGCTTTCAAGTGACGATCATAGGAAAAAAAAACAAAATCTTGAACTTTCCCTCGCAAATGTAGAAACCAGAAATGTAGACTGAGACTCTGAAGAACAACATGGTGTTCTGTTGCACGAAATCCCATCTATTTTCTTGTCAAGTTTGAAGCTTTTTTCAAAGATATAAAATGACTCAAAAAAACCGTCTATAGTCCCATAAAATTCGAATTCCTTGTAGTAAGAATATCAGAAATTACAACTTGTAGGAAATTTATGCTACTGGGTACTTCAATGAAGTTTTCAGAAGTTTTTTCCAAATGGGTGTGGACTTTTACGTTCTTCTTCTACCAAGTGTTTATGCAAATCTCTACTAGGTCCGCCAATTCCGTACAATAGTATGGTCATTAGATCTATCAGAAATTGAGAGATAAACAATCAGTATCAGTGGTGAATTAATTGAGGTTCATTTTTCGATCAACTGCTCATAGAGAATGAACTGATCGATTCCCTCGTGCCATACCGCTATAAAAAGCCTGAAGAAGGTGCACTGAAGAACAAGGGGAGAGCGATGATGAGCAATAGGAAAGGATTCAACAAAACACTTGTTAAATGAAATGCCTGATAGATTCCATCGATTTTTACGAAGATTACCTAATCTTCCACATCTATTAATATCATACTCAATGAATCCAAAATTAGTCATCCTAAACACGATGAATGCAACTTATTCCCCTTCTGCGGCACAGAAGGAAACCAATAATTCCGGAGTCTGTTTATTGCTCTTGCCCTTGTTGTGAACGACTGCAACAGTTTTCGCAAGCACCTTCTTGAGACTTTTTCGTAGCTAGCTTTTCCACTAGTTCCCTTCTTGCACCATTAATCAATCGATGCCACATCTCTCTGTCATTCTGCATGTGATCATTGATGCTGAAGAGTTGATCCATCACTGGGTACATACCAACGATCTTGGGAAATGAACTGAAAATGTGGATTGATGTCGCGTTCAGCTTGCATATCACCATCTCTGGAGCTGTTTCTGCTTTTCGTTCTCCCTCCAAATCCTTATTTTTACGTTATCCATTTATAGTCTTTTTTTCGTGATCTCGACCTCACCTTAACGAAGCGAAGCCGAGGCGGGTATGACCTTTTGGAAAGATACCAATTTTCGAACTTAGATAATTGAACTGTCAGGAGCGCTTGTGGCGAAGCGCGTAGAGGTGCTCTGCGTCGCACACAAAGGTCGACGGCTCGATCTCGCGCTCATGGTTAACCACGCCATCCATCCCTCCGGGGTCGGTAAATTGGTACCAGACTGGTCTCAGACTTGTCTAGGAGGATAAGCGGCACTGACCCGATAGAACGGTAGGCCACCCGCGAGCATTGTAAAAGCCACATTTCTATCAATACTTCAAAGGAAATTAAAAATTGAACACGAATGCACAGCGCATCCTTCATGGACTGATAAACGCTGTGAACTTCATCCTTTTTTAGCGCTCATTTCCTTCCTCCTCGCTTCCCTCTGCTCGTGTCCGCTCCGATTATGTTAGTTTCTGTGTCAGTTTATTGATATTCCATCGTTCTTTAGCATTTAAAGGAAGCTCGTTTATCTCCGGATCGCAGCAAAGATTTTTAGTTGTTACTTTGGAAGGATTTCAATAGTCTAAAATTGGATTTTTAGGCTTTCTGCAGAGTTTACTCTCATCATCAAAAGATTTGTTATAGAGTGTTGAAAAAGGCGTAAACATTTGGGATATCTAGGGTACAAAGGAGTAAAATGAATCTCATTTGAGATTCACGCCATGATCGACAGGACCAGTTCTTCAGAATCAATCCACTCAATGATAATGTCAATAAGAATTACGAAAATTTTGTGGGTGCTGGCCAGAATGCGTACATTTAGAACTACTTTAAAGTTTTCGGAGGGTCAAACTTCATCAATAAACTTCAAATGAGCATAGTATCACCTATTCAAAATATACACAAAAGGCGACTACATTTTGTTATTCTTACTGCTTATAAGCACCGTTGTCATGCTATAGATATACATTTGAGAGTACTGACGTATGAAAACATTCGACACTTAGTGGGAGTTAAACCCGCGTTTCACCCATAAATGGGACACGTGAAACCACTGTACCACTAAGGCCACCGCTTTACTACCACTCTTTCTTCGATATGTCCTAACGTAACTGCAACCGACCAACCATCAGGAAAGAAAGGGGTAGAAAAGCGGTGGTTTTGGTAGTGCAGAGGTTGAAGACACCTCCGATATGAGTGAAACGTGAGTTAGACCACCGCGAGATGTCGAATATTTAGAGTACCACCTAATTCTCTTAGAATTGGTTACATAATTAATATGACACCTAAAACCGACGGGAAACAGCTTCGACATCAATGTATCTATTTATATACGAGAAAAATTTGATCCTAAACTTTTGATCCCAAACTGTGGACTTTCCACATAAGAAGTATTTATGAACACCTACCGAGAAATGCAGACCATCTTAACGCGAGTATTCGAGGGAGTAAGTTCCTTGATTCAAGAATTATAGAATGTCGTAAACACATCAATGCTTTATAGTACTGAAACTGAACTAAAGCAACAAGGATGCTGTCATATGAGAAGAAAAAGAAACTCACATCACCGTTCAGAAAAAAGCAAGCAGCAAGTCTCAGGGGCAGCTCTGCATATGTATGTTTCTTCGTGCTATCTCTTACTTTCGGTTCCAATTTGTCTTTCCAAAGCGCATAGCACTTCTACAAAAAAATCCAACTTTGACACCTGAGTTTGGAGGCTGAGTACAAATAATATTGTATATACTAAGTATCAATACTTTGAAAAGCTATAATAAGAAAAGATAAAGCTTTCGGCGTTCGTCAGCTCCTCAAGGATACTCCGTACATTCGTCTTCAAGCTTCGTTTAGGTTGATTGAATGTATATCTGGTCTTTACGATGACTTGCTTTGGCCTATTGATGCATCAGATCAATGTTGCTTATCTTTCTCTCTCAGTCTGGCACCAATTTACCGACTTCGAAGGGTTGGAAGGCTTCGAGAGCCACAAACGCGAGATGGAACTATCGACCTTGTATGGACGCAAGGCACCTTCACTACTGCGCTCTTGAATAGACATATTCATACGAAATTAAGAAAGTATAAAACTATATGAGCAAACTAACGATCAGACTCTTGTATAGATCTTCTTTGGAGCTAGTAACAGAAGCAATCTTCGAAATCACAGCCAAGTATTTTGGACTAGACGTAGGCTCGCAGACGCTTTCGTACGTGAATTCATTCTTCAGTGTGACGAAGACCTCAAAAATATATGTAACAACAATATACGTTCATAAGACGTTCGCTCATTGATTGCAAGAAAAAGTTAGGAGGGGGCCGACCCAGCACTGTGCTCTTCTCGCGATAGCCTGCATCATTAACCATTCGGACTATGTCTTTGTACGTCCCCATTTGGCCGCTTCTTGTAGAGCTCGCTCGAAACAATAATAATCTGATAAGGATATAACATGTTTTGAGCCGTTGAGGTCCAAGTGCTAAACAGGCGCCCGTTTCGTCGTTCTGGACTCCTCAGTAGTACGTCCCTCGGTTCAGCAGATCACTTGATGCGTCAATTCCTTCATAGAGGAGTATAGTCTCAAGGGATTGGCTGAACCAAGGAACTGTGCTGCTGATGAGTCCAGACAGGATGAAGCAGGCGCCTATCTAGCTGCTAGACCTTAACGGCTCAAAACATCTTATATTTTTATATCCTTATGGTTCAACATTACTTTGAAAATAGCTCTCTAGAATCCTGCGAACTCACTATAATGAGACTTCATCTCGAATATATGCGACATTAAATTTCTAACGGCTAGCGACGTGCATATTTCAAATTGTACAGTCCATTCTGCCCCTAAGTAATGACCATTTCTCTATATCACCAATCTCCCGATAGCCCCATTTTGACGTACTCCTACACTGACTCCTGTGGCCTCTCATTGTGTAAGTATCCTTGTTTCTACTTTTTTCTCTCTTCTTAAGGAGGCACGAGGTGTTAAATCCAAAATTTATTCACACAATCAAACAGCTAATGTTTTGTAGGCAGCCTTCCTCTTTTTCCTTGTTTTCTTCTGTATAACTCTCCATATCTTCTAATTCATTTCTTACAACCTATCGTTACATATGCAAATTCCAGCACTACTTGCAATCGTATCACCCCTCCGCACGGTTTTCCACAAAAGTCTTCAGATTTAAGTTCTCAGTTTTGAGATTTGTGGTCTTCAAAGAAGTCGTCCAATGCTAAGTGGTCAATTCCTTCAAATCTTGGTATGGCTGTGCTAGAGCATTCAAGGATCATCCTAACAAAGGCCTTATCTTACGTGGATTGGGCCAACTGACACATCCCAAAAGTTTGGTTTTTAATCCGCCAAGATTTTTTCGTTTTAGCTACCACAAATCTTCTTCCGGAGCCGAGTTCCTAAAACGAGGTCAGTGAAGCACATCACCACGTGCGATTATGGGGATTCAGTGCTCCCTACGTACTCCGGACCACACCATTTTTGGACAGTCTGTAGAGTCACTTCAAAGTAAACCTGGAACGTATTTACTGCCATCTCCTCGAAGCAACTCGAAGCATACAGGTTGTGGTCTTGAGATTTACTCAACGACAGGGTACAAGGTGGGATTTGGTCAAGTTATAGCTTTCATCTGCCACCTATAAGCGTACATCTAATCGGTCGCGACCAGTTGGTTAGAGATCATCAAAAAGATGGATATGCCGCCAACAAATGCGAGTGTTAAAGAAATTGAACTCAATCGATGTTCAATTTTAATCGGCCAATTGTTCTTAGCTGGCCACTTGTTTGGCCGTCTTCGTAACCAAGATTTCTCGTTTCCTTTCACAATAGAAGGCTGACGGCTATGTTGGTCATATGATCTGCTTCCGAAAGTCAAGACAGTACATTTGAGTGGGTTGGAAGGTATTCTGGTTGACATCGAGATTTGAATATTGGATATGTTCGAGATCTCTTGAGTTAAGTTACAATAAGATGTTTTAAGAGGATATTGATCAGGTCAGTAGAACGAAAATCAACTTGAAGAACATTTAACATTTCCGATGAACGGCAAGGAATTTTTGAACATCGCTCAATACTCACACAAAAACATAAAAAGTATAGTATAGTAAGTATAGTAAGTTGTAGAAATATACATAAAAATATCATCATTCAGATGCTATCAGAAATGATTTCTCACCTTAAAGATGAGAATTCCTCCCTCATTTTTCAATAATTCTCTGAGCTTCGGTCAGTAGCGAATCCGGATCTCACCTCTTCAGGTACCGGTGGGTGGCACGCGCCACTCGGAAAGGTGAAACGCGGGTTCAGCTCCCGTCCAAGGATTGGAGCTTTTCATAAAGCTGAAGGGTAAAGGTTTTGGTTTTGATCAATCCCTGACAAATGGGCCATGGGCCACGCATTCCTTTACAACTTTTAACTTCGTCTGAGTTACTGAACGGATATTTGGCTTTTGGAATGACTCGCGGGTAGCCTACCGCTGTATCGAGTCAGTGCTTCTTATCCTTCCAGACAACTCTGGGAACAATCTGATAGCAATTTACCGACCCCGGATGGATGGATGGCTTGGTCAATCATGAGCGCGAGATCGAACCATCGATCTTGTGTGCGACGCAGAGCACCTCTATCCACTGTTTCACATGCCCTCCGAATTTCGTAAATCGCTCAGGATTATAGAGAATGTAGTTATAAAATCATAACAGCAATAAAAGGAGGTCAAATAGAGAATCCTTGTCGATCTTTATTTGCCCATATTTCCGAAAAAAGCGGTTACCTCTTTCTGGATTGCGACAATGTCTCTGATATAGCAATCCAGATATTCCATACAGCCATTGTAGAGCACTCGTTTGTCGATGGCAGCAGGTCTTTGCTCAGACATCTATACACTGAAATCTTGTCATTGTCAAAGAGATTTGAGACAGAAAAAAAACACTTCAGCAGTACTTCGTCAGCCAGAATATCAAGTATAATCACATTCTACCAATATTTACTCTAGCGTAGTATGGGCTAAACCACGGATCGTTTGAATTTCGGGCTCAAAAATAACAGAGAAAAAATTGATTTCAGAGGTCGAATCGCAGAAAATCATGAACGAATACGTCTCTGGCAACAGGACGGCGAGATTCCGGCGAGAGAAATGGCTATGATCTTCTAGAATACAAACTAGAAACCCTCGGTCTCACTTCGATGAAAGCGGCAGAGGTGAAGAAAACGAGTTGAGACGATTTTCTGTTAATAAACCAATGATCTTACCCGATTGGTAGTGTCCCCCGGAACTTTAACCCTGACACCTCTCAGAAAAAGGAGGAAATGACCTCTTTCAAGCGGGGTCAACCCTAATTGGACTAGCGAGCGCAATTGACCCGATTTTAAATTTCCCGCCTTTTATCGCAACGTACGCGAGAGAACTCGTCCATCATTTGCTCGTCGGTTCACATGACGAAAGACGATCACCATTGCCAGTTCCGTTAAGTGAAGCTATCGTTCCGGGGTTCTATTGTCGTCCTTGGGCTATTCGATTGTTCTAAAACTCTATAGATAAGAGCGGTACGGCTTGGAAAATAATACTGAGCAGTAATTTCTGTAATTTTTGGTGATTTTGTCGATTTAATGACTCTCTTAACTTTTATATCTTTTTGTTCTCAAAGCAGTGTGAACTTGAGCGAATATTTCATTATCCACTAATGTAGAGTGATGTGCAGAAACTTCGCGTCAGCCGGGACTCGAACCCGCATCTCACTCAATGCGAGAGCCTGTGCTCTAACCCGCGCTCGTTTTGCCCACCACTCCTACGTCTTCTTTTCTTTTCTTGAAAGTCCCACAATACCGGTTAAGCACGTCTCCTTGCAATCGCGAGATTAGCCTGGTTACGGCGTCCTTTAGGGCGTTCGTTTTGGCCGCTGAAGACTGTTGGAAGAGGGAGGGATGGGGTTTAGCCCAAGCGCGCCGCAATTAGCATCACAACCACTCGACCATGGGCGCCCCCTGCTCTTCATTAGTTTATCGTATTTAGTTTTAGTTTTATTTTCTAGTTACTAGCTACTAGGAGACTTTTTGTTTAGGTTCGTATCATTTGTATGCAATATTTCAATGTAATCCTACTATTTATTCTTTGTTTATCAAGCTAATAGCCATTGGAATCACAATGGCTGTTACCTCAACCGGGTTTACAAAGCGAAATCGCATACGCGGAAGCGTGAAACCTGTTAAAGGTTGGTGGCTGATAGGTAACATAAAGATGTTGATGAATGTGTGATAGCGCAAATGTGCCTCGGTGGTGTAGTGGTAGTAGTACGTGTCCCCGGTATGGATGAAACGCGGGTTCGATTTCCACCTGAGGCCGCGTTTTTTGCTCACCACTCAATTCTCCCAGGTATATAAGCCAATAGCACTAAGATGATAGAAGTAGGTCTATTCGGCTAACGTTTCGACGCCTTTTGTCTTCTTGAGGGCTTATGAATGTGATTGAATCAGTCGATTGAATAGATTGATTGATTGATTTGACTTATTGATTGGTCGATTCAAGTTATTGATTTAGTATTACCTCACTCCATTTAAATGTTGTAAAACTAGGTTCTTTGTGAATTTCTCCTCCCCATCTATCCGACTATCTCGTTGCCTTTTACTAGTTGTTACTTGTATCGTCAACAACCGCCTAGTGTGTATTTTATCGACTATCTCCTATCCAGAGAATTCTTTAATCTTACTTTTTTTTGGCATTGGAATGTTACAAATATACAGCTACGATTGGCCTATGGGGTGTAGTGGTAGAACGCGCCTCTCGTGATGAGTGAAACACGGGTTCAACTCACGCCTGGCGTCAAATGTTTTTGTCTTCCACTCAACAAACCTAGATACAAACTATTTACTACGTTTTGTAAGCTTCCCGTGGTTTTACTGGGCTTCAAAAACAGCCTCTATCCCTCCAGAATCTTCAGTTGAAAGGCTATCCGTAGTTGGAAGAGAGTTTTAGCTCCATGTTCTCATTTTCTTTTCGGATAGTTACAGATCCACTTTAACTTTTTTGAGATGAGAAAGGGGTGGGGGAAGGAATGTTATTCTATATGACGCCACCTCCTATGCCTTATGAAAATATTTGACGCGAGTTGAGTGGAATAGAATTAGCGGTACAGGATTTAAATAATTTTTTTCGTAAGGTGAGGAGGCAGGTAGTCGAGCGGCTAGCGGTGCTCAGCGCGTATCCCTCACCTTCCCCCGCGCTCTTCGGCAATCAATAACGAACGCCCCATGGAATGCCTCAGCCTGGCTATCCTCAACATTGCAAAGAGGTGCGCTCAATCAGTGTTCCACGACGTTTATTTATAAAAAACGTAATTCTCCAACTGAGCGATGAACGCGAGGAGACAAATTGGATGCTAGAAGTAAAGGGAGGCGCCGCAGTAAGACTCAACTCATACAGGTTAGGTCCTACGATGCATAGTGACATAGAGAGCTTTCGACTTTGTAGGGAGGAAGGGGAGTTGAACCCGCGTTTTGCCCATACCGGAAGCATGTGCTACCACTACATCACCCAAGCCACCCTTTCGCCCTCTGGTAATCGTGAAATAGTAGGCGCTTGCTGAAAAACTACGATCTTCGCAAATGTCTTGAAATCCCATTTTTAGTGCTGTTTTTTAGGCGCCTCTTCTATTCAATTGTAATGGAGGATCCTGCTGCATTTTCCGAGAATCCTCACTCTTCCTCCACAAAACTGACGGTGGATTTCAACGAACGTTTTAAGAAACTTCACCGACTAAGGGTTTGTTGACAGTGTGTACAAATCACTATGTTTTTCAAGTCTAGTTCTAAGCAGTTCAATCCTGTTCAGCAGCAGTCGCGTAAGGCGAATCATGAGCAAGTCGTCGAGGAGGATCGAAAGTCGAAATTGCCAGCCAACTATGAAGCGAAAAGAACTCGAGAAGAATGGGAATTGCAAGAAATGGAGGAGAAGAAGGTGATGGTTTATCACTTTGATACTTCTAGAAGTCCATATTTATGATCTCAGTCGACTTCCATGTAATTACACTAAAATAATAACCCATTGTTTTGCAATTGCTTTGTAAAGTGTCTTTAAAAGTCTAGGGGGTACAATTTATTTTACTCTGACGGCTTTGTGACGTCAAAAATTTTCTATTGTTATTATAAAGTCAGGCATCAGGGTTCAATGACTTTATTAGGGCGTTTCATGAGCATCAAACACCAAATTTATCAATCAGAAGTGATTTTGATTGCATTTTTGGTATCGTTTGATTGCGCATGTTTTTGTGAACATTTTGGTATATAACTTGCCTATGCTTGCTCTGAGATGAAGCTGTTGTGGGAAGAGATTGCTATTCATTCACGAATTGCGCGTAGGAGAAAGTGATAGTGAAGCGGCGCGCAGGGTTATTAGGAAAGCTTTAGGCAATGATACGGTTGCGGGAAAGACGGCTAGGAAGTGGTTTGCAAAGTACAAAACTGGATGGATCAGTCTGAAGGATCACTCGCTCCCGGGTCGTCCACAGGAAGCTCCATTATTTCTACGCGCAGCTTCACTAGCAGCAAGCGAATTTGTTCACACGACAGCTCTTTCTTAGAGCAAGTATAGGCAATCTGTGTACCAAAATGTTTGCGAGAAAATGCGCAATTTAGCAATACTTAAATCGTGCAGTTTTGATTACTTCTGGTTAATACATTTAATTTTTTACTGTTCCTGAATCAAACTCATGGAACGACTTATTAAAACCAAACGTACTCTGTCTTTCTTTCATGGATCTAGACGGGATCTTCGATTTCGTTGGTATGAAGGCGATCCTGAAACCCTTCAGTATACCCGTAACAGTGATGGGCTGAAACATGTGCTACAGCAAAGAGCGTACGATAAGTGAGAAGTGAACGTGAAGACACACAAATGAAATGCGATTGTGCGGCAACGGCCTACTTCATAGGTGATATAACATTAGCATTAGCCAAACGTTGTAATTCCTGCAGCGCGATAGCGCAGTGGTGCTCTAGGACTTACATCTCACCAATCAAGCGATACCCTATGGTTCGAGCCCGCGCTGGAGGATCACCAAGCCTTACATCTCCGATGTCGTTGACGATTGCTACCGGACTTGTTTGAGAGGACAGTAGCACTGACCTGATACACCGGTGGACCATCGTAGGTTGTTGTAAATTCCATATATGCATTCAGTCTCTTCAGACGATACTCTATGAGTCGAATGCATGGCGCATCCCTTTAGAGACCGATCAATCCCAAAAGCTTTATCCTTTTGTCCTTTGTTAGCCAGACATGAAATGAATCCTGGCCAGTATGAACAGCTAGTGCGGAAGTATCCAGCAATATCCAACAAAAAGAATGTTTCTGAACTATACAGTTTTGCGTGATATTAAATACTACTTTGGATACATGGCGAGTTTATAATTCATGTGATTTTTTTAAATGTAAAAACTTGTTAGTGGTACTCAGTGAGCAATTACAAAGTCGTAAACGTCTAGGCATGGCATTAAAGATGATATGTTTTTAGAAAGCAGAGGAAGAAGGTATTGACTATGAGCGATTGAAAGCGCTCAACACCTCTGCTGATGTAGCGGTAAGAATTGAGATGAAAAGGAAGCGAAAGAAGAATCCCGACCAAGGATTCTCAAGTATGTACATTTGAAAGCCGTTTGTTTATATATTTCATATAAGGTGTATGTGAATCTTTATAAGACAGTGCTTTTTTTCGAAATCGATGTCATTGAACAGTTTTCTATACTGAAATGAAAAAGTAATGTAACGTGATATTTCAGTCCTTTTGAGACGAATATTTGTGGTGTTCAGGCTATGAGGACATGACACTTCGTCAACATACCCGCTTGACGACTGCCATCAAGCCTAATAGTGAATCGTACAAGAAAATGCGAGATATAGTGTTAGTTATGTTCCCACTTTCTACTTGCGATCTAATCTTGTAGAAGAAGCGTGTGTGGCGCAGCGATCAGAGTTACAATAAGAGACAAGCATGGCTGATGGTACGAATCCGCCAAACCTACCATCCCTCCAGGGTCGGTGAATTGATACTAAACTTGTCTAGAAAGATGCAGCGATGGCATGATACGTCGGTGTTTCACCTCTCGTTACTCTCAATGCCAAATATGCTTTCAGTCACCTTTTTAGTTTTAGTGAGCTAGTTCGTCTTGTTAGGCAGTGAAGTCAAAAAATTTGTTATTATTAAGTGGTGAGGAACAGTTCTATCCGACAGCTAACACATTGATCCATGGTGCACATTATCCCACTTCAGCAGCAATGGAAAAACTCGCTGAAGATGTCAAGGGGCAGTGAGTGATTCTAACCTTTTCTCTTCAAACAAACGACAATAAACTCAGTTTTGAAAGCATCACACCGTTATCGATCTTCCTATGGCATGTCAGCCGTAATTTTCTTGTCACATAGGGCGAAACGTCGTGAACAGTTCCATCGTCGGCGTTTGTTCGATCCTGATGCACCCATCGACTATATCAATGATAAGAATATGCGATTTAACAAGAAGCTGGAGAAGTTTTACGGCCAGTACACAGAGGATATCAAGGTACTGTCGGATTCTGTTCATTATCTTTCTTTTGTTCGCTTTGAACAGGTCTTCTTTTCGCAGTTCTCGCTATGCTTGTCACTGAAACGATAAAGGTAAGGCACTAAGATGAGAATCCATTGTAAAGTAATGGCAAAAATTCTGCCAACACAATCATTATTTTGTGCCCAATAGATATAAGCTTGACAGTAAAACCCTTTAGACATCCTAAGAGTCTTTCTTGAAGTAATAGAGTCGCCTTTATTAACTTTTTTGCTGTGATTGTCCGTAAACTCACATCTTTTATTTAGGAAGACCTCGAGCGTGGTACAGCTATTTGATGGGACTACCATGTTACCTGTTTATTTTGCCCTGTTTTTTTATGGCGTTAATGAACTTTCTAAGTATGTATATGAATTTTAATAAGAATTTTCGAACTACACTGAAGTGGTTGTTGTACCAGCTTTTGATTATTCAATTTATAATGTATAAAAATGACAATAGTATGATTTTCATCTATCATGTTACCAAATGAAGTCAAATGTATTAGACTGTGTGAGTTTCAGCAATTCACACTCGAATCGTTACCATGCCTCCATTATCCATGAATATCAACGAGCTTTTCATGCGTGAAATTAGCCAGTGCTTGAAAAATTAACAAAATCGCACCGGATTCGGTTTCTTGATCCCATCAAACAGTTCGGTGGGACGATTTTTGGAGTGCTTAGGAAACTAATCACTGAAAAACGTAGACGTTTTTCGCTTCGAAGTAGTAGGTTACATGGCTTGCCCACTGTCAATCTGCTTACTTGTTTGGATACTTGGGCGGATTTTCCCTCTCAAAACAGCATTTTTGAAGAAGAAACCAAGTACTTACGAAAACTCGTGTTTCCAGCTGCTTGACTCCTAGATATTCTATCGTTTGTTGTGCTGATGGCTTCTCAGTTTTCTAAAGAAGCTGGTGCAAAATTATTTTTCGTTATTAGTTGAAGGGCAGACATGTCTAGATTCTGGAACAGATCATGTTGGGAAGTAGAACCACCTGTAGAATAGTGTTCAAAATGCATGCTTACTGAGGAAGTATAGAAGCCCTCAACAGCCCAATCTTACCCTCGTCAATTCCATCGGCTCTTCGCACATATCTGGAATGCTGTCTTTCCGGGCACTTTTGCGGAACGACGATGCACATTATGGTGATATTTGTGCAACTTAGGAGGTCTAAACGCGCTCGATCAGCGGCTAGCTCGATGGCCACTACCTTACGCGGTAGTCACTCACTGACGAGATGCGTAAGGGATGTTCTGCCGTATTAGTCCCGGGTTTGTGATTGTATTCTATCATGAGTGTTAATCCACAGTTCAACAAGAATTTACACACTGGCTTTCATACACATTCATATACATTGTAGATACGTAAGTAATACTTTCTCTATAAGCATGCACTTATACACTATTCTACAGATGTTGCATAGCTTGCTTAGCTTTTCTACTAAACTCGCGACGATGTGACATATACATATGTCCAAGAAGAACGTCGACGTTTTATTGATGAGCAAACAAAAACGGGTTTCTCAGCGTGAAAGTAGCACAATACTCCCTGTCGGTTTTGTGCTGTCTTTAGGTGGAACGCTCACTGGTGAACTCACAGAAAACGATGGGTGTCTAGACTACTAGTATTCAATACGATTTTTACTATGATTTAGGTATCTTCTGATAAAGATATGGAGATATTTGGCCGACTATATAGCAATCAACATGACTTTGTCAAGCTTTCCAGCCGTAATATGCAACTTCGCGTTGTGTACAGACGACATACAAATTGTTTGGTCAATAATTCAATTCTACTTGGCTACTTGGATATTTAGATGGCCCCTCTTCAGTGATAGTGAGAGCCTCAAAACAAGGAAACTGTGCTGGCTTAGCTGTTCTGTTCCCCGGAGTCTCGAGCTAATTTTAGCGAGGGCTTTGTCAGGTGTTTGCTACATCAGAACAGTTGCCGGCCGTTGTGGATCAGAGGTATACTACCACCTTGGGACTAATAGCTACCAAGATGGCGGTCATTCCTGGTATGTTTTACTTTTAGCAAGGCTTCCTAATTGGGCTAATTCTCATCTTGGGTATACCCGCCGGGGAGGGGAGGAGGTGTGAAACACCATATTGTACTTCACACAGTCCGACACCAAAGGAACATTTCCCAGCCACGATGAGGTGGTAAACCAAATGAAAGATGTCTATCTCGAAAAAGTCATGTCATCAAAACGATCCGCGACTTTCACCTTGTCGCTGGCTAGTTGTATTATTTCAACAGAACTCACTCTGAAAAGGCCGAATCTAATTAAGACACGCTGTCCAATGAGTATATTCTTGTTGGGCAAACACAGGTTTGTTTATAATAAGCACAGTAGTGACTGACTTTTCATCAGTTTCCCTTTTTCTAGAGCGTTGAAAAATCAACTTGGTACGCAATCTACTCAGTTGAACTCCTTCGTAATCTAGGCAAAAAAATTCATCACAAATTTAGTTGCATAATGATCACCTTCTTCCGAAGACTCATCGTTTCGCCCTTTTGGAGTCTCTCAGTTATTCAATGGAGAGAATTCCCACCATTACTCCATGGGAGAGATTCCGCTTGACTCAAATATGAGATGAAGTGCAAGATCATTTGTGATGACAAGGCACCCATACTTACTATTTACTTCTGGAGTTTCGATTTTATCCCGAATGCATCAAAAGTTTTCTGCCTAGACGTTCCAGATTCTTCTGCGACGATAGTGACTTCTTGTTCGAAATCTCCAATTTGCCTAGTGGAGGACTATCTGCGTTATATTTTCTTATAAGATACTCCTTTAAACGAATGTACTGTGACAGTGAATGAGTGATTAGTGATACAAATTATCGGGAAACAAGTTTGCTGGTCCGACCTCTCACCTAACATCCTGCAATCACGTCGAAACACCTTAGCCCGGCTATCTTCGTAATTGCAAGATTCGATTGAACCACTATACCCTTGAATGTCCAACCGAGAATTGAGATAAGGTCCTAGGCGACGATAGTGTCATCCGAAGAGGAACGGTTTTATGCCGATTTCCCATACAGACAGCAGTCTTAGAGCAAATCCAAGACAAGAAAGTTTAGAAACTGTGACGATTTGGGAGGAATTTACAGTGTACGATAAAGTTTGAAAATCGTCAAGTTGATCACTAAGTGACCTCTGTCAGAAACCTGACGGTAGCCTAGGTTTCTTGTTCTCCTCTTCCTAGTTTTTCCTCTAATGTTTATATATATATATATAGATATATATATATACATATATATCATATATATATATATATTCTAAACTTTCTAGGTATACGATATATCGCTCCCCAATCGATAAACCACTCGCGATAATTTGTTCTCTTTGCACTAGTCGCTCCTTATGAACTGAGATTCTGTTCCCACTAAACCATCGTCACCAGCTCATGGCTCACTGATTCATCCATCCTTGAGGGGCTGGTAAATTGGTACCAGACCGATATCAGAAGTGTCTGGAAGGATAAGCAGCACTGATTCGATACAGCGAGAGGCCACTGCGAGTCATTGTAAACACCAGATATTCATTCAATCACCTCGAACTTTGTTAAAAATTGACAAATGAACGGCGCATCTCTCAGTGATTGATTAGAGCCGAGAGCTTCAAACTTTTAATCCATCGTCTCACGATTCCCTCTGCTACGTTGAGCTCGATGAGCACTGCTCCTGCCTATCTATTACTGTTCCGAAAGAAAGCAATGCCGTCGGCAAAACGAGATTTATAGAGGGATCGACCAATTACACTTATACCTTCGTGGTCTCGATCGAATGAGAGCATTCATCATCAAACTGCTTTGTGAGTCTGCATCACCAGCTGTACAACAACTATTCCAATCCACAGGAGTGAAAAACGCAGCTTGAGTAGAGTTAACCTCCTTTAAATAATAAAACGGTAAAATTTCGATGTATTACCGTTATAATCATCCTCAGAATTCCTTTACTGAGACCACAATTTCATCAAAAATAACCTGCTGGATTTCAAAAAACAGCCTTGCGCCTAACATATAAGTTCGCATTAACCGTAAAACATACACAAAATACTGAGAATATCAAGTTGTCATCATTGGAATTCCAGATTAATAATAAAGCATTCTAGGAACCTCGATAAGAGAGATAAAACTGGCTGCAGCACAGGTATAAATAGGAACAGGGAAACAAAATTGTACACGTATATCGAGAGAAAAGCTAAGACCTCGAGTTCTAATACAAAATGATATACAAGATATGTTAAGGTTCAACAGATTTTCAGTGGTTATAATGTGAGCTCGTTCTTCGTCAGATTGCACTGTAGTAATATTTTCATAAAATTAGTGGTTATGATCATGGTGATGATGGTGATGATGGTGATGATGGTGATGTCCAAAATCAGCTTTACGTGGTACTGCAGGCCAAGTGCCGTTATCCAAAGAATGTGATAAATCGGAATGATCATGGTTGTCAATCAATCGAAGTAGCCCTATTAGGGAAAATCCAACTATCATAACTAGCAGCTTCAGTAGATTAGGGTGCTCATTGTCCCTTTCGTGTAATAATACCTGAAAAAACAGAGGTTCAAATAACCTTCATAAGGAACCTTATTTGAAACACGAACCTCAAAAAATGTGACATAGAGGAAGGTACCGACTGCAAGACCTTGAAGGATTGCAATAGCAACATCTTTGCTGAAACTGTTTGCTGCAGCTGATTGAACGACCATGCCAACCACTGCCCCTAACGGGGACATTAACGCCAGTGTGAAAACCGACGCTACCACCTAAATTGATACATATTCAAAGCCAATGACCGAAAAGACTCTCATTTTCCCTTTTGGAACCATGAACCCATAACCTCTGCATCTTCAATGGCAACTCTGAACGGTCTGATCCACCTCTTCTGCATCTCTAACTCCCAACGTGGCTGCGCCGAGCAATGGCACGCCGGGGTTTAGAGATGCAGAGGGTGGAGCAGACCGTCCAGCGCTGCCAGTCAGAAATTTATAGGCCGTGAGATTGTCGACTCTACGTTCTATTGATATTTTTTACGACTATGCATCATAGTATTTTTGGCGTAATAAGGTATGATACAGTGAGTAGACTGCCTTCAAACATACCCACTGAAGTTGATGAGCATGTGTGCGAGCCAATTGTAGACCTACGGAGAATGAAACTATTAATTTGTGCACCAGAAGAGACAGAAATAATGCAGTAGTTTCAGAAGCGTTATCCTGAAATTTTGTTGCTTTCTCATAGCAATCGTATATAACTTTATTGGCAAGACTAGAGAGAAAGAATGCTAACACAAAAGTATAAAAGTAAATTTTTCCACATACGGTGACTCCCAGTGCAATGCCCTCTATAACGGAGTGAATAGACAACGCCAACACGAAAGTGATTGAACGCACACCGTGTGAGTGCGCATGAGGAGACGACTTCATCAGAATCGGAGGGTCTTCATCAACTAAAGATTTCAAAAAATTACAATAATTGTAGTGATGATAACAAATCTTTTTCATTTTATTTAGTATTTAAATTATATTAATATTTCTAGTATTATTAATATATTATATCATATTACTATATAGTATTAATAATATTAATATTTCAATATTTAAATTTGAATTTTTTGCCACCACTTTTTATTGTACAAATCTTGATTCTTCTAATCTCCGATTCGTTTCTATGCACTTCTCGTCCCAAAGGCCGTCCAATATTGTGTACTTGTTTCGACTGTTGCTTGAGATTTTTATTGTCTTCATTAATCTCATAGAATGCAGGTCAGATAGTCCTCCTCCAAATCTTAAGGATAGCCAGACCAAAGCGCTTCCAAACCGAACCAAGAGAGTGTTGGGGAGTGGGTTGAGCCAGTATAATGCTTCCTCATAAATTGCACCACTAGCCACTCAGCCACAGCCCTCCCCCTCCCTTTCCCACACAACACCATAGAATAATAAATAATAATGGAAGTAATTATTTAAGTAATAATGATCTATAGTGAGTGAACGTCAGATTGTACGGCTTCCCAGATCTTATATTCAAACAAGCACCTGACTCGTAACTCCAGCTTTGCGATCATCTCTCACGCCTCTACATCACGAGTTTGCTCTTTCACATTCTCGCTCTCTCTATTCGTTGCTTACTGTGTCTTTAGCGGTGTTTTGAAAACACCTGCCAAATTCTAAGTGTTATTATATTTTCTTGACGCATAGATCCTGCTAGAACGACTATGTTTTCTGGTTGTACAGCATAGTGCATTGTTGCTCAAGGTCATTAAACCCAGCATCAAGTCATGCTGTGCTGTTGAATATTCTTCTACAGAACATAAATTGACAACACCGCTGGGGGGAAGACGCCGCCCCAAGGATGGTCGTGGCAAAGCCGACTCGGTAACCTCACATACCGGGGGGTATCGCGAGAGACGTGGGCCCATGGGGACGGTGGAGGGTCTCAAGAGTAGTGCAAGTGCTCAAGGGCAGGGGCGGCACGACGCTGCAAACGGAGCCATCGGGAAATGGGCGCAAAGAGGGATACGTCGGTGGGGAACACAGTGGCTGTTGGGGGGAAGGGTAGGGTGCACGGCCGGTGGTGTCGGGATCTCAGTGACATCGCGTGCTCCTCCCTGGCATGGGTACGTGAGCATCAACTAAAGCTAAGGGGGATACTCGAGGCTGAGGCTGACCTAAACCTTTGCGCTCGTCTTGCTCTGGATGGTACAGGTGAGTGCCGGCGCGTGGCTCAAGGAGCGATGGGAAGTAGAGCGTGAGGCATAGCTCTATTGCGTCTAGGAGCCAAGACGGCCAGGCACGAGGGGGTGTGGGGGACCCGGGACCAATGGGACCCGGGTGGAGGGCCGTGTTGGGGGGGCTCAACACACGCGGGAGGTGTGTGAAGCAGAAAAGCTGGGGAAAAGATCAAGCAACAGTAAGATAGGATAGTTTACGGGCGGGGGGTGTACGGAACTCAACAGCGATTGAAAACTAATAGGCCAATGGGTATGCAGTCTCCGCTAAGAGTTACATAGTAGATAAAAGAAATGTGAGATTCTGCGAGCAGGTGTGCGGGAAGAAAAGGACATAGTGAACATCCTAGAACAAACAGTGTAGACCGCAACTCAGGCGAGTCAATAAACCGATCCCCCCAAGAGACGCGTGGGCCCACACAGAAGTAAACTGTCCGGGAGGACCGAGCGTATGACTCCACACAAACATCGTGACTCTCTATAACGAGCATATGAGACGCTCAAATAACTGGCGAACAAAGAAGAAGGAATTAGAGATAGGAAAGACTCTGCATAGCACCATTTGTGTCTCTAAGGGGCGAGAGGCCCAACCAGCCTTGACGCACCCAAACTCGCGGGATGTCGCATGCCTCTTTCCATACACAGTTGCGTACACATTTGACAGATGATTGCACGAGCGGGATATGACGAGTTTTATTCTGCGTCATGACCGACATGAATAAGAAATAACACAAAGTGCTACACTTAAATTCGTAGACACTAAACTCATTATTTGAGACGAGGGGGTGTATATGTCAGAATATGCCTAGACTCGCGGCGCAAGTGTGGGCAGTATCTTAGCTATGGGCAAATATGATACAGTGCAAGGTGAAGTCGGGGGAGAGCTACGGTGGACACGCAGGTCCTCAGAGCGAGATGTGCTCGGCGTGCGGTAGTTCACGACATAGGCGAGTTAGATAACACAGCACGTACAGAGCCGGTAAGATCTGTGTGCGAGAGGAGAGGAGCACCGTTTGTGCTCCTTAGATAGCTGGGGACAAATTACAATATCACACAATGAGAATAAGGGATGCATATCACAGGGGAGGCGGGTCATATGAGTGAGGAGATGGGACTACACATACATGTAGTCCGATCAGGACAGGAACGGACTAAAGTAGAGAACAAGAAGCAGGGCTCTGCCGAATACCGAGACGGTCTACACAATGGCTCAACCAGCCACATTTCTCCTCGTTGGTGGAGTTAGATAATCATAATGTGTAGAGGAGGCGGGAGGAGGGTGCTGTGGAAAGGAGAGTTAGCTTTGGTGGCATGTAGGGTGGGAAGTTAGTTCAGAAGCGCGATTAATACAGACAGAAGCAGCGATAGGCAGTGGCGTCTGAGGTGAGGCGAAGTCTTGAAGAGGGCACGATTGGAGATGCTAGGGGGCGGATGCAGGTGATGAAGACTCGGGGAGGAGGGTGAGCTGGTAAACGAGGAAGTAGAGCTGAAGAAGGTAGAATAGTAGACATGTGAAGGGTGAGCGGGTGAGTGCGAGGGTCTGGCGTTATACGGTGACAAGAGAGGTGAAGGTGATAGAGTACGTGTGTGCACAGTGACGTGTGTCGCGCTCTAATGTGTCGCTTGCGCGTTGCCAGAAGATGAGAGAAACGGCCACATGCAACACATAAGCGAGGGAACCGTAAGGCAGGCTAACACGAAGGAGAATCTCAGAGAGGAGAGTGCGACAAATGAAAGTATGGAAACACAAAAGAGAGAGACTTAGTTGCGCGTACAACGACTGAGAGTTACGAAGTCAAAGCTCTGCGTGGGTGTGAGGACGAGTTGAAAAAAAAGAAACGACTTGACTACCGGCAGAGAAATGAGAGTTGATAACGGGTAGAACGTAGGAGATAAAACACAGCGACGTAGCACGATACACGACCATACCAACGGGGTCTGAAACACAAAACCACACAAACGAGGGTGAATAACACGTAGATGGGATAGAGTACAAGATTGTGGGAGTGAGAGACGGCACAGAGGGATGAGCAGAGCGATGGTAAATGACAGACCTCCAAAGAATCACCGTAAGAGGGAGTGGACGGGCCGAGGGGGTGAGAAGAAGGCTCCTACGGCTATAGCAGCTGCAGTAGTAAGAGCGAGAATGAGGAGCGACGGTGTGTCTGTTAAGATGAGATAGGGCAGTGATGGGTCAGAGAGGAGGCGAGAGGGATAGAAGCAGTGATGTGTGTGGGCATACGTCTGCATCGAGGTAGGTGTGGTAGTCAGGAGTGAGTGGAGAAGGAGAGAGGAGTATGGATGAGGAGTGCGAAGTGTTGCGGTGAGAGGTGATAATAGTAGTTTGAAGATAGTGCGACAAGGTGTGTAAGGGGAAGTAGGGAGGCCGAAGATATGTCATGCTGGGCAACCAGATGAGCTGGAGAGCTCTAGAGAGGTTGGACAATGGTATGACACTGCATTTAGAGTGGATATAGACGTTCGTTTTCACAGGGGCAAGATCTACTTTGGCTCGAGTACTACCATAACAGAAGATGTATGAGAAGGCACACACTTCAAGTGTCACCTACAACAGAAAAATATACCTCGAGAGCATAGATAACAGCGCTCTGATACTGAACGAATGGAGTAAAAAAAAGAGTCGACCGGCGGTTGGGAGGTATTCTCACAAAGTTTCGGCAGTCTCGAAAAAAAGATCTGACAGCGAGAAACTCACTCGCTAATGGCCGTGACATGGGGCTCTTTTGTGAATCAGTATTCTTCTTGACGCGATGTACTGTTAGTGGACAGTGCTTCTGACAATGTCCATCGACGTCCTCTTCATTTGACGCTATGCCTTTTACATGCTCCACTGTTGAGTGAACTTCTTCTGAAAGTAATTTTTGAAAATATATACTAAGATCGCTTCATAAATTTTGGCACTAGAGCAATAAAATATATTTTACTAATCATAAGAAATCAAATTGAATGATTTTGATATTATTGAACTGCGCATGTTCTTGTGAGCATTTTGGTATAGAACTTGCCCACACTTGCTTCGAGACACACTTGTCTGGGGAACAATTTCCCTGGCTACTCATGAACGAATGGCACATGGGAAAGAATACTGGCGATGCGGCACGTAAGATTAACAGAGCTTCCTATGGTCAGCTCGAACGCGAATGATCCTCCACACTGTTCCCTGCAGCTATGAATTACACGAACCAGCTCCTAGCCGTCCTTTCTATAACCGTACTACCGCCTCAAGCTTCATTAATCTGGCGCGCTACACTGGCATCTTCTCGTGCGCGGCATTCGTGTATGAGTAACAAGCGCGTTTGTTTCACACAACAGCTCCATCTCAGAGCAAGTATAGGCAGGTTATATGCCAAAATGTTTGCAAAACATGCGCAATCGAACGATACCAAAACCATGCGATTGTAGGTACTTTTGGTTAATAAATTGTTGCTTATTACTATTGTTCGAAGTATATGGAACGACCTAATAAAACCGAAATTCTCTGTCTGCTCCCAAGACAATGTACCAAAAAAAAAAGAACGCGATGAAAGATACTCACTTGGATGTTCCCTGCGAGACGACTGTGTTGGTATATAATTTTCGATCATACAGCATGTAGTTTCTTGACCTGCCAGAGGAGAACTGAAATAAAACGAGCTTAGATTTGTCAAACTAACGTCACAAAACAAGTTGGCTAGACCTTTCTTCCTGCCCATGATAATCTTTCCCGTGTGAATGAGAATGTGCTAAAGATGGTATAGCTACGATCACCACCTGTAAGAAGATCGTATCAATTGCTGTTCAACTAATAATAGCATGTGATCAAAGTCCATACCTCTTCAAGAAAGAATAGTAGAAAAAACCCAAAGCAGCTGAGTAACTCTGCAACGGGATAGTCAATATAGAAATCGTACACCTGAAATGCTTCAAATATTAATGACAAAAAAGTACAAAACTTCAGAAACAATCTCACAGTACCTTGTCCAACTTTCTTACGTTCTCTACTAGTTCTGGAAAGAGGTGAAGGAAGCAAGTGGCCAGGAACACTCCTTAACTGGATCAGATTAGCTTGAAGACCTACAGAAAGATGACAAAATCAGCAGCGACGGATTATATAGCAAACCTCCTGAAAAACACGTTAGTAGGCAGAGCACAAGAGAGACGTGTTTATGCTTCTCGGACGACGATGCTCGGGCGGCACTGTGCCGAAGAAAGCGTAAAACCTGAAGAGACTCACCGAATACGAGAACACTTATAAGACAAGAAATCTTCATTTGACCACGTTTTTCACGGAGTGGTATGATGTATAACTATATATCCAATAATTTCTAATGATATGCAAAACATTGAAGCTCGGGCGGGAGTTGAAGCCGCGTTTTAGCACGAGTCTCCCAAGGAAAAAAAAGATACGGATTCAACTGCCGTAGAGAGTTAAGGTTCTACATATCACTCAACATTCTTAGGTATAAAGCTATAAGACAATATGGGAACTTACTTTCAAAGGAGAAAGGCCTGCGATTAGTGTCAAGCATATCATGACGGACAAAAGAATTAGTTTCAGAGTATTCAAATCCATTATAGCAAGGTGCATTTAATGCCTAAATCGACGTTTGTCGTTTACAAAGAAGCTGGACGTGATTCTTCTCTGAAACTCGGGTAAATGAACAAACAGGTAAATGTCTACCGAAACAAAAAAACGAGGTTACAGCACAATGACCTGACGGAGTTATCCCATATAATCACTGACTTGGAGAATGTCTAGTATATACAGTATATCTGAACTAATAATAGTGTACAGTAGCGGTGAATTCGGCTTAGACACGTCTAGAAAAAAAAAGGATGAGTGAGATGTACATGAAACACCATGATGCGCAGGACTAAGAGAAATCGAAAATTCAGAATTCTTTCACGATCTTCGAGCTTGTCAATAATTTCTCATGATCGCTCGATAGCAGGGATAGTTGAGGTTGTGGGGAATTGAAAAAATATCAAGGAGACGGATCACCCAAACGACCTGAAGATTTCAAAAGAATTTTTTTCGTGCTGGTTTCTCTTTGAAAACTCTCAGAGTTAACCCTTTGCGGACGGTAAGGACCATTTTCGACTCTCGGCTTTTTCAGAGGTCCTTTCGATAGGCAGAGGTTGTCTGGCACATTTCTAGTAGCAGTTCGAAAGTTTGAGTCCCGACGATTCCACTAATGAGTTTGTTTCTTAAAAGAGCCTTCTTAGCGCACTGCAGCAGCAAAGATAAAATTGTTTGAAATATGGAGTGGGAGGGAGGCGTATGTGGTGACGGCACAGTGTACAATGACACTGGTCCATCACCACTGTTCAGTCGACGGATTTCGGCTGGTAGACCAAAATTAATCCGTATGGTCAACTGTTTTTGAAACCTCGTGATAAACATTCAAAATAATTCCAAAAAAGAATGTCTTGAGCTTAAGGGAAGTTTGGACACCAGGGCCATACACCGGTGTTTCGGAGGTTTCGGCCTCCTCGTCAGTGACCCCAGCCCCCATTTTTTAAAAATTATTTTGAATGTTCATCACGAGGTTTTAGAAACAGTCGATCATATAGATCAGTTCTGATCTAACAGCCGAAACCCATCGACTGAACAGTGGTGATGGACCAGTGTCATTGTACGCTACGTCATCACCACATACGCCCCCTCCTTGCTACAGTGCAGGGCTGAATGTAGGGCGTGGGTCACTGACGAAGAGGGCGAGACCTCCGAAACACCGGTGTATGGCCCTAGCGTACCAACCTCGTTTTAGGCTTAAAGCATTCATTTTTGGAATTATTTTGAATGTTTTTTACGAGGTTTTTAAAAACAGTCGATCATGTGTAGAGACAATTATTTGGTATCAGACTGATACGAGAATCCTAAAGTTTTTTCGGAACAAACGAAGAAAACCTCATCAAATAGCGAAAATCTCGCGTCGCTTGCGAGAATCGATCGAAGTGCCGTCCGCAAAGGGTTAAATCGCATTGATATAACAATAGAATAGCGCTTTTTGTTTGACATGAATGCAGTGGCTGGATAATTCTCACAATTTCGTCCTCATAAACCATAATGGCGCATCGACTAGAGATCATATACCAATAACTTTTGCAGTGAATATGCAAAAGATTGGCAAGAAACACCCTGCAATGACTACAGAATTGCATTGAACTTCGACGATTCTTCCTCATCTATGTAATGTTTCTAATGGGAATCTCGACACTAAATGTCAAAAATATTTTAGGGACCATCAAATTTTGGTGATGACAACTAATCTGTGATTCCAAGATTTCTTATGCATTTACTGCTTTTTCGCAGTGTTATGATGCTCCAAATATTTCTGAGAAAATTGGATGATAACCAAGAATTCAAAAATTCAGAAGCAAAAAGAATGAGTGGTGGGTAAGCGGTGTGGGCTACGCTGTGTAGTGGTAGCACGCGGCGTCCTCGATATAAATGAAACGCGGGTTCGACTCCCGCCTGAGGTAGAGTTTTTGCTTAGCGTTCAATTCTCGTAGAAATCAGGAATTGTTCAAGCACAAACAAGTCTCTATTAAGCCTCTTACGAGGTTTGGTATGCATCCTAGCAATAGACGCCGCCTCGACGGTTTCGCCCGTCTCGTCAGTCCACACGCCTCATACTAAGAGTAGCAGATGAGGAAGATTTCACAATGCTTGTCAAGTGAAATGTCACATGCTGCATCGTCCTTCCATCAGTCGATGCTTTGCGGCTGTTATCATATATAAAAATTGCCTTTGATTCGACTTATTTCATCGTATATCAGTAAGATGAAATATCAGACCTCCTAAAAGGCTTAATAGAAAGTCTGTGGAAATACATACATCGATACTAACGAGGTTTTCAAAAATTTCCTAAAAAAGACTTCTCTAAATGAACTTCCCTCCCGAATGGATTTCCGCCACATCGCGGCTAGGAGGTATTGTTCGCTGTCGGACTGCAAAGTACAGCGGGAGGTTCAATTCCCCAGGAGGGGCTACCAGAGCCGAGGAGTCTGTGTCCATGCGGAAAGCCCACGTAAGAATAAGTCGTAGCAGGTATGACCGCCTAGGAGCTACTAGTCCCAAAGTGGTAATCTCCTCCTGATTTACAAGGTCCGACAACTGCTCTCATGTGGTGACAACCTGAGGAACCCCCCTAGGCTTACCTCGGGACTCCAGGGATTAAAAGAGCTGAAATAGCAGTTCACCTGCTCTGGGCTCGCACAATCAATGAAGACGGCCGTCCAAGTATCCAAGCAGGCGGACTCCGCAAACAACACAGTCCTCACAACATTTAGTTAGAATCCTTAGTAAAACTAAGAGATATTAAAAACAAAACTAAATATATTGAGAACTCAGTGGGGCCGCCTGCCCGAGTGGTTGCAAAGTGGGCTGCCCCCCGCCCACCTTTCCACAATCCTCTCCGGCAATCAAGAGGAACGCCCTATGGAACGCCTCAGCCAGGCTATCCTCGAGATTCCATGGAGACATGCTCAACCAGTATTCTACGTCATTCAAGAAGACGAAAAACGAACCGAATGCTAGAAGTACTGGGATCAGCACAACAAAAAAATCGTGATGACGGGTCGTGTAAATAATAAATAAATAAGTAATAAGAACTTAGTTAGATAAAAATGGCGAAAGTTCATTCCACACACAATTGGCGCGCACGATCTCACTGAACTACGCCCACGCAATTCAAAACCTAGTGTTTTCCGGAAAAATAAAGAGAAATAAGTGGATATTAATGATATCACCACTATCGGCCATGCAGGAATAGTGATATTGTCACCAGATCCTAACTTTACTGTCTTTTTTACTCTCGATTTGCTAATTAAAACGACATTTGTGTATAAAAGTACATACGACAGCGCAGTCAGAATAGTTGGTTAAATCAATGAAGTTATCATCTTAATAAAACTTTGAGGCACCTAAACCAAAAGTGACTTTGTTAAGAAGTTGAGTAATTGGAAATAACAAGGTCTATTCAGAAAAAGTGAGTTTATTTCTTACTTACATGACCCGTCATCACAATTTTATTTTATAAATCCCAGTAGTTCCAGCATTCGATTCGTTTTCGTCTTCTTCTTGTACGACGTAGAATACCAGTTGAGCGAGTCTCCTTTCAATCTCGATGATAGCCTAACTGTGCCTTTCCATAGGGCGTTCTTGTTGACTGCCGTTGAGTGCTGGGAAGGGAGGAGGGGAGGGGCTCGATCTTACGCGTGCGTGACGAGCATCACAACCACTTGGCCACGGCGTCCTCGAAGAATTAAATCTGAAAATGAAACCCCACAAAAATAGATATTGCCTTTTGAGTATAAATTTAGCAAAAAAAGAAACAGCAGGACATACATGAGGCAATTTCACAATCAAATTTTCTACTTTTCAGAATGAATTGAATATTTAAGGGCCATTTTTTAAGAGCTGATTTCTCTTTGAAAACTCTTGATTAAATCACAGGGAACTGCTAATAGAAGAAAACTACGAAGAGGACATAAGTGAGCGTCGATGATATCGGCACTACCGGGTGTGGATGACTTACGAGACTTGGAGATTATTCAATTTCTTCTTACTCTCGGTTCCTCCTAGCGAAGACTTTCGATTATATGGAAAACGGGATAGAAAAAAAAACACTAAAAGCTTTATTTCAAATGCAAATTATTACGAAAAAGGCATCAATATAATCATGCCAGGTAATATTGCAGTTAAAGCAATACAAGGGAAAAAATGGATATCTGTATGTATATGTTACACGTGGGGGCGCCGTAGCCGAGTGGTTGTGATGTTGGCCATGGCGAGCTTGGAGCCGAGCTCCACCTCACAACACTCTCCGGCCGTCAAGAACGCCCTGTGGAACACCACAGCCTGGCTATGCTCGAGACTGCAAGGAGACTCGCTCAACCGGTATTCCACGTCATTCAAGAAGAAAGAGAGAAACGAGCTGAATGCTAGGAGTACTAAAATCCGCACAATAAAAAAAATTGTAGTGGAGGATCGGGTAAATGAAAAGTAAAAAAAATAGGTATGCATGTGACTTGTAAACACAAGTATGTGCAGATATATATATATATACATGTACATGTGCATATATACATACATATATATATATATACATATATGTCTGTATATGTTTGTGAATACAGATATACACATGCGGATATCAAGAATGTAAATGTGCACATATCAATTTGCACATATATGCATGTTTATATCTATCTATACATAGTACATATATGTATATATATTCATGTACATATATAGGCCTACATATATACGTACATATGTATATCTCCATAAATATACATATATACATACATATATATTGAACATAACGTCGATGACTATAGGGCCTCAGAGAGCCTCCATTCGAACCACTGGATTGGTCGGCCGGCCGGCTTGCAAAGGCCGCTGTGACGATAGGCATGGCAAGAGATGAGAGGCCTTTATATTCGTGTCAGGACCCGCCATTATGGAATGTTCCATGGACGTCTAGAGATTGATGAGCTTGGAAGAACCTTTCTCGAAGTTTCTTTTCGGTTTTCTTCGTTTTTTCTCTATCAAAGAAAAATTTCTCTTGATAGGATTTCAGTTTCCCGAGTTTTTGTTTGTCGAACACAAAAATGTCGCTCAATGATGTTCGTGCCAAAGTCGATCAACACATTCGTAGTATCAGGGATTTTCCAAAGAAGGGTATCAATTTCAGGTGAGTCCGTCGATTCTCAGTAGAAAGAGTGGCAGGCAAAACGGGCGTCAGAAGTGCAACGGGTTAGAACTGTCCCGGGATAGGGTGAGACGCGGGTTCGAGTCCCGCCTGACGCAAAAGTTTTGCACATCTATGAGTACTTCTATAACATCATGCCACCGCTAAAAGAGGCGGTCAAATAGAAAGAATTCCAGTTGATATTCCTATTCTTTTGCCTTAGTCTTGGTTACTATAACTTGCTAAGGGAAAAATCTGAGCTCCCCATTTTATTTATTATTCATTTACAAAATCCGTCAACACAATTTTTTTTTATTCTGGGGATCCCAGCCTTTCTAGCATTCGATTCGTTCTACATCTTCTTCTTGAGTGACGTGGTGTACTGGTGGACCGTGTTTCCTTGCAATCTGGAGGATAGCCTGGCTGTGGCGTTCCATAGGGCCTTGTTGACTGCCGGAGAGTGTTGGCGGGCGGAGCTCTGCTTCACGCCTGTCGCGACGAGCAGCACAACCACTCGGCCACGGCGCTCACCATTCCGGAAGGATTCGCTATTTACTTCATCATAGATGCCTCGTGTACTGCTTTTTGGCAATGGTATGATGCTATGAACATACATCTGGGATGTGAAGTGGTACGCAAAAACTTTAGCTCAGTTGGGAATTGAACCCGCATTTCACTCATACGGAGAGAGAGAGAGAAAGGCAGAGCGAAGGGAAGGGGAAGGGGGAGGGGGACGCGTGCTACCACCACACCGTCAGGACCGTCGCCCACTCTTATGAAGCATCGAGGATATCAGTTTTGTCTAATGCCTTCTTCTCCATGTTTTTGCTTTTACTTCATTATTTTATTCCATCTGTCTTCACATCGAACTTCTTTTCACTGTGTAGATCCAGTACTTCTAGCCTTCCATTTCGTTGTTGCATCTTCTTGAACGTCACAGAACACTGGTTGAACACGTCTCCTTGGAATCTCGAGGATAGTCTGGCCGTGGCGTTCCATAGAGCATTCGATGTTGACCACCGAAAAGAACTGGAGGTGGAGTTCGGCTCCACGCATGCCGCGACGAGCAGCACAACCACTCGGCCACGGCGCCCACCCCTCTACTGTTCCATGTTTTGTAAGCACCAACTATATGTAATGTTAGTAAAGTGTCAAGGAATATAGTCGATGGCTTCTCTCGACATGCACCGAAGCGCATGAAAATTTCGTACTGGTTTGGTCTATTTGTCCAAAAGTTTTGCCCAAGATACTTGTCGATATCCCAACAAAGGAATGCGAGTGGCGCAGTGGTCAAAGGTGGTCTGCGACACACAGGGTCGATGGTTCGATCCCGTGCTCAAGGCTCACCAAGCCTTCCGTCTTCTCGGAGTCGGCGAGTTGTTGCCAGACATGTCTTCGAGGATAGCAGCACTGACTTGGTCTACCGGTAGGTCAGCGTGAGTCATTGCGAACGCCAGATATGCATTCCATTACCTCAAACAATGCTAGATAAGCACGAATCATATCATCATTTGACTTCGGTTTTGAACAATTATTGGCTTTTTTAGAGGGAGGGGATATTTTCGTCGTCCTAAATCTCATTTTGAGAGTAAATTTTTCATGAATAACCTCTGGAGTGTGCGAGAATGTCAAGTCGAACATTTCTGGTTAGTCATTATCACTTTTGGTGGCGATTTTTTGAGTTTCAGTCTTTTCAGGGACATTATGCCGTTGTTTTCCCATCCCTCCGTTGTGGAGCAGCTTTGTTGTGCTATCGCTGAACACTTGCGCACAGAAGTCGGAGCAGTTGATGCGATTGCTGCTTTGGAAGCACGAGGTTTTTTTCTAAACCGAACCGCTCTCATGGATAGTGCAAACCTTTGCGTAACTTTTCTTCCATTGGTGGTTTGCTGGTTGAGCGGTTTTGGAAACCTGAAGTCATTTGAGTAGTTTTAGCCTTAGTAAATGGGTCAAATGATGGATTTTGTCAGGATTGAATATTCTTGGAGAAATGCTTCATTTGTTATACTTTATTGAATATCCTAGAAAGTGACTGGAGAGAAATCTGACCTATAGAATCTTTTAGTAGGCTATCGTGTACCAAATTAGACTACTATCTCGTACGTAAGACGAGTAAAAATTTGCCAGTAGCTGAGGGATGGAAAGCTTCTCTCTCTCTCTCTCGACATTACGTGACACGCGATCGGACCACTCGTTCACGTGTTATTTCATAGGACATCTCTAAATAGCATACGCACCTTTTCGCTTTAGTACAAGTAAAGAATTAGAGATACAAAAACTAAATGTTATTTTATACTGTGGTTTGTATTTATTGAAGATTGAGCTAGTTCAAACTATCTATCAATGATTGAGCTTAGGTTTCCTCTTCGGGCCTATTATCGCCATTCGCTTGGGAATTCCGTTCATTCCCATAAGGAAGAAAGGCAAACTTCCTGGTGAATGTATACAAGCATCTTACAAAAAGGAATACGGCGAGGCATGTATTGCACTTCGGTTTTCAATTCCAGTGCATTGAGTTTTCATTCTATACGCCTATGCATGTTTTACAGTGGTCAAATTTTCTGTAACTTCTGATTTTTTAGGATGTCGTTGAGATCCAAAGTGGTGTCGTTTCACGAGGATGGAAAGTAGTGATCCTTGACGATCTGTTAGCCACTGGAGGCACTATAAAAGTATGAGAATACTAAAATTCTTATCCTATTAAGGTCCGAAAACGGATCCATCATGGTTTTTAAGGGCAAACTGCTTGCAATTATGGTGACTTAGTATAGTGACAACACCCTTCATCAAAACCTGCCTAGCATGTTTTTCATGTCTGATGACATCCACCTTTTCGCCAATCTTCTATAGGTTGAAGAATTGAGAGCTCATTACATTGATGCAAAAGGAAAGGAAAAGAGAGTCCCAAACCAGTTGAAATTCTGCAGAATTTTCTGTAGTAGAAAAAAGCAGAAAATAGGACCTTCCAGGTAGATCTTAATAATATCAAGCCTTTTCTCATGATTACTCGCTGAAATCAGAAAATTGGGAAACTGCACTCTACACAACAATCGCTTGGGCAGTGTTTTTTTTTTTCTCCGAAAGAGCCGGATAGACACTTGTAGTTGGAATGTGCTACTGAGATGTTGGAATCTACTTTATCTCCGTGATCTAGGAGAATACGAATCAACACGAAACACTGATGGATCGATCCTTTATTAGGAAGAGCATATGACAGACACAGGGAGAGAACTGCAAAGTTGCCTTGAAGAAGATATAAGAGTATTCTTCGACGGTCACCTACACGGTGGGTAGACGTGCTTACCACCCATAGCAACTGTCTACATCTGCGGATAAAAATAATGTCTGAATCGCGGGATGCGCCTTCTGAATATGACTTTTTCAAAGATCATCACCACCAAGATCGAGCATTGCTTGAGGAAGATATGAGTTCTAAGTCGGCGATAAAGAACTTACAAAAATAGAATTACAGGGCAACAAGAAGGACTAAGTCACTAGCTGTAAAGGTCTCTTAGTTCAGCAGCCAAAAAATTAGACATTGCCGGCAATGTTCCAAGGTGTTTGCGACCGTGTGACTCATACATTGCTCAGCCACACTTAAAAGTTCCGCTTTTCATCTTTTCTGGCAAAAATATACCAGTTTTAACTAATTTATTAAGGCAGAATTCTAGAGTTTTTCGAGGAAGTTATAAGATTTCTCACCCAAATTAACATAATGAAACTCTAGTTGGGTTGTCTGGGGTAAGTCTTCTTCTCTTTTCCTTTCGTATAACTCGTATCTAGGACAATACTGGCTCACCACCGTGACTGAAAAATGCAATGTCTCCAAACTGCATCGCATTTGCGGCTGTCATGCTTCTTACAAATTTTCTCATTTCCCTATTTGAGGAGCTCGGCTCTGGGAAGACTTAGTGTTGGAACGACATTGTGAAAACTAATCTATGTGGCTCAGAGAGCAAAGTTTTGTGTCTCAAGTTTCGAATCCACACCTTGTGTACAATATCGTAAGCACTAAAGAAATTGCTTCCAATTTTTTAGGCTGCTGTGGACCTTATCACCAAGGCAGGTGCCACTGTTAAAGAAGTATTTGTTATCATTGAGCTCACACCACTGCATGGAAGGGACAAGATTGCGGAGGTTCCTGTTACCTCTCTGATAAGATACAATGATGCCTGACTGTAGTAGGCATATAGTTTTACCTTTATGTGACATTAGGCAAAATTACTTCGATTACATTCCTCAATCACAGGCAGGGTACATATATAAGTATCAAGATATAACATTGAAATAAAGTGATCGAAATGTGGGGAACGCCATGAATACTGTACGATACCAGTCAAGTGTGGAGCCTATAACGGCGAGTGGGAAAACTTCAAACTAGTATACACGTTAGCTAAGCGCTAGCAGAGACCATTTGAATAGCACAGCTAGAAGCATTACGATGCAAAGAAAAACAGAACGAAAGCTTTTCAGTAGATATGCAAGAACAAGTAACAAATGCAGGTATGAAATCGCAAGTGAAAACGGATAACAAGACAATAAACAATGCATAGAAAATAATGCAAACATAACTAGTTATAACGAGCAGTGAAGTGTAGGAAAAAGATATCTGCAAAACATGGACCTCGAGAAATGTGGCAAGTGCAAATGAAAGATGAAAGATTTGTGAAATCCAGAGCAGATCAGGGTGATAGATAGTCATATGGAATGGTTTTTCATAGGAAAAATAAGAGAATATAGAGGGAATCTGTACAAACTTAGAACACCGAGTGTGGCCAGCCACTAAATGTGAACTTTCTGCCCTTTTAGCTCACAACTCCAAACTCATGTTGGAGTGCTTGCAGATCGTCAATCATTGTGTCTAAGCTCTCCATTTGAGCATTTAGTTCCTCTGTTGAATTTGAAGGCTAGAATAAGCCCATAGTAGCATTTGATGGAAGATAATTCTATATACGAATGAGAAAGTATTCAGTAATTCTAGTGGGACTAACCCGCACTACAGCAGAATTTACAGTGGGCACCACTTCGGCGGACTGCACTTGTTTCTTCTCCGTTTCAATATCGGACGAACAAGATGCGTAGGGGCTGAAAATTTTTCAACTATACAACATTGTTCGTTTAGAGAGCAGTTTACTGTAAGGAAAAGAAGTTGAATTTTGCTAGCACAGTTAATTTTCAGATTAGTCTTCTTCTAACTCATCTAACATGACACCTGTAGATGTTCGTCACGTTGACTCTGGGTTGAGCAGTAGCACGTCCGACAGGAAGTTGTCTACCACCTGCTGCAACGACAACAGGACGGGTTTGGTGCTGAGATGCCTGACTACCGTTGGGTGGTAGTGGTGGAGTAGCTGATAGCTGTGTGAAAGATCTGCAATAGTCTTTGTCAATCCTCTCCATACTCCGTGCAACCATTGTATGTTGTCAAAGGGCATATCAGTGAGTTAAATACAAACAATTTAATTCATACTTTCAACGACTACTGTTGCTGTCTTTATCAAGAACGATGTTCACAGGGAAAACGCCAGGTGATGCAAAACCAAGGGCTTTGCTCTGGGATTGCTGCGGCAGTCATGAACACCACTTCACTAATGCAATGCAGCTTAACTAGTTAAGTCCCATATGGTACGTATGCGCTACGCTCGGCAATCTCGCTGCTTACCGCGTGGGAAGTTAACGTGATGAATCAACTGGTTTGCAGCTTGTAAAATGTTCAGTAACAGATGTATAGAGTCATACCGGAATGGCCCTTGACTTTGATTCGAACCACTAGTGCCACCACGAAGTGTTCGGTAGCCGTCAACCATTGAGGGTGGACCCGGCGGTGGAGCCTGCACTGGTACAGGAGGTGTTGTTGTTAGCGCTGATGTCGATCCATAGGGAGAATCCCCAAATTCTACTTTGGCAATTGGCTGCAAAAAAAGACATTGACAAAAATCAATCATTTCTCTGACTTTGACAGTCGAATTGGAAAATTGACTAAACGAGAACCTGATGTCTTCCTGTACCGGTGTAAACGACTTGTGGAGTGCGTTGTCTCTGCCCATCCAGACTCGATTCTGAATGATGATAACTCCTTGACAAAGAACCTTGACCTAAATATTTTGACTGTTTACGCTACAGAAATTTAAAACATCTAAGAGATGCTAAAGAATTGTAGTTAACAATATATTAGCAGCGTTACTAATGAGCATGCAACGATACGCAACATACTCTCTTCATATGCCGGTGCATAAGCAACGGAGGCAAGAATCGGCTTAGCTCGACCAACAACAACAGGGCGTCGGCCTTCAGGATCGAGACGACGCAACTCTTCGTCGTATGAAGAAACAGAATGTCGAGTAGGCGTTCGAGCGTGACGTATCGACACTGTTCCATAGGTGGAATCTGTTCACATGAATAACTACGAAAACATGCAGAACAGATTACACCATACATGAGCAAATAACCAAGGCAAACGATGGAGTAACGTCGAGAATAAACTGTGTTGCACAAATTGCACTGGAACGTTACTTCCACGATAATGGATAACATTACAGAGGATGACGAATTATGATAGCACAAAAGTTGCACAACGATTTGAACATGCACAGGTTAAATTAGGAAATATACCTTGCATGGTATGATATCTCGGTGGAGGAGACTCTACAACATCAGGTCCTGTCAAACCTTTCATGTCTACGGCTGAAGCACCAATGCCATTCATCATATAGTCAGAAGCTGTAAAAATGTGATTTTACTGGTATTCTTTCAATAAAATATTAGTAAGAACATTGCTTACGTCCGCCACGAATATGGTTCCCAGTAGAGTGATCAATCCAAAGGTCAGCATTCGGTCGTTGTGCATTCATTTTCTTTCCGGCGGTATATCCTTTCTGGTTTTTAGCATTTCTAGAACATATATGATATATGCGTATGCACACGCTACATGCACATAGACCTATACGTATATATACATACACGATGTATATGTATATATACATGAATGTATGACTACGTATACACGAATATATACGTGAATGCATATTTATATATGTATACATGTATATATGTATATATATGGATACATATACATACACATACGCGCATATATACGTATGTACACATGTATACGTATATATATATATACATATATATATATATATATACTTGCCGTAAATATGCGTATATATATACATATATATATATATATTCACGTATATATACATATGCACATACACGCATGTGTTTGTAAGCACATGTATATGCGCATATACGTGTGTATTCATGTACACGTACATGCACATATGTATATGTACACATATACATGTGTATACCTGTACATATATGCATATGAACGTATACATATATACACATATATGCGTTCATATATATACATTGTGTGTATACATATGTACATATGTTAACTACGGAAAATGCAACATATAAAATCAGGATAAGATACGATGCAACACAGTTTTGAAGGCCACCTTTTTAGTGCACAGACAGCTAGCAGAGCAATGCAGAGCAGAATGAGTACGAAAACTGCAACAACAACAGCGATGTACAAAGGATTTGAAGACAGCAATACTAAGAGTTCGTTCCATCGAAGACTCGATCCTTTTCCAGAAGATGGCTCAACCACAGCTGTTGGTCTAGATCCGCCTCCAAATGGAGCAAATGTTTGGACCGGAGAAAGCGGTCCATATCCTGAAATTAGAACAATGGTAGCGCCAAAGGTGGTTTATGCTACAAAAACTTTATAAGGCCAGCATCAGATCTCTACCTTTCACGTTTCGAGCTTGTATTTTGAAGTAATATTTAGTCTTCGGCAGAAGATTTCGGATTTCGTGGCTTAGTTTGTCGCCTTCGACGTAGAGAATAGTCCAGTCTTTATCCGCAAGCATAACTCGATCCGTGTAGTAGATGAGGTATTCTGCAAAGAAAACAACTCAACTCATCGCTCGAACGATCCAAACAAAGAACTTGTTGAAGAGCATGGAGGCGCTCTATATAATAAGTAGTAATTGAAAAGTTAGACAATGCGTACCTTCTATTTCTCCATTTGAATACTTAGGTGGTTGCCAGTTAACTAGTACCGCCTCAGGATCACCAGATGCAGCTGGAAGAACTGTGAGATCGCGTGGGGAGGACGATGGTGCCGCCGCTTGTGTCCTAAGAAACAGCTCGCTTATGTTATCACCTGTGTCTCTTATGTCATAGAATTCTAATTATCTAAACTCAATTACAAATAATTCCCTCGTCTTATTGAATCGAGGTCCATATTTCGAATATGAGGCCAAGTGGACAAACGAGAATTCGACCAGTGAGATGCATGTTTTCCCAATGCATAGTTTGAGTCTGTAGTTCACGCCCTTTTGTTCAGAATTGCAAAACATGGAACTCTCAACAATTTTTTGAGAGTTTCAATTTTAGACATATTGGAATTTGAAAGGACAACGTATAGAAATTGTACAAACGATCATCGTGGCAAGACAATGACGGTTCAATGAATCGCTAGAGCTCTGAACTGGAAATGCGGTATAACTACTGGCCTTAGTCCTACATCAACCCTTTTGACGAATAACTGCTGACAATCACCGAATATAGGTTACAACACGGCTGAAAGAAAGTTCAAGGCCTTCAAAGGTGTAGCAGAAAACTTAGTGAGCGCCAAGAAAAGATAGTGTGGGTTCGAAGCCACCTCAGCTTCCATTTTGCTCGTATCTCGACACTCCTGTTATACTATCACACCGCGTTCTACCGTTAAAATAGAAATAAGCAGTAAATAAAGTCCGTAATTTAACTACTTGATTTAACATGTAATACACATGTACATATATGTTTATGTGAAATATACACATATACACTGTGCACATACATGTACATATACACGTGCATATAATTCACATATATATATATATATATATATATGTATGTATATATATATATATATATGAATGCACTTATATAAAACAGTTACCTATTTCTGGCAACCATACTCCATGCGCTTGGACTGGCATTGCTGCCGATTGCACGAACGGAGAACTCGTACTCAGTATCGGGGCGAAGACCGTCAATTATAATCCATGGCTCAGACGCATTAATGAATCGCACCTGGTTACCTTCCACACTAAAATGAACATATATCAAAAAAAAATAAGTCGTAAGTAAGAGTTCGGACAAGATGATTTCGCTGTTGAAAGATCTCTCTAAATTAGTTCATAACGATTAGAATCTCCATCTCTTTTCCTTGATTTCTATGCAATAACCGTAACGATTAAGCTGATTTTATGGTTGAATACCACTAGAGTTATCGGAAAGAAACCTTTTCGAAAAACGTTTTTTGCAAATGTATGTGCAGGACATAGCTTTTTTGGTCTCACCCCTCCTCCTCTGATCTGCTTTCGACCAACTGCCAAATGAACACATATGAAAATTTTTGAAATCCACTGAACTGAAAGCGGACACCACAGTGTTAAGAATGTCGCGAATAGAGAAAAGGCAACTTTTTCCAAATAGTCGCAATGTTTATGGTGCTAAAGACGTTACACTACTAACAATACTGAAGCGCTGAACTCTGAAAGATCGAAACCAAGTCGCAGCATCGATAAAAGAATACATTCATAAACGTTCTCAAGATGCTTAAGTGTGTCCATCGAATTTTACTGTTTTGGCCATTATTTCCTCGCAACTAGAAAAATTGTGGGGAAGTGTTGACCCACGGAGTTATCAACGACAAAAAGAGGAAACCCAAGCAGGTCCTTTGCAAATAGAAGAAACTAGGAAGCTTACAGGAAGACATTGAAGTCAAATAGAACATTTCTATCGAGATAATGTTGTGACACGTCCAACAAGTTGATCTGTATGTAGAACTTTGAACCTCGTGCTGAAGTCGACCCCGCGTTTCACCCTTTGCGGAGAGCGTTCTGACCACTGAGCTGTCGGGGTTCCTATTCTGCTATCACCCTTAGCGTTATGACATGCGTGCAAGAACACGTTTACCATAAATTCCTGTTTCATATTCAATTGACTTTGAAGGTATATTACAGTCTACAACTTCAAAATCAAATTGCGGACACGTACCCAGTAGAAATTCGACTAATCTTAGTGTATGAAATTTTCAAAATCTGTAAATTTGAACCATAAAGGGTTAGAGATCCCTCGCAATAACCTCACACTATTCAGAGAGTATCTTTTATTTAACGGTTCGCAGTAACTGACCTAGTACTATACCGCACTGTGTAGAGCACATTGAATGCATTTGGATCCGATTCTGTCCATGAAACTCGAATACCAGTGGCTGACAATGTCTCAGCGCTAACACCTAGTGGTGTATTTAGATGTTCTGAAGTCATCGTTCCATCGAAAAAAGGAACTGATGAAGGCGAAAGCGTCCTAGAAATATAGTCACTTTATAACGACGAAATAATAAAGCATAATAAGGAACTAAACATTTACTTGACTGTTTCATATATCGGAAAACCAGAACCCTGTTTGTTGAACGCACGTAACGACACCACATATTCCCGAGATGGACGAAGTCCGGTTATTTTATGTTGGAAAACGTTTGCACCAACGCGCTCGATGGATACATCGGGAACATTGTTTCCCCAACCAATCTGTAAGATATTAAAGTTCAAAAAAGGTTAAAGCTCTCAAGATTGATCGATTTCTGAGAGATGCGACATGCATTCGTTTTCAACTAGCACCATTCAAGGTGAATGAATGGTAATCTAGTCTTCACACTGACTCGTGGTGGCCTACCACTACTTCAAGTCAGTGCTGCTATCCTCCTAGACAAGTCTGCTGCCAATTATCACCGACTGCCGATTGATCGACTACGTGTGTGACGCAGAGCACCTCTAGGCATTTCGATTCAAGCGCTCTAATTTTTTTTCAAATATTAGAGTAGAGATTTTGAAGATAGGCTAACTAAAAGTAGATAATTTCCACTGAACTTGCCTGATATCCCCTGACTAAGTTAGTTTCATCAGCAGGTGGAAGCCACGAAATAAGAATGTAGTCAAGGCCAGCTTGTGGACGAAGCTCTCGTGGTGCACCTAAGACTAACTCCTCCTTATCTATAAGAGAGGTGGCAACAGGTAACCAGTCGGAGTAAGGTCCAGTACCATTCTGTAGAGATTAAATGAAAAACATTGGTCACATCAGTGCTAAAAATACCTAAAAAAAAAAAAAGAAAATTTCGTCATAGAACGTACATGATTCACGACAGCCATTCGTACGAGATATTGAGTGTTGACATCGAGGCCAGTGATCACATATTCTCTTTCGCTTGCATCCAATACAAAGGTGTTACCTTTACTTCCACGAACTCGTGTTTTATATTTGAGCCTGAAACCAGACGTTACCTCTATTACATTACCGAGCTCTTAGATAACTTATTATCCATATCAGCGACAACACACCTATAACCTGTTACTTCTCCATTCGAACTCTCCGGATCTGGCTCACTCCAAGTAATTCTTACACTGTTGCTTGATAAGGTCTCGGCAGCAATATCTCTAGGCGGAGAAGATGGGACATCCGAAAGAGTTCGAACCTTCAACCAAACAACGAAATATTAGAAAACTATAATTCATAATTTTATTGAAAAAAAAAACAATGAAGGTTTTCAATTCACTCCTCAAGCACACTTTCAATCAAAATCAAAAATAGGGGAAGAAACAGTTCTGCAAAATTCTTTTCATTAATCTTATCAGTTTGTTCAATACCACCCACCTTCACTGGAAGGCTACTCAAACCACTTCCGTTTTCCCCTTCCGCCTCGACACGAATCTGGTACTCCGTGAACTTGTCCATGCCATGTAAAGTATACGCTGTAGAGGATATCTGCAAAAAAGTCGTTTTTACATACTCCACATGTTGACAAGAGAACTGTTGAATTACACCTCAATAAGGAAAGAATTTAAAAAAAAGTCCGGTATTATACAAAAGTCTAGTCTTTTTCCAAAGAAATGCTGAGGAGAAGCAGAGAGTTTAACGGTTAACCACTTCAAAGCAGATCGTAATTTCAGAAGAATTTGCAATCCGAAATATTTCACTATTCTTATTAATTCTGCATGACCCGTCTTCACACCTAATATGAGGATTGCACGGATTCTTCTCAATTTGTCTCTCGCAACCACGAAAGTCTTCGGCTTAATGAGTGCGATCGGTGCTTTGAAAATCTCGCTGTTCGTCACTAATGTCGCTGAAAGCTTGCCGAATCGACTCTCAGTGGGGTTTCAGGATAACCATGCTAGGACGCTAACACGTGGACCGCAAGTGGTAGACTGATCCCAGACAAGTATGGTACCAATTCCGATTCACTCGGGCAAAAGTGACAGTGAGCGCTGTGCGTTGGTCGAACCAACATCGTGTTGGTTCATGATGAACGGCGATACTATTACCACGGTACTCATCCCTATGGTCGAAATGATAAAACATTAACATGTACAGCCTAGCAGGTACTGAGTAGAACACATTTGGCGCGAACATAATGATGGTTTAAAAAATCAAAACAATACATACCGAATCTTATTAATTGAAATCTACATGATCCAATCCAAATTTTTGTCTATAGAATTGAAGTTCTTTCATTCTCTCAAGATCAAACTCTGATTTTCTAGGACTCAAGATACAACTGAAAAACCGCGATACATTTCTCAGACTAGTCCTCCACCAATCTGCCGACCCTCGAGAGGTGGACGACTCAGTGAATGGGAGACAGACCGAACTAACGAGTTCACATGTATTCCAGGGCATTTCTCACAAGCGCATACACGCCTCGTGTATGTACATAAACATGTACATATGTCAACTAGAAGCAGTTGAAACTGCATGATTTTGTTATGGTTCAAATGCACATTTCCTGCGAACACTTTGGTATACAACTTGTCTGTAGCCGCTTTGAGATGGAAATGTCGCGGGAATAGATTAGCTTGCTACATCCACGAATGGCGCGTAGGATAAAATGCTGGAGGCGAAGCGCAAGATTACTGGGGCTTCTGTTGACGTGTTTTCTCCAGCTATGAACTTCGCGAACCACTTCCTGGCTGTCCTTTCTGCAAGCGCATCATCGCCCCAAGTTCCATTGACACTAGCATTTTTCCTACGCATCATTCGTGCATGAGTACCAAAAGAATCTGTTCCCGCGACAGCACCCATCTTAAAGCACGTATTGACAAGTTGTTTATCAAGACGTTTGCAAGAAAACGCGCACTCGAACGGTACCAAAACCATCCAGTTATAATTATTTCTAATTAATAAATTTGGTAATTACTGACCCAGTGCCAGAACTTATGGAGTGACGTAATATATTCATACACATGTGCATAAGCATATACATACATATACGTGCATATATACATATGATGCATATGTACACGCTCATAATATATATATATATATATATATACATATACATATACATATATACATATATACATATATATATATATGTATACATATATACGTATAATATATGATGCTGAACAAATTCGCTTCCAGAAATTCTAGAGTCCTCAACTCAGATACTCTTATAATCAACAAACTATCACTCGTTATTGAAAACCGTCACCACTTGTGCGTAAATGAATTTTGAAAAGAGACTATATTATGCATCAATATAATATACATGTGTATACCCAAAAACTCCATTTCAAAAGAAAACATTGCTTTGATAGAAGATAAGAGGAAAAAGTATTCACAATTGTTTGTGTCTCCTTGTCGTCAATCTCTGCCGGATTCCTCACATAGAAAAGCTTGTATCGAAGTGCAATTGGTCCTCCTTCGGGAGGATCCCATTTTACCTCTATTGTTTCGGGACCTATTGCGCGAGCAACCAAATTAGTCACTCGACCTGGCACGGCTTCTGAACATGGACATTTTTGTTGTTAATGACAAAACATTCAAACACGTACCAACTTACGTTCTTTTTTGGTGGTAGCCTTGATGTAATCACTGGCTTTTCCTATTCCAGCCTCATTTTCCGCAGCAACGCGTAGGAGATACAAGGTGTTTGGTTGCAACGAAGTGACTGTTACTGATGTAGACGACGAGTTCACCATTCTCTCTCTGTTGAAAAACACTCACCACAACCAAAATAAGATAAAGAATAAAAGCTACACGTACCTATCACTATTCTCTTCCTTGTATAGGACGTGATAACGCATAACATGACCATTACGAACCAGAGGTGGATCCCATTCCAAATTAATGAAGCGACTTCCTTTGATAAAAACACAATGTAGATTGAGAAGTCGTAAAAGATGCGCAAAAGTATCACCAACCGAGTGCTCCAATCTTAATACCAAGAGGTGCAGAAGCCATCAAAGGTTCAACGGAAGAAGCAGCAACAGATGAAGAATCTGGAAGTGTATATCTGACGAAAATACTTAATTTCTAGGGACAAAGTAGATGGTACCAAGCCAATGAGCAAAAGCACAGTCAAATAAGAACACGGTTCGTTTGTTAAGTTATACAAAGGATGGCGTAAAGCTAAACACTCAAACATATCTGATGAACATGCTGATAAAATATCACCCCATGCAAAGACTAGCTTTTTATGAACACCGCAAGTTGGAAATATAGTCACGAAATGCGCGAAGTACTTAAGAACCAACCATCCGCAGGCAACGAGATAGGACTAGTTCGTAAGCGCATAGTATTGCTATCAATACCGATAGTGGCGAGATATGTAGGACCTGACATAATTTGAACAGCAACAAAAACAGAAGGAGAAGAGAAGGGAGAAAGTGATGGCTTAGAAGAAATAACAATCACATTAACCCTTTGCGGACGGTGAGAACCGATCCCGGTGCACGACTTTTTAGCGGCCTTTTTCGCTGGATAAAATTTCTTTGCTAATATTTTTAGCACACATACGAAAAGCTTGAATCTCGGCAATTTTATTATTGCGCTTGCTTTATGAAAAAGCTTTTTTGACCGTCTTTAGCAGTGAAAATGAAATTGAGTCTCACATTAGTAGTGCTTTGCTTGCATGCCGAAAATCTGTGTAAGTTTTGTCATTAGCCCATACAAATACTCTTCTGATAGCACAAATCCCGGTGATTTCTAAGCCAAATCTGGTTCTTGAAAAAGTCTTTGAATGCTTCGCACAGAAGAGTTACATACGCATGAAAAGTATACGAGCTTGTAGAGAAATATACGGAATATCACAGTGAAGCAAAAAAAAAACGTAGAGTCTTTCCGAAACAAAGAAAAAGTTCTTATTAAACAGTGAAAATCGCGCACTGCTTGCGAAAATCGATCGTCAGTCGCCTGCAGAAAGTTAAACATGTGAAAACACTAATGAAAATCTTTATACCTGCACTATCAACCAGTAACTGGGCGGATCCCTGCGCACTGCCGGCTTCATTATCCGCAAAGCACTGATAAACGCCTTGATCAGCCTTTACGAGCCCAAGGATACGCAATCTAACCAAAAATGGATTGATTTACGAAACAGACACTATTACGAAAAAAGTTCACCTTGTAGGTTCAATCACAAAGTAGTCGCTAGCGACAATGGCTTCCCCATTCTTAAACCAGGAAATAGTTGGGGTCGGACGTCCTGACGACAAGCACTCGAACTTCAAAAACATTTCATTGATTGAGCTTGCAAATAAAAGTTGAAAAGGAACGAATATCTATGACTCACCACAACATCAGCCGTTTCCAATGCAACCTTGTTCTCTGGATGGAGAGTTAACTTAGGTTCAGCTGAAAAAAAAGAACTAGAACAGGGTCAAGTATCATTACCTGCACGTCTGATATGAAGAATATCGACTCACAAGCAATATGTACAACAACTGTTCGATCCAAAGAGTCATGCGTATTACTCGCTCTGCATGTGTACAAACCCGAATCAGACTCGATCACGTGAGAAAGCAGAAGTGATGAGATTCCTACGCGTCGTATTCTCAAACCGTCAATCATGACCTGACGTGTGTCCTTTAACCTGAAATATAATTGATTTACAACAGGCATCACAAACAGAAAAAATAGTCACGCAAACAATGGTAAATAAGCCAACAATAAACGGCATAAGCATGACGAATTTACCCGTATTATTATAGGAAGGAGGAGTAAAAAAATGAAACTCCCGGCGTTGCTCAATCCCTGATCAATTGCACTATGTATTCGATTACATCAAGCATCGTTTGAGTTGTCTCTACACATATATGGCCCTTTCAATGAGTCGTGGTGATCAACTGACGTATAAAGTCAGTATTGCCATTCTACCAAACAAGCCTACCACCAAATCACTGATGCCAGAGGGATGGAAAGCTCAGGAAACATTGGACACGGAATAGAACCATCGACCTGTCTGTATCTTCAACCACTGCAAGAGCGGAAGATGACTGTGGAAATTGGTCAACGTTTTCAGAAATTAATCTAGAGCGGATGCGGTAAACATAAAACTGCAGCGGGTTTTCACAATTCTCTCCCATTACACGAAATTACAACCTGTGTTCATAATATGAACCTTGACGAAGAGAAATGAAAAGAAAGCCCCTGAGTGTTTCAGAAAATCAACATTTCGTCGTTAAAGATTTAGAGAACTTGCACTTTTTTGAGAGAAATCTGTAGATGCATGTGGTCCACTGTTATGAGCACTCATACAATGCAATACATGTGTTTCGGTCTATCAGCCTCGTCAGTTGCACTGTGCCTTCGTCTGAGCCAATCTTTTCAGCGGGAGGACCCTCTAACAAAGAAAATCGCAGATGTACTATTTACAAGCGCCGTTGAGTGAATAAATTATTGAATGGGCAGTGTTGTACATTCGATTGCTCTTGGATGGTAATTGTGAGATATTATACCATTCGCTCCGAGTGTTTCCCTGAACCACGCTCAAATTTCAATATGCCTGACAATTATTTTTGAGCCATGCAGGTGGTCTTTTATGGGCACTTAAACAGCGCAATACATGTAATCGTCCAGCATGATATGCGCTGTCTTCATACACAGCACTAGTTTTTACCGCTGCCACATTTATGTTGAAAAAAAAAAACTAGTCATACAAATTTCACTCGTATTCTCTTCCAAACTCCAGCTTAAACCCATGAACAAATCAAAAGAAAACTACGAATGTTACATGTCCTTTATAATTACGGTTAGAGACTTCTTTTGCACTTCTATCAATCTCTCAACCCCTGAAAGAATTAAGTTATAGAGAAATACGCAGGATTTGACGAAGATTGGGCGCTGCCGCTTACTTTTTATGGCGTTAATCACAATTATACTTGTACTATCGAAAATTCAAAATGCAGTCGACTTCATTGAGCAGGTTAGAAACAACTGAATGCATATGTAGCCTAGACGAAGACTTCGTGTGGGCTACCTATGTATCAAATGAGTGCTGATATTCTCCAAAACAAATCTGGCACCGATTCCCCGACAGCGAAAAAATGAAAACTTGGTCAGCCCGTGACACGTGGTCAGACGATTACCATGAATATTTCCATTGCTAAGCAGTCAGTCACTACGTTACACGAGCCCTTATCAAAATCTGGTAAATTTGATATGTCGGTCGATCTCTGACAGATTCAACACTAACCATCGCACTTCTGTAGAACTATGAGAGCTAACGAGGCATTCCAGGATTACATCGTCGCCTTCTTTTGCAGCTTGAACACGTGGCGATGAGAGAAAGTTGAGATCGTTTGATGTGATGCCTGAAATATGTAATACGCTAGCCCATAGATCACAAACAGCATTATAACCAGTCATTCAAGCCTACGACGATTCGAACAAGATAACCGCTTACCACTGTCAATACGCAAGCGACCAGTAGCGCTAGTTTTCCGTTTACCTCCTCCCTCCACCACACACTTATACTCTCCTTCATGCCGTGGTTGGACGGCCGATATTTCGAGTGAACTCGAAACAGGCAGTATATTGTAGTCGACTGAAATCCGAAAACGTGAAACATACTCAGATATATGAAAGTAACAAAGACATGTATGTAAATCTTGTCGGATAGCTTGTAAATAACTTACCTAAAATGTAATACTTGATCTTATTTTTCCTGCCAGATCTTATTTCCAAAAAATAAGCATATGGCTAGAAGCAGGAAACATTACGCTATCAGATTTAAAGACTTATTTTGCTTAACGGACGTGAGGTTAACGGTAGTCGATATCAGCCATCGTACTACTACTATTACTTACTAACTACCAACCTCACGTTGACCAAGCACGATAAGCATCTAAAAATTACATATACAATATTTAATGATGCCAAGCTCATAGAAAGTTGTTCCTTCAAATTATCACAAAGACAGCGTGCAAAAAAATGACAGGAATTTAATAAAATTACACATGAAAATGATCACAATCAAGTGCTACTGCTTTTCGACTTTCAAATCACCAGACTTTCATAATATCAGAGATTTCTCTTTAGTCATAAATTCATCAAGCATCACTGTAAGAGAATACTGTATCACATTACAATCCACAAGAACTGCGAAGCAAACACCCAAGCTACAGAAAACTAAGTCAAAAGTCAAGTGTGTCCCATTTCTGCCAATGCTAACAACTAGCGAGCAATGAATTTTTGGTAGTTGCAATAAGCTAACGTTCTCTTTCCATAAGTATCTAATAAAAAGAGTCAACCGGCCATTTGTATACACTTCTATATTCGTACTTGTAATAAAGAAGCAGACTTCTTTAGCAGTTTGTTTACATTATTCACATGTAAAAGTCAAATATTACAGAATGTAATAGCCTTCGTAAGTGAAATGGAATTTGCCGTAGAAAAAAAAAAATGATTTTTGAACATATGCCAAACGGTTCGTCAGTTCAAAATATACATGCAGCCACTACATCAAAAATAAATAACGTTTATAACTGTTCAAAAGTCCGAGTTTTATTGAATCTCGGAATGAATATTGAAAAACATCCTCGGAACCGTCCTTTCTTCTCTGATTCAAACTTACACAAAGGTGGTAACTCCCCTTTCAAATTCTGTGGTTAAGGCTCGGCTATTTCGCCTTGCGTAGAGCTTAAACGACGTACTACTATATCAAACCATATCCATTTATCCGGTTTATATTTCCTATTCAGCGACAATCCAACGAAATCTCTATTCAGTTGTGCACCTATTTCATGTAATATTCAGCTGTTCATCATTTCATGGTTAATTTCACCTAATAAATGAGCAATAGAATCTTTTATCAGATCACTAGATATGGGAAGTATTTACCGAATAATCGTATGTCATGAATCTGAAGAAGACGCAATCTCCGGATCGAAAGTCACCGAATTTGAAGGGAAAATGTCGTTCTTAATGCTTTGCCCTGAGTAAATTTCGCAATCCAAAGCGTGTCGTCTGGGGCGTTGTCATTGCAAGTGGTTTACAGCTGGTCCTTTCTGGGCGGACAAATCATGGATGACTGACATGACGCACCAAATGGGTGTGTACTCTCGATATCTTTTAATCCATCTCCGAATTCTCGAAAGAGCCTGACAGCATTACTTAGTCATTTGAGAATCTGATAGATTTACGCATGAAAACATTTCATTGAAATTTCCCAATAACTGCTAACTTTCTAACTGCTGAAGGCTTTTCCGTACTTACCTAACGGAGTGCAATAGATGAACTAATTATTTATTAGTTTTGGAATTCTACTAATATCAAATAAACACTATTACAAACTTAAATTCTAAAATCAAAAAGGGACTATAAAGAAAAAAAATTCATGAATTACATGGAAAAGATAACATACCACCACTCCTAATTGGTCTGTTATTATGATACCAAACAACTGCAGGAGGTGGCTTTGTCAACTAAAAACGGAAGAATGAAATGCAAAATGTCCAACGAATTAGAGTTCCATCACAAGGAATGAAGTGATGACTAACCGTAATGCATTGGAAAACCACCGGCTGACCTTTCGCAACTGTACGGTCGGTTGGTTGAACCTCGAATCTGGAAGTAACCTCAAATTTGTGGCTGTAAATACTTCTTTATCCGATCATGATACAATTTAGCAACCAAAAACTGATTAGAAGTGGTGCCATAAACACAACTGTAAAAGCACGTGAAATCACAAGTCCCAAATATTCCTTAATCAATAACCAGTGATCACTCTTTATGCTGAAATTTATTTCCTTGAAATCATCACTCCCTTCTTTGCCTCATAAAACTTGATGGCTTAAAAATCATCGTTCTAATCAAAAGTCAAAAGTTAATCTGGTAAGCACATACCGACACTAAACTAAATTAAGCTGATGATTACTGGATCTATAGAACCTACAAAGATTTGACTGAACCACTTTCATAGTCCTGTTATAATGTCACAATTAGGTGTTCAAGTATACTGAGTGACATTCAAAACTCATATTTAGACGAGAGTTACACATCTCCAGTTAATAAAATTCTTTATAGGTTGAAAAGAAATGTTCAAAGTTGAAAGGGATGGTTATTTTTAGGCAAAGGTGCGTCAAAACCAATGTGGTCCACTGGTGATGCAACGAAATGTGATTGCAATCGATATAAAAAATTGATATTAGTATCAGGGTATACGAAGGTATGATTTCCCAAAAAAAAAGCCCTTCTCATTTACGGTACATGATTCCTTTTTTTTCAGTAAACTCGAAAAAATTCATCAGGGACTACTAGGCGATATGCGAAACATTCAACCCATACCAAAGTTGAACCGCGTTTCACTCATTCCGAGGCGTGTGACATTGATAAAAAGCAGTAAAACAGAGAATTCGTATGGATTATTCATATCGCAGGTTGTAGATAGCGCATATGCTAGTATTTGGACAAAACAGAAAAAGGAAACAGCCAGAAAAGATTAACGCAGGCACCGCTCAGTTAACACACAAGACTTCACTGTCCTTTTGACTTATTCGTCTCCATTGGAGCATGAAGAATAAGCATAGAATCTTCCCATCAGTACATGTAGTACTTCCAAAGAAATTTGAGAAGATTCAGTTTTATTTCTAAAGATTTAACCATATCAGACAAACTCAGCATTTTTCTGAAGGCAATTTAAGAATGCCTCAAAAGTTTGAGATCCTGCCCGCATAAAAGTTGGTTGCAGGATGCTACAAAATTATCGAATATCCTCATAAATACTTCTCAATTGATGATTTTATCGTTCAAGCAAAGAAAGTCGTTCTGGTACATTCAGACCAGGTGCGTCATTAATTATGTGACTTTTCTTTTCAATACCAATCCAATTCTATAAACAAAGAGCAGCAAAGAAGAAACAAAAAAGACGCAATATAGGAAGTGGAGCGACACCTCAGCGTCAAACGGCATAACGAAGGCTTGTAAATGAATGAATGTAAATTTAAACAAGCTTATGAACTTTCCAGTGCAGAATTAGACACTTCACAATCAACGATCAGATATAATATGAAGAATGCGCATTCCTTATCTTCGCGGCTGTCATAGGCACATCGACATGACATGTCACAAATGATAGACAGTAGTCAAAACAGTATTCATGAACTTACTTTGGGAAGTCAGGCAACCTGATTACTGCTCTTCGGCTCATGTAAGTCCAAGTAAAACCATCGTTTGATTTCGCATGGGCAACACAGCGGTACGAACCAATATCACTTGTAGTCACATCGTGAACAAACAATGAGCCATTAGAAAAAAGTTGCCTGAAGGAGAAATCTTTTGCTAACTCCCATAAATCTCTATGAACATGAGGTTAGTCGTGATCAGATAATAAAAATTAGGTCTTCCCACAAATTTTGGCACTAGAGCAATCAACACCAAATTTATCAACCAGAAGTAAATAAAATTACTTAGCAACACTATACAAAGTATGCACCACCAGCTTGGACACATTTCTGCCATCTCTTAAGCAATAAATCAACACCGCTCTGTATGGATCTTTCTCAGGTTTCCTTTGGTAGCAAATTTGTCCATGTTTGCCGTGTCATGGCAATACTCAGCAAAGAATCGAAACGCCGTTCGTCTAGGCACAAATCCTCGAGCCTTCGCACGGGCTGATGCTCTCGGGAGGCAGTCTGTGCATCGCGCCCCAATTCGTATATGAAAGCAGCAAGTAGCGATAAAACCTTCGTAGAGCGGCCATGATGCGGTAAGTATGAACAAGTCTGGTACCAAAAAAGAATTCAGAAAAATCCGCACAAAGCGGTATTGATTTGCTGCCTGAGAGATGGCAGAAATGTGTTCGGCCTGATGGCGCATACTCTGAACAGTGTTGTTAAGCAACTCCAATTTCTCCTGGTTAATTTGGAGTTTATTGCTCTAGTGCCAAAACTTATGAGAAGACTCAGTACTACTCGATTTTGGGCAGAGCTACAAGGATTTGTTTCAAAAAAAGTTCGAGAATTGGAATAAATCTCATAATATCTTTTCCTTCACTTTGTTTGATCCGTATCAAAGTTTTTTTCACAATGCGGATCCCAGTACTGTGTTTGGGGGAAAACCAGCCCTGTATCGAACATCACTTGTTACTCAGCTACGGGCCTCCAGAACATGATGTGACAGTTTTAACGCGGGCATTTCCCGACTCGCTATTAATGTTGCCTCACTTCAAACCCATTTGCAGAGTTAGAAAACGCGTAATAATCAATCTATTGAAGAATAATGAGAAAGAAACTCACATCCTAGTACTAGACTTCACATTGATTGGAGACCCATCCTTCCTCCATTCTAATCGAATATCTTTTATATTAGCTATCTCTACAGTATATTGACAATTCAACAATAATCGACCATCAGCTACCGTCGTACTTCTAGGCTCACTATCGAAATGAAAGCCAATAAAGCGATTATCTAAAAAAAACTACCATCTGATGTAGACTACACCACTATATTCTGGCATAAATATCACCTAACTAGCTAAGAAATTTCTGAGGCAAATCATCAAGTAGCATGAAAAGTTGGACGTCATAGTATAATACATAATTAACTAGCCAACAAAAGCCGCTTATATGAGGGCCAGCATTCCAACAAGACTCAACTCAACGTTTAGCTTAGCAATTCAAATACACCCTTAAACAAGCATAATTTATACGATTTGTGGATCATTTCCATCATCGGGGAGAATTTGAAAACGGATCCTTGCTAGAAAAAAACTTTTCGCTAGACATTTAGAATTTATTCGAAAGCCTGAATTACGAAGAATTTAGAAATTTACTTGTTTTTCATAAAGGCTTCTTACAGCGTTGTAGCATAGAAAATAAAATTATGTTTCACAAACGCACATTTTTGTAGGACATAGCTCTTCTCTTAAACTTCTAGTAACCATTTGAAAGCACAAATCTCGGCGATTCCAGCACTGTAGCAAGGAAAATAAAATAGCATTCCACATATGCCGCGCATTCTTTGTCAGCTAGCGTGCTTGAGTGGCGCTCTTTTGCGAAAAATACGCGCGATACCGCGCGACACATGTGAAACATATTTTTCATCCTTCCTGCTACAGCGCACTAAAAGAATCTTTTTTAAAAATCGATACATTTTCGGATTTATTGTGATATAGTCTTCCGAATCATCACTAAATTTAATCGTGAATCTTTTATACAACAAAAAACGTAACCGAAAAAAAAAGAATTGTTTTAGAGCCTAACCGAGGTTGGTACGCCAGGGCCATACACCGTTGTTTCGGAGGCTCGTCCTCCTCGTCTGACCCCGCCCCACATTTAATCCCTTGCATTATAGCAAGGAGGGAGGCTCGTGGTAATGGCGTACCAACCTGGCTTGGTGTGTGTTCTAGGCTATAGTTGGGACCATCTTTGTTTTGGATTGTTGATTTTGAATGTTTATAGACGAGGTTTTAAAAAAAACAGTCGAATTCAATGGATTAGTTGGGGGGGGGGTGAGACCAGCCAAACATCGCTATGTGATGGACCAGTGTCATAGTCACTATGCCCTCACCACTTTACCCACATAACGCCTCCTCCTTGCTATAATGCAGGCCTTAATGTGAGGCCGGTGGTCACTGACGAGGAGACGAGCCTCCGAAACACGTGTATGGCGCCTGGCGTACCAACCTCGTTTTAGGCTAAAACCATTCTTTTTTTTTTTTTGGATTTGATTTTGAATGTTTATAACGAGTTTTAACAGTCGACTTCATGGATTAAAAACGTCCCTTTGAAAAGCTCTTTTCGATCATAAATATGAACAGTTTCTTTATTTAGCGCTTTTCCCAAGTGTTTTGGTAGATACCAATAAGCACAATCCCAAAAATGTCTATTGTAATACAAAACAAGTCGGTCAGGTGGGGAATTAAACTCCACCCGCGTCTCACCCATACCGAGAGCACAAGTGCGTCTTTAGACACCAGAGACGAGGTAGCAGCGCTTGCAGTCAAGTATTCAAGACACTAGAGTGAGTGTGCTTGGGGTCATGAAATCATTACAGATTTTTTTCAAGAAACAGATTCTAGATAGAAAAACGACAACGAAAGAGGAAGAAACTCAAAAAGTGAAACATGTGGCGAATAACCAAGGGAGGCAACGAGAAAACCAGAAAAGACTTTATCCTTTCTAAAGTTCAAACCAGTAAAAAATACGAGACACTATCTTAACTTGAACCTAAAATAAGTTACTATCCTAAATGGCTATAACAAAGATCTTCCTCACGATCCTAAATATATCCCTCATATCAAAGATATAACAAATCGAGTTTTTTATCGAATGACGATAATTTCTGGATAATCTGACGACAAAAGAAGCTGTGGAACTTACAGTTTAATAGAATGCCTACACCTATAGCTCTGATGGGTTATATAGTTTCCCTTACATTAGGTCTTATATGACAAGAACAATAAAAAGGATAAAACTCTCGGCGTTGAGCAATCCCTGAGGGATGCGCCAAGCATTCGTCTTCATTAAGTGGTCTCGTTAGCAGTGATTGAACGCGTGACCAGGCTTTACAATGACTCGTGGTAGCCTACATCAAGTCAGCGTCGCTGTCCTCCCAATCAAGTTCAGTACCAATTCGCAGACCCCTAAGGGACGGAAGGCTAGGTGAGCTAGGCGCGTGATTGAACCACTGACCACTTGTGCCGCAAAGCACCTCTAACCACTGCGCCACACGCATTTCTACCTGGTCCTATCCTGAAGTATTAAGTTAAATCTGGATCATTCAAATTCAAAAGAGGCTCACCAACTACAAACACCAGTGACGCTGTTACACGGGAACGCCGCATGTGAATGGCATTATTGCCTGAGAGATGAGCCCAAACTAGAGGAAAGGGAGGAAATATATGCTTAAAATGCTTCAAGAAAAAAAGCAGGATAGGAAAACGAATTCTACTAGTGACACAGACCTGCCAAACTATAGTATTCCCTTCTATCAGTAAGCATTTTTTCAAGAACGATGAGACATTCCAACTTCGAAAGATCTACCTTCGCTCTTGGACGGATTGAAGTCAATGGGCAGTGTAGGACAAGTGCTAAGAGAAGCGAGCGAGCAAGCGATGAGTCTGGTTGGAATGACAACTGACACTTGAATATGACCTCGAATCAGATTCATATGGCGAGCTCATTAATCTTACGAGAGGGTCTTCTATTGACCAGATGGTGTCGTGAAGTACCATCACCACAGGGAACAGACGAACAGAACAACGCGCATTGCTATCGGAGAGGCAAGCAAGAATTATAATACTCGACTATAGCAAAAGAAAGAAGGAACTATACAAGTATAACTCACCCAATTTGTTAGATCTCTTGGTATGAAATCGCTTATTAGCTATAGATGGAGATAGAGAACTAAGAAGTAGGAAAAAATTAACAACTATCCCTGAAAAGAACAGAAATCATTGAAAACCTACCAAGTCAATATCAAGGACAGATGGCTACTTTCATGCCAAAACTACTCACCTTTGAGGGCAAGCATTGAGTCTTTATCAGAATATCACATAGCTAACATAAAATGGACATCAGGACATCGACCTGCGGGCGATGAATAAAACGATTTAGAAAAAAACAGAACCATAAATGGGGAAAAAGCCCGCTTTCCCACGACACGAGAGAAAAAATGGCTGTACAAAATATTGAAGACAAATTTGGCTCTTGAAAAGCCTGAGTAACGTTACAGCATAACAGAGTGTGAGGAAATTAGACTATTCGATGTAAAACAAGCGCACCAGAGACTTTACAAAATACCAAGAATCAACTAAAACCACGTTCAACATCGCTCACCTTTCCCCATTTACGAAAAAAAAAAGATAAAAGACGAAGCTCTCGGCGTTGATCAATTCCTGACTGATGCGCCATGCATCCCTCCTGAATTTCTAGCTTCGTTTAAGATGATTGAATGCTTATCTGACCCTCACAAGGACCTGCGAAAGCTTATCGCTGCATCGATTCAAAGCTATTTAACCTTCCAGACAAGCGCCGGTACCAATTTACCGACCCCGGAGGGATGGATGATTTTGGTGATCCATGCGCGCGAGATCGAACTATCGACCTTGCGTACGATGCGGAGCACCTCTAACCACTGCGCCACATACGTTCAGTAAATAAAAAAGAAAAAATAAAATAAAGTAGATCAAATTCAAAAAAATTGGGAAAAAAAGCGTAAAATCCACAAGCAACCCGCAATCGACCAGATCCGAGCTGGCCCGCGCAGTGGTCACCAGAGCGTTTGCACGGCGCCCCGCCCACCGCCTCAGTTGCCAACGGAGAGGCGGAGCATGCTTAGATTCGCAGTTGGCTCTGTGCCAAGCGACCTTGGAATGGTTCGCGCCTTTATCGGTCGCGAAGCGCTCGGCGTTTGAGTTTTCGTCGTCGTCGCTCTGGCGCCTCGCTGCTCGTCTGCTTGTTTTCGGATTACTGTGGGGTTGTTTTTGTTTTTATTTACGCTCCCGCTCGGCTTGTTTATTGTTTACCTTTTCCTCGTGGTGCCAGGAGATCCTCGGAAGAGTTTCGAGGTGTCAGGGTTTATCGCTCCGTACCAAGAAGGCGGTTTTTTTGTTGTTGACAATCAGTGTATTTTGTTTTGGACCTATCTTGTTGTTGTTGTTATTGTGTACGCCATTTTAGTGGTTATTTACTGTTTATTTTTTTCTTCATGGGACGGAGATTCTGGGAAGAGTTCTGAAGTCACGGGATTGTCGCTCCGCTTCGCAAAAGCGTTTTTGTTGGGATTTTGTGTTTTATGTCAAACCTATCCTATCGTTGTTGTTGCTTACACTACTGCGATGATTAATTACCGTTTATTGTTCTCTCTGTGGGACAAAAAGGTTCTTTGAAGTTCCGGAATTTCTGTGCTGTCGATCCTTACTACTAGGGCGGCTTTTGTTTACAGTGCATTTTGCTTTGAACCTGTTGTTGATGTTGTTGTTTACACTGCAGCGATGGTTTTTTACTGTTTACTTTCTTCTCGTAGGACAAAGAGATCTTCGGAAGAGTTTCTAATTCTCAGGATTATTACTCCGTGTCGCAGAGGCGTTTTTTTTATTGACAATCAGTGTATTTTGTTTTTGACCTATCCTGGTGTTGTTGGTGTTGTTGTTTTGTTTACACGATCGTGGTACTTGTTTGCTGTTTACTTTTTCCTCATCGGAGAAAAAAATCCTTGGGCGAGTTCCAAAACCCCAGAGGTGTCGCTCCGTAGCGCAAGACGATTTTTTTTGTTGACAATCAGAGTATCTTGTTTTGAATCTGTCTAAGTGTTGTTGTTATTGATGGTGTTGTTTACTCGATAAGGATGCATGTTTACTGTTTACTTCCTCCTTGTAAGACAAGGAGGTCCTCGGAAGAGTTCCGAATTCCTAAGGTTACTACTTCGTGTCACTAAAGTTTCTTTTTTCTTTTGCGAGTTGTAAGTCTGTGTCGATGATATTGTTGTTGTTTACGTTTTTCATGGTAATTGTTTACCGTCTACTTTTTCTCTGCTGGACAAGGAGAATCCTTGAAGGTATTCAAAATGCACGTGTTGTCGCTTCGTTTTTCTAATTGTTGATGCTTTGTGTGTTTTCTTGTATCTCGGCAGTAGCAATTGTCTTTATCGCAGGCCATTCAGGTATTCACTTCTTCATAGTATCGTGCAGTTTTGAACGTCATGTCATCCGAGAAACAAGGATGGCTTTCTTCAGTCAGCAGACTTTTTTCTGGTGGTATGTTTCCTGCAAAAAATTTCTTCGTATTTCTTGTGTTTTTCAGTTCTATCACTTTTTCCTTTTGGAAAACTTGAAGCCGATACACTTTATTGAAATAGCGGATATCCGAAGGTCTGTCTTTGTTCAAAGCCTGTTAAGATTAGGTTGCTCGCAACATAGTCAGCCAAATATCTCCATTTTTTTTTCACTGGAGAGAATAATCACCAGACTTAGATTTTGATGCTATCAAGCGCAAAACATTCTTCATTTTCACCGATTCATATGAGTGCTCAGCTCAGTTCACATGGTGATCAACCGTGCAAAGATTGCTAGTCTCACATCAAAATGCAGTCCTATACATTTTTTCTCTTCAGTTTTCTTTTTTCCTCATGTTGTTGGAAGTATTCTTAAGTTGTAAATAGTCATGTTTTAGGACAACAGTACACCGGTCGTTTAGTGGGACAGAAATCTGGTGATACACAGCATTCATCAAATTCTGATTCAACAAGCTCACATCAGAATTTCACCAGTGTAAATGGTAAGTGCGAATGTAAGGCGCAGATTGAAATTTTGACATTATTTGTGAACTTATATTGTCTACTCGGCATCTTCATGGCTTTTTCTAGTATAGCACTGGTTTGAAAGTTGTTGTAGTTACTTTTCTGTTACAACAAAACATTTTTTACTGGGGAGGAACTTTCCACTAGACTCTTAATGATCATTTCGAAGCTTAAGTCGCGACAAGAAAGTGCTATATTTTTACAAACCACTTTTAATGCGTCGTAGCAACACAAGCATTACTCAATCTCACACCTGGCGTACTTTTTAGTGAGGAGAGCTCTCTCTTGAGTTATGAGTAATCGTTCGAATCACTAGGATCTGAGCTTTTGAATGATCACTAAAATCTCGTGAAAAATTTCTGTCAATGGAAAGGTCTTAAGGTCTTCCCAGAAAAATGTTTTCAGATAACAGAAATGTACCTTGTCGTAAATAAGACCTTTTTTGAGTAATGTGATTAGGTGGCTACCCGCTGTCGGCAGTGGCAGAATCCTCCTCTAAACCTTCAAGGAATCTTCGGTATCTCAGTCCGTCTGCACTGGACGACAAAAGCTCCCTCTCGTGTTCAACAACAGTAGACTAAGTTTATGTTCTTTGATTGGTTTTTTGTGTTTTACTACGAAAATTCTCTTTCCAGCGCAAAAGGATTCTGACCCAAGATGATCGCCCTTCCACTGCGATAGATCTTCTACTCACTCAAGTTAACCCGAAAAGATCAAAAACAGACCAATTTGCTAGCAGTATGCTTGAGAATCTGGTTAGTTCCACCGCAATGTATGTGCTTTATTTGCATTATCAAATCGTTTAACGACATTTGTAGTCTCCTCGTTTGTTCACGGAGCATCTTGACTCAAGAATGAGCAGAACTGTCAGTGGTCTTTCATCTGCTTCAGATTTTCTTCATTCACCAGTATCTAATCGCTCTTTGATTGAGTATGTTTTGTCTGGGTTCAAAGCTTTTTGAAATGGACATACGTAGTAATAGTGTGAAGTTTTTTTTTGCATGGATATTTACTATATTGGCAGTATTCAATCGTGGGTGTGAGGTGAACTCATATCTTCGTTCTGCTGAAGTGGCTGATTTTACAGGCGAATTGGAAGCAATCGTAGCAATGCTTCCAGTCTAAGTTCCAAGACAAGAGCCATACTTAATCATCTTGAAAGAATTAACACTCCGGCTCGAGTAGGCTGTTTATTCGCGTTTTATCATATTACATCCTCGTAATTTATTATTTTTTTTACATTATACTCTGTCTTAGGAAGCTCGGAAGCTACCAGTTATGCGTGGTCCAACTTTACCACCCGAGCGTTGGGCTCCTTTGAATCCTGCGAGTCCTGGTGTTCCTCCGCTGTTGAAAAGAAATTTAAATGTACCATCACGCATTCAACTTCTCTCTGTTTCGATGGCTTCTCAACGCAAACCGTACTGGTGCGTTATATACCCTGAATTGTTCACTGAATTTTTTTTCATAATTTAAGAAGTTCTACTGTAGGACATTTGAAGAGTTTCATTTAGTTATGTCATCGCAAGTATCCTTAGACCTCAAATCTTACTGAAGGCATTTTGTTTATGTTCGTTTATACGTTTAGGCGGGATATCACGAGAAACGTCAAAGAAAAGGAGACAAGTACTTGTCCAAAAGAAGATGGCGGCAAAAGTGGGAGTATTTCGGTCAGTTCTAATTTCAAATCTAATCTCCCGACTTTATAAATAATTGGTCGTGTTTCTCTGAAAAGTCATTTGACAGGTTCATCCTCTCTTTGACATGGATAGTGCCGATTCAATTCGTGCATGTTCAAATAAGTCTTCGAAATCACGTCAGCAGAACGTTGGATCTGACCTGACGACGCGAAATGGCCATTCATCTGAAGGTATGGTCTTCTCTTTTAAGGGAAAACCGTGCTGATGACTTTGCCTTTTTACAATTCTTTCTTTACTATGCTATATATCTCGAGGTTGCTACAATATGCACGCATGTTTTAAAAGTCTACATTTTCGGTGAAACAACTAAGTACATGTTATCATGTCATTTTTACTTTCTGTTCAATCAGCTAAGTTTTTCTCTATTATCAGTTCCTCAGAGCGTTGAGGGGATAGTTAGAAACTTGTGTGTCTGAGTGATAAAGAAGGGCTTCTCATCTGTATGGAAAATTTGTGCGAAATTGGCTTGTCAACACCAGTTTGAAAGCGTCGCGATGGAGGAAAATTAGTCGTGCCCCAGGGGCTTTAATTGGGCATCAACCAGCTTTCGGCCAATAAATTTGAGTTGATTTCTGTTTGCGAACCTTCCAATAGGAATAGCCTATTTTCTGATTTTAAATTTTCCTTGAATCCTTAGTGTGCACGTTGACCTGCTTTTTGACATATAGTGATTCAAATTTTGTGATGTATCTCCAGAGCGTCTCTGTGCGTAAAGTTTCAAATGGAGATGTTGACGCTCATTGCCTTTTTTATCACTGTAAAGTAGGCGGTATTCATATAGGCGGTTTTGAGCCTTGGAGAACAATATCCAATGTACAATACCTTTAGGTGGTCGTGGAGTGCACTTAGCACTGTGGTAGATACTGTTGAATAATATGCACAGGCCGTAGGTCGGTCCGTACAAGGTCTTGGGCATGTTTATTGATCGACAAGTTGATAGCTAGTTTGTCTTGAGATAACAATTTCTCATGGGATTTGACTGACGTAATGTGCCTGCAGTGAAAATCATGGCGCATTCTGGCTCGCTCAGTTGAGAATTCATTCAGAAACTAATCTACCGGCATGTAACGATAATCATGAAGGAGACCAAACCGAGGACTTTGAGGAATGGTCGATTTAGCCAAAGGATTCAGGCTAACTCTCAGATGGCCGTTGGTGCACGTTTGGTACACGTAGTCCTTTACATTGGCCTTCTAAGAGCATGTGTTTAAGATCTTCTCAAGCCTATTCTGAAGCCTTTCTCATTTTGTTAACCGAAAAAATAGGACATCAGCTGCAAGAAACTAATTAACCGAGTTCAAATTGATTGCTTGATTTTCAAATCAAGACTGATTTTAATACAATGACCAGCCACTATCTGACTGGCTGGTTGTTAGAAGTTATAGAACTGCTTTTCGCAGATTATGTGGTGTTGGTTTGCATGGAAGTGCTATAGTAGTCATTACTTCGGTGACTGGTTACTCGTGAATGAGTTTTGTCGCATTATCGCTAATTCCTGTGGAGTATCGTTGGCAAAGTTAATTCTTATAATAGGAATATCTCTTGAGAGATGAAAGATCTGCACTCAAAATTCCTCAATAAATACAGGGAAGTGAATAACCCATGAATTCCAATGCATTCTCAGAAATTGTGTACCCATGCCAGTAAATTTATCACGTAATTATTCAGAGCTCACCGAACTTACTAAGAAAAGTGTAGGGAACGGTCATACCAACGTATTCAACGCGGACAAATTACTTGATGAAGAAGTAGAGGTTGGTTTTTAAAAAAAATTTCTCTATAATGTATTAACTCTATATATTTTAGAGCGAAATTCCTGTCTTTGCGCCTCCACCGAGGCAGCTCCATCAGAATTTCGGGACGACATGGTTTTTAATTTTGACGCTCCAGTGGTACCTCAGTTAGGGGCGATTGACAGATGAAGGCTGTGATTTCACTTTGGAAGAACGTAGAAGAAATAGACATGCTTCCGGCGAGAGCAGTAGTGGCGATTCAGACGACGAACAACAGAGTTGCGGCTCAGAAGCTGATGAAATAAATACTGAAGTTGATTATGAAAAGGTCCGTCTATGTTACATTTCCTATAATTTGTTAGTGGAGTTAGTGGCAGTATCCACTCTACGCATAGGAAACCTTATATTATACTTTGTTCTTCCATCCTGAGGATAAATGACTGATTTAGGATTCTCGTCCGTCCACGGCTGCTGATAGCGAAACATCTGTTTCTGCCGCCATAACCCCAACATCATCTAAGGATGTGTCACCTCAAGCAAGAGCGGAGGAATCGTGGAAGTGTCCCTGAGTGTTTCAAGACAAATAAGGTCTCTAACAATTTATGTGAAGATTATAGTTTGGAACAACTTAGAAGTGTTTATTTCATTCAGAAAATTTCGGCGTGTGCTGCTTGCGACTACAAAAACGAAGGTCGAGTCGCTTCTGAAAGTCCGGTTTCCAACGTGACATCATCTGTTAAGCCGGCTGTTCGTTGTGACACGTTTAGTGTTGCTCTCCAATCGTCGACAGGATCTCGAACAATTCCACAGAGAGAAACCTGATAGTCTGGAAGCGCAGTCTAACTCGAAGTCCTACGAAAGTCACACTCCTGCAATTGTAAACCCCATAACCGTCTCTGCGCCGATATCTTCGCAAGCGCCTGTGATAGGCAACCCTCCGGGTCCTGATACAGAGCGGACGTTGGAAGTAGGTGAATCAAGCAAAGAGCGTAAGGACTGGGAATGTCCAGTTTGCATGGTTCCGAATAAGTTGAGTACATGTGTTGTTTCTGAGTTGCACTAGCTTAACCATAAGACAAAAAAGTGCTTGTGTATATTAGTTTTGGCTTTTCAGGCTTCTCACGACAAATGCGCATGTTGTGGTCATGTCATGTACAAATCTGGCGAGACTCAAGCCACTTCCAATGCTTTTGGTGAACGAGCCTTCAAAGCGGGAACGACTCCTTCGACGAGTGAGTACATTGTCTTTTTTTCCATGTTTTTTAGCTTTGAATTCTGCGTTGGCCCAGTTTTTCATTTTGAAAATTCTAACGGTCGTGATTAATTTATGATTCTAAGGTGATAAAGCGAAGCATGTACATAGACGTATATACTTGTGTAGATAAGTATATTTTTACATATGTACATGCATTCATATACACACACACGCACACGTGCACACACACATAATGCGATCGAATATGTTCATGCCTGTTCATATATATATATATATATATTATATATATATATATACTATATATATATGTACATGTATATGTACGTATACACGCATATATGTATATATATACATGTATATGAATATATATGCCATATGTATATGCACATATACACATGTATATATATATATATATATATACATATACGTATGTATGCATAATTATCCAAATGTACATGCATGTGTACATTTATGTCCATGCATATCTACATGTATTCATGTATGCATAAGTACACATACGTATTTATGCACGTGTACATGTACAAATACATGTGTACGGACATATGTAGATGCATACGTATACATATACATACATGTATATGTGTACATATGTATGCACATTATATATATATATGAATATATACATATACATGTAATATACCACGTATATATAGCTACTGAGGAACTTTTGCATAGCCGATCTATCTGGTTCTTGATATCTTTAAGTCGTCACAATTTTAACCTATATTTGCTGCCTAATTTTTTTTCTTAGCAACAGGATGTGTTGTGAATTATATTTGGAGGACAGATGAAACGCGAGGAAAAATTTGAAAGTTGATGTTTCTTCTTATAATTCACTAAATTCTCAACCAGTCTTCCTGAAACATTGTCAGGGTTTCTGCTGTCACCTTACAATCTCATTAACGGATGATTTTCTACACCCACCGAAACGGTTTCAACACGGCTGAGGGAAAGGCAGAGCAATGACATCGATGATATAGTAGTAGCACACGCTGCTTGGAAAGGTATTTCGGTGGTTCGAGTGTGTTACATAGAAAACATCGGGTTCCAACTTTTTTCATGTCCCAGCACTCTTATGATTATCGTTGTAAGCATCATCTTTGTCGTCGGCGCATGTCCAACTTACGGATTTTCTCCAGCATCTGCAGAGAACTTGTAGAGTTATTCACATCACACTAAGCTTTATCTATTTTGTCTATTGTCGGGAACTGTTTTTGAAAATAGTAGCATCGAGACTGAAAGGAAGAAAAGCCTGGATTATATTCAAGTCTCATTTTGTACAAAAAACGAGGTGTCAGTTTTCCATTGTTGCATCCTGATGGGTAAATTGTGAATATCGACTCAATGATGGATGAGAAGTAGTAAGTAGTAGGATGTTGAAGTCTTTGGGTCTAGTCAAAAATAGATATATGCTGCATATTCTATAACCGATGCACAATTATTTCGACTGTTGACGAGATAGTCGCGAAGATTTTCGTCCTGTTTTTCTTAACTGGTGCCAACTTAAGGGATTTTCTTCGACTGTAATGCTCGATGCATCTATAAATCTGAGTGCAGTTGTGTTTTCAAGACGGATCAGTATTTTGACCAAGTGTATGTTAACGTCGTCAATTTTTCAAAGGGCTTTGCCTTCGAATAGTCAGATCTAGAGAGATAGATCTGAAGAGATCTGCAAGATAGGACATCCCCCTCTATTTTGTAGAAAACATTGAGTGACCCTGGCAGTCTCTTCGTGCTTGTCTAGGCAATACTGCGATATCAAGGCCATTTAGAGGTCAAGGGAGCGAAAGCTAGGGTGAGGGAGTTTTTTGTTTTTCTGTCACTAATACCCCGTCAGAAGCGTGTAAAGTTTCAGTACAGAGGCTAGCTATACTCACATGTAGCAAGCTCTCTACCTACTCAGAATAGACGTCTTTTGTTCTCGGAAAGGACTCCCAGTTATTTTCAATGACTTCATGATACCTGTTTGCAGCCTTTTCACCGAATCAAAGTATAGGATACAATCCTTATGTATATAGACATTCTCACCTCTATATACATCAATGTGAATATACATTGATAAGGTTTAGTTCGATTATACCGAGGAAACTAAATGAAGGTCCTGTCATTTTGTTCATCAAAAAGATCCGATTTTCTGCTTAGCAAAAGCATAACTTCTTCAAAGTGCATCTGGCTGGTACTAACACACTGAAGAAAAGTGTGCACTGATACATAGTGGATTTTTTTTTGTTATGTAGGGCTTTCCACTACACTTTCAATAGTCACAATAGCCTGAGGAACGGCGTTTCTAACAGTGGAATCGGTTTCTGGGAGGGACCTTATGCACCATACTGACGAAGAGATTTCGTTTTGCCTATGCAGTAGTTAACCCGTTGTTTAAACATCGCATGAGATTTGTTGGTATTTTTATATGGTAAAGTTAATCAGTTGGGAGTACTTTATCGTCACAAAAGGATGAATTATCACCGATGAGACTTCAGTAAAACTATTACCAGTATAAAATCCCTATTTCTCATAATAGTTCGCTTTTTGCAATGAGTAAAAAGGAATCCTTGCAAGAACAACATGCTTTCAACCCTCATTACATATGTAGCTACATACATATATATGTCATTACATATCTTGTGATAGTGTAAATCGAAAGCACGTGCCTTTCAAATTAGCGCTTCTAAAAGACCTTTCATGGAGATATTTTTAGCATGTAGTGTAAAACTAAGCGTAGAAAGAGCGCGTACTCATCACTACGCAAAGAAATGATTGCATATTCTTGACCCTTATTTCCTAAGCATCTTACTGATGTTCTTAGTTTTTTGCTTAAGTATTTATTCGACGGCTAACAGTTTAACAATTTGTGTCGGACAATAATCAACCCTAAAAATTAAAATCGGGCAAATAAATTCACTGACATTGCAGTGACCAACGATCGAGCTCGTGGCTGGTGAAATGAATCTTACCTCGTCATTCGATTTTTTTTATAGACCTCGCTCAAAAACAATAGTAATCTGATATATGAAAATCGAGAAAACTTATCTTGATTAGCTGACGCGAGGTTGTTAAATTAGTCGTGGAAATTCGGCTCTTTCGGCGACCGGCCTTCTTCAGAGTCTGGGCGTATGTAGTATTAGTCTGTTTGAATGATTCGGATGATTAGATGGTGACGCACTTGTCCTTCCGGTTCATTTCGGGGTTTCGGGCGTTTATCCTAGATGTCTCAAGAGTTTTACGCGTGAACGTTTTTGATCCCTGCGCTAGGATTGTGACAGTCACATCTAAATCGTTGTTGCTGTGTTTTTGTGCCTTATGTAAACCTAAAGGTTTGGTTTTATCTATTTTAGATTTACTATCTAGATGTTCTTTTATGCGGATGAAAAGTGGTCTACCCGTTCCGCCTATATATTCTTCCCCGTTTGTTTTACATGTTAGTAAATAAATTGTGCCTGATCTCATACAATCTTCCTCTTTTCCGTCAGGGCAGATCACACAGTTTTTGGTGTTGCACAATCGATCATAAAGTCTAGTGCGGATCAGTTGATGGCGTAGGGAAGGTGATGGGACTTCCATAACTACCACGGAATTTTCAAGACAGCATCTTTTCAGGCACCTTTTAACCGCGCTACTAATTTCGTTTGATATAAATGGCAGTTTGAAGGGAACTCTATTCAGGTGCGGGGTATTGTTCTTTGGGACCTAATTCCTTTTCTTGAATATTCAAAATTAGTGGAATTAGGTTCCGAAAGAGCAGTACTCCGCACCTGAATAGAGTTTTGCCGTTTTGCAGTTTTGTTTGTACAACCTATTAGATTTTATCAAACGCCAAAAGCAGTGGGTTGCGTGGTAGGTGAGCGCTTTTTCCCAGCACATATGTGTGTTATTTGCACTAAAAACATGGAGGAGTGTGTGGGAGAACATGAAATATCAAAGGATCTAGAGAAATGTTGATATTTTGTTAAAATGTTGAGAAAAACCTTATCGAATAATGAAAATTGCACGCCGCTAGCGAGCCAAGTCACGCACTGCAATTTCAACCGCCTTTCGAAATTGTCGAAATAGACTTTTTTTTTCTTGTTTCCAGAAATCGCTGTGTATCTACGTCTAGCATGCATTTGATTTTATGCTTCCCATGGTGGAATCTATGAATTTTTCATTGCGATATCGACTGACTTATTTCAGTTTCCTTCGGCTTTGGTGGTTCCAACACTTCCAGCAGTGGCAAAACTTTCAAATTTGGCTTTGGAGCATCTGACGTGACAGAGAGTGCAGCGACAAACACCGATTCATCTGCTATCAAGACTACAACTATCGCGCCTGTAATCCCGAAATCAGTACTATCTTCGGAGCCAGGGAAAGATACGCTAGCGAATACTCCACGTAAGCCTCGTCTAGTTAATGTTACTCACGGGGGCAAGAAGTTCTGTTTTCAGCGTTATGCAAGAGCACGACGGAATCTACAAATCCACACGCTTCGACATTCACCATTGGGTATAGCTTTTCTATTCCTTAATAACTTTTTTGTCTTCACACTTCCAGTAATTGTTTTAGATCTGGCACTGGTCTCTTTGGTTCACAGCCTAAGCCACCGCTTTTCGATTCTGTATCGAGCACTGCGTTCAAACCATCCAGCTTCACTGGATCATTTATGCCCACTTTGTCCACTTCTGCGCCTACAAATACTAGCACTACGCTAGCAGCTGGGAAGTCTTCGCAAGGGGTCTCTATCAGTGCACCAGCGCCATTAGTTTTTGGCTCTGGATCCACAAGTTTGTTAGGACAAGCAGGTCTGCCCAATGCTAAAGACGCAGAAAATAATCCCAATAGGGCGACTCCATTTGGCAGTACTCTCAGCTTTGGGGCATTACCAAGTAGTAGTGCAGAAGTATTACCTTCTACAACTACCACTTCAGGCTCAAATGCAGAGCCCACAGGTGAGATACACTTTGATTCTTGATTTTCACTTCTGGCTGATTTAGATAACCACTAATTCCAGGTATCGTACCGTCTGCAACTAGCAATATATTCGGTACCGCTGGAGCTGCAAAGCCTGTTTTTTCACCTTTTGGCATTACACCTGAGTCCTCCAAACCTTTCATGAACACCGTGACGTCGACTGGAAACCAAGAAGTTAGCACTTCATCTCAAGTTCAGGCGCCACTCTTTGGTATCAGTTCAACTACTTTTGCCAACAAGCCATTATTTGGTGCAAGCACTTCATCTGCTAGTTCTAACTCTAATGGTGGACCAGGTTTCATTTTCGGTTCAACTAAGTGAGTTCTTAAAATATCTTTGTTTGTGTGCATGTAATTTTCTTGTTTCATCCAATTTCAGTACTTTTGGCGGTTTTGGCAATGCCACTTCGTCCACTACTGTCAGTTCCTCTTTGCCTACTATTTCATCGAATGCACCTATATTTGGTAGTGCTACAAGTGTTCCTGAAGCACAGAAGTATGAAATAATAATTGAAGGTAGTCATGTCTGAAGATAAAATCTATTTTTCAGACCATTTCAATTCAATACTACGCTCCCAGAATCAATATTTCAATTTGGGAAGGAACCCCTAAGCGGATCGACGCCCTTTCAATTCGGTTCGATGGCAACCTCTTCAGTTCCGTGTTAGTCTCATTTCTATGTATTTTCGCACATGTTAATGCTTCACCAGAATCCTCACTAATGATATTAATCACCTGTTTAAGCCTTCCAAACCTCGGGTATTGCCGCTCCTGCAGCTCCAAGTTCAAACTTTACATTCACGTGAGTTCTTTGACATAAATATAAAGAAGTACCGGAGAGCACAGACGTCAGGTATCGAATAAAAAGTGCTATCCTACCCATATTGTCGTGAGAATATCAAGGAGCAACATTTTATAGGTTTTTTTTTTCAAAAATCAATGAACTTTGGCTAAAAGTGCTGATCAAAATTGAGTTGTTCAGGTCGACCAACAATCGAAGAATAGCTTCTGCGCGGCGACGCCTCCCACCACGAAAGTAATGGGAATTGCTGTACCGTTACTAGTTGTTGATTTAATCTGTTCATGGTTGTTGCTGCCGAGGTACGTAGTTCGTGATCACTGTTTCCTATCATGTGCTCGTTATTTTCTTTCTTTATTGCATTGTTGAGTGTGATCGGTTACATTATCTTAGCCTTACCAATGTATTGTCACTAATTTTACCCGTTCGGTACGACGCTGATTACTCGCACGGCAGAAGGAGCGCGTTCCAATCACAGTTTGATAGTTTTTCGTGAAATTTAGATTCTTACCGCCACTAAGTGGAGTTTAATCGTCTGTAAATGGTAGAACAAGATAGAGGAGACTTCAATAAGACTATCGGTAACAGATCGTTAACGCTAAGGTTTCCTCTAAAACTCAGCATTTATGAAGGGGATATCTGCGGAGGCGTATTTTGAACTTTCATCGGACATTTCTACGCTATATCATATATATTCATATGTCAGTTATTTCCATTTTTCATTTACTATGTCAACTGCAATTCATCTCTGTACATTACCCCAAAAGATAATCGTCAAATAATCAACTACCTGATCATTTTGTGATTCCGAATTCAAAAATTATAACACGAATGTCTCAGTTGTGATATGATCTCACTTCATACAAAACCGCAAAGTCATAGTAATTGAAAATTACGAGGCAATGAATACTTTATCACAAACGACGCTGCACATCGGATGCGGTGCCATTTCGTCGAAAACTCGAAACATTTTTTTTTCATTATTAGTGTATTTCAGGAGTTGGAACCTCTATTGAGTCTTAGAAAAGACTTTGTTCTATCGTATCATGGTATGGGTTTGTTAAATATCCACTTATACTTCACTATGAACATTATTCATCGTTACAACCGCTGCCATTGAAAATGCGCGAAGTGCACGAAGTACGGTGAACCCACTTTTGCGCTGGTATTGTGTTTAACATTTATGATTGTGTGAATTGTTAGATTGTTAATTGTATACGAGAAGAGCCAACTTCTTGCGGATGTTGTAAAGCTGTTAGTCGTAGAAATTATGAGAAGAAACATGTTTGAATAAATATTTTAAGCACAAGGTTTTGAACATGAGAAAAATATAAAATCAGTTGTACACTTTCTCCAAAGGGAGGGGGGGGGGGGGGGGTGAGTGGTAAAGGGTGTCGTCACCCCTACTCTAACTTTTTATTGACCACAGGAGGTGTTTAACTGTACATGCCTGTTGTTTGCGAGTGGATCATTGTGGACCACACAAAAATCTACGGCGATGAGACGAATGATAAGTGGAAAACGACGCTCTCACTCTCCTATAAGTACTCCATAAATTGTTGGGGGTTCAGAATTATGATGAATCGAAAAAAATGGTGTCATTCTTACATTACAGCCGACAAGAGTATTCCATGAAAGTTTGGAAATACGTTTATTTTCTATGGATACCGTTTTCTCATAGAGATTTAAGAATATTAGGACGTATGGATGTTCTTCTAATTAGAATATCATTAGAGAAATATACTCGCCAACATGTCATCTTTTCGTGACGATAAAGTGCTCGTATTGTCTAAACTTCACTATTTAACTGCCAGCAGCAACCACTGTGAAGTTTTAACGACAAGATAGCTACCCCGATAGTGCGGCTTTTCTAGTTGGCACTGCGCCCTAAGGCCTTTCTGAAACTCAAGCCGCTTGCCATTTGTCAAGCTATGGAATAAATACTATTCATCTAGTGAAAATGCTCTGTTCAGTAGTAAAGCAGGGAAGCAAGAGTCCATTCAACGGAATTCGTGATAAAAAAGGAAGATTTTCAGGAAAGCTGGGCTTTTTTTCATAAAAAATAAATTTGCAGAAGTTTCTTCAACAAGAAAAGATGTTTTCATTGTGATTTTCTTTTCTGGAATCAAAATTTTTCAATAAAAGTACCAAGAAATCCTCTGGTGAAGTTGAATCAACCGACTAATACGAAAGCGAAACATTTTTGTTGCTAGAACTTGCTATGGGCGTCTTTTCGCAATCAAGCTCACTATAGAATTTAACGGATAAAATAACCAAAAATGCCATACAATATGCGAAGATATGTTTCCCTTTGCATGGATGTGTTTTCTCGTCAAAACATGGGAAAATTTTCGACACGTGGGCATTCTTTTTTCAGTTCTTTCCTTACACAGCCTTCTTAGTGATTGTCCATCATTTGATTAAATATCAAATTTCTATTGCGACATGTGCAAGTCAAGCTGCCAGCCAAGCGACGCGGTAGGCGGTGTCCCAAATGGGGCACATCGTACCGAACGGGTTAAAATTCAAAGTCAACTCTTAGTAGAATTTCCTCGTTTTTACTCTATGATGCTTCTCTCTTTCTGTCATCTAATGTTGACTATTTTGTACCACAGAACATGAGATTTTTTTGTCATTTATTGGTCAAATTTTCTTCTGCATCAATTTTCAAGATGTTCTCTTCTTTATTTTTCTTGCACTATGTTTGTAACATCGTGAAATGTTGGCTAATTATTCACTATATTTTTGATGCTGTAAAGTTATATAAGCGAACATGCAGTGGAGGTTATGTACATTCTTTTGTTGATTTATTTAATCATATTTATATTTTCGCACACGGCTCATTCTGAAGACTCTATAACACCGAATACCTGTTGGTTCCTACAATTGTTCTTTTCAAGAGAAGTTAATTCGCAGTAATTATCTGTGTCATTGCGTTTTCTCACAAAAAATAATGAATTGATTGATTAAAATGCAGGTGTGAAGGTACCTATCCGGTATGAATAAAGAGCGATTTGATTTCGTGATTGTTGTGACTTCAGTTGTGAGGAGTTCAAATGGATGCTGAAAGAAAGGGAATGACCGATCAAGTTAAGGTCACAACCCCGTCTAATATTTATGAACAATAGGATTGTTACAAGCATTTCAGTCACCTATTGTTACGAGGGTGAAACACATGCATCATTCCTTGCCCGAAGTATTACACAAGTAAATAAAGTTGCGAATAACTAAGGATATTGCTGATATGTAAAACTTATGACTTCGTGTGGAATTTGAACCTGGTTTTCACCCCGTCTGTGGGCGCATAACAATCATAGGACTACTGGGCTTCCTGTTCTGCTATAAATCTTTCCCTGAAATAATGTATCGGAGTTATCAGCAACCAGCCGTCAACGGGTTCGGTCGGGCAAGCAGTTGTGGGCGTTAAACTGGCAACTGATGAATAACTAAATATCCAAGAATATTGAATTTGAATAATCTACAAGAATCGTTTTTATTTTATTGCTTTTACAGCTGTATCATGATGCTATAGCTATTTATCCAGGAATATTGAGTATATAATATTGTATTGTAATGGAATTGTTGTTACCTTACTGTTAAGGTAACGTACTAGCAGTATTATAATGTTATGGCTAGTATCTAACAGATTGGTTATAACGTCATAGCACCGCTAGAGAAGTGCTAAACTGAAAAGAATTCCAGGAGATTTAAAAGTTCAGAGTACTATTGAGCAGACACATATTTGACGAAGGTATCAGTTCGACCAAATCGACTATATTTCTAATTTGTTGATTTGCTATCGGCAGATCTGGTTTTACAGACCTTGTCATGGCAGTGATTAAGGGGTTATAGAATCGGCATCTGATCCTATCTACACAACTGGTATGTCTGCTTGCTGATTCCTTGGATCTGATTCGAGAGATGGAAATAGTTGCAAGTTCACCAGAAATCGAAGTCTTTGGGAAATGGATGCTTCAAGTATAAATGATGTCTCAAAATTCTGGTTTTGAGATTGTACGAATACTGTTGCAGACGGCAAATACATCATCGCATGAATTGTCAAGAGGTGTGGCCTGTTCTTTGAGTCTCGATTTCCTGCTTTCGAATCTACAGCGCGATTCCTGCTTTTGCGACGCAATCGCTCGCTTTCCCCCTTTTCTAAGCATCGGTCTCACTGCCAACTGCCAAATGTGCGTTTAACTTGCCCATAGTAATATACTTGCTTCTCGCCTATCTCTACTTTTCAAGCATTTCATTTCAAGTCGGGGTTGATGGAGCTTCTCGTGGTGACACAGAATCCTCTTCTAGTCCTTTAATTCCCATTACTCATTGTCATTAATCGGGTTTGTTATGACTATGAACAAGAATTGATGGTTGATCTCATCTGCTTCCGGCGAATTGGGGCACTTGTAGAGCCGCAATTGTATTCCGAACATTAGCCTCGACTATTAAACTCTTCAAAAGACTCTAGATGAAATTCTATTGCAACGCTAGTACCTAACCTTACTACCTAAGTCGTGGAATTTGTCTATCAGTGTCTTTAAGCGCTGATAGCATCTGGGTATGTGTAACCAATACCCATGTTATGGTCGAAACAACTTGACTTCGCTTTTGCCTTATCGTTTCCAAACATCTCTTGTAAGCATTGATAGTCACAGTAACACATATTTTTGAGTTTTTGAGGCAGTAGTATTGCCATCAATATTCTTATCATCTCTAAAGTAAACTGGTATATCTCGCGTTCAAGCTTCTTGCAAAGAATGTCGAAGTAATTCAGCTTCGTCGATTTCTGTTAATGGATTTGTATTCGTATTGTCAGTAAAGGGACATATTATAAACCGTAGTACGTAAAATGAAGCGTCTTCTTTTTTTCACCATCAATTTGCGGTTTTGTATTTCAACTATATGACAGGCACCAACGCTGCTTAATTGATAACTGAATCAACAGCAGACATTTTTCTTCTAATTTACTTCAAAAGAAGTTTGATTACAAAACTTTGAATCAGAAAAAGGCATATTGTTCACAAAAGATATGACCGAGAAGTAATATGACACACGGAAAGTGGACGTCATTTTTTTGTCTATAGTTTCGCATCTCAGTACTTTTTCATTATCTATGCGCATTTTCAACCCTTTAAGAACAGCACGTTTCTGTTTAGGCTTAGAGTCTTAGTAGTCATTTGATAGCGTAAAATTCGAAAATTTCAATGCTATACTTTTTTTTCTGAAAAGTTTTTCTAGAGTTTTGTAACAGTAAAAAGAACATTATGTTCTACATCCGTTGCGCTTTTTCTTGAACAGAACTAGACTTTTAGTAGTCACTCAATAGCACAAATATCGATAATTTAAATGGTGTACTTGGTTTTTGGAAACGACTTCGTAGCGCATTGTAGCATGCAAAAGAAGATTGGGATTCGCATTCGATGCGTGCTTACTTGACGGCTAGGTGTATGTTTCTCTGTGCCTATCGATCGCGTAGTTGATTCATCGCGCTTGATTCACATGTGGCGCGTGATTTTTTTTTTTTTTTTGATTGATTCCTTATCCTTTTCTCCGCTTCAAAAAAAACTGCACGTAAAGCATACGCCTGTAATTTCCTAGATTTCCTCTGCACGTTTTCATATGCTTTTCGTGCATAAACTTAGGCTGCTTAAACTCCTGTTTACTAAGTACTTTATTTGGCAAAATGAAATGAAAACTAAAAGCCAAAGCGCGCAGGGCAATTGAACAAAATTTCTTCTGCAATTAGAATGCAGAAAATCTAAAAATCTCCACTAGTTGGAGAAGAAATTCCAAATAGATCAAAAAAATATGCGCGAAAATGGCCCAGCTGAAACATGATTTTATTCTTGTTGTTACAGCGCGCTAAAGTGGTCTTCTTAGATATGAAGAGTAGTATTGAAATTTCCGAACATTCATCGTAAATTCGCACATGAAACCGGAATGTGACGAAGAATCGGAGTGAAGTTGATCAACGATAAAGACTTTGCCCTCTGAACGATATGCATCAGCAACGCATGGAGGCTGTTCGAGCCGGTCGAGAGTTTGCTACCAGCAAGACTATTGTGTTGTTGAAGTTGTGTCGTGCCAATTCGTAGTTCTCCCTTTCTTCTTTCTCTCACGAGAAAAGGCGGGTGCTAATACCGTGCAAATCAGTCTACATTACGACAAATTCGCATTAAAAGTGGCAGATAATTATCGAAAAGTTCGTCGTGTTAACTGACGTCGAACAAAGACGAGGTCCATGCCTCTTATTGCACTGCGGCGATGTCAAACGGTGAGTATCATTCAGGTCTGTCTTACTTTTTTTTTATTAAATTATGATTTTGCAGCACATTTGTTCCCTATGATATTTCCGCTCAGAAAAAAGTTGCCCTTAGTGGCAACCACTTGTAGGTTCTCTCAATGCATGGGTGCTATTGAACTGATATAAACTCCGCTCTCATTTGCCAGAATATGATAGATTAGCGTCAACTTTGTTTCATCTACGCCCTTGCAATTAAGTATTGCAACTAGTGACCACGTAGGAAGTTTACTGCCCCAAAACTGACCTGTTCACTTTTCAAAGATAGTGCCGGGAACGGACGAATGTGAATAGAATACTAATTAGCCACCGATCAAATTCTGCTACGATACAACAACTTGTAGGTCTTTTACTGTTCTCTCATTCTTCTATGAAATTTCTAAGTTTGTTTCATTCATGAAATACGCTAGTATCATGGGAGAGTTTTTTTCACGAAAGATCTTTATCGGTGAGCGAATAACGCAGCTATAAAGAGAGACGATGAGAAAGTGAGAAGGAGAGGGAAACTGAAGGTGGAAAAGAAAGCAGTCACTGTAGTGGTGAAAGACTGGAGTACCTGGACATTTCAGTGTGAAACTCTTCCGACTGGAAGAAGAAGTAAAAGAATACGTTATCAATAGAAAGTAGGCAGACTAGATATCCTGTTGCCATATATTCTGCAAGTAGAAGTGTATTTATCTCCTCTTTATTATTTTGTATGGCAACTAGCATCTATGAGTGAGAGGGAGAACATCGCTGACGATTTTGACTATGAAAGTACGATATAAAAAAGACACCAAATGCACCGAGTGCTCCCTCATCTAACCATTGTACTCACTGCTCTGTTTTATTCCTCGTTCTCCTCAACGATTTTTGTTCATTTAAGAATCTATCCTAACGTCATTTTCGTCCTTCTATAGATTAATCTCCTGGGAATCAATGGAACCAGTATACGAATTGTCTAAATTGGTCGTTAGTTGAGATGCCCGGCATTATGGGTATGATCATTAAAACGTTTTTAGACCTTCGTCATAGATTGAACATGCACTGTGGCCCGATGAAAAAGGACCTGCAGTTCATTTCTGTCTGTCTGAGAAGCGAACTCCCTCATTGCGAAATATAAATCAAAGTCTTAGAAAATCTGCTTTCCTTTGTGAGGTCATTCTCCCTCGGAAACGTAGTTCTCCATTAAACTAGGGAATTAATCTTCGAGTTTTTACAGAATATTACAAGAATTTTCGTTTAACCTACTTTTCAAATAGTTTTCTGCTCTCAATGAATATGACTAAATATGCTTTAAATATGCGACAGGTGAAAAAATGCACATTAAAGAGTTCAACTGATAAAAAATGAAGTCGGAATTTAGTTCCTGAACTCAACATTTGAATTTAGTTGTTGTATAAATGTGTCCATGCTATGCATCTCCTAAGATATTCTTCAAGATGAACAATAAGGATTCTCCCATGCAGATATAGAAAGTAGTCATCACTCTCTACTGAGTGTGTACAATTAATAGACTTGGAGAACCTGGTGGAGTGTCTTCATCTCACCCTCTCAATTAAACTAAAATTAATAAACGATCAGGATTCATTTCATTTAGCCGCCAATTGCGTTGGTACGATGTTATAATATACCCATTAATTTGAAGTGGTTTGCAAAACTGTCTGCGTAAGGTGGGATTCGAACACAAATTTCACTCTATGCGGGAGCGCGTGCTGAACAGTTGCACTACCGACGCCCGTTTTGGTAACACTCTTTCTACGCTACAAACGCGTTCTGTTAACAGCCAACCGATTACTTGGCCAAATATTTGACGGTTGGCTACTTGACAAATAATGTTTTGTAGCGTAGAGTGGTGTCAAAACGGGCGTTGGTAGTGCAACGGTCCAGTGCGCTCCCGGATAGAGTGAAATGTGAGTTCGAATCTCAGCTGACGCAAACGTTTTTTGCACACCACTCTACATTATCAAGTTCAAATTGTTAAGTTTAAAAGAACAAGAAAGAATAGATAACATATTCAGATACTCTCAATTGTACAGCTGTGCACTATTTACGAATCTCTTGCATTTGCAGAATTGAAGAGATATCTGTGATTGTTCTTGAATATAATTCCGAAATCCAGGTCTCGAGCACGATTGTGTTCTCGATGCACATCGCTTTTTAGCAAGTTGCAGTAGTATTCAAATGAATATCTAAGAAATTGACAGCATTAACTCTTATCGAGGGTGAGCATAGCACGTAGGAGTAATCTGAGTTGACGGTGGATCTCACTGTTGCTCACAAATCTTTTTTGGCTACTCGGTATTTGCAGATCTCTATATTTATCTGCTTCTTTCTTACTCTCTAATGCAAAATCTTTTTCGCCTCCTTCTTTTCACTTTCTTCTACGTTCGTTATTAAAAAAAACACTTTCTTGAAAAACATATGGAGGCCCGTCAAATACTTATGACAGTGTACAGTAGGTGGTGAACTACGACGTTCTGAATTTTCATCAGCTTACTCGTCTGCGTTGAGGCAGTCAGCGTTCGAATTTAACACAAGCAATGACACGTGAATATGAGCTCATGAACAAGCTAATCTTAACCAGTGGTATTGAGCCTTCTGTCGCCCTTCCACCAACGCAGGAAGGCGTCGTCGATCAGGCACACTTCTGTATTATTTGTTTCTCGCAATATGTGATTCGTTTGATTTACCGGCTTACTCTTCGAATAAAACTCAATTCCAATATGTAAGCGATCGAATTTTAGAAAGTTGCGATTATTCAGGCGTTTCTGATGAATTAGAGACTCGCCAGTGTCCATATCAAAAGGACCTAGATTATAATTCACATAAAACGATGGTATCTGCTGTTAATATACCTTTGATTGTGTTACAACTTGAGTTATATTTTCGAGCAACACTATTCTTGCAAAAAAAATGTTTAGGACGGCTCCAGATTTCGATCTCTCCAACTTTTTCTTTGATTACATTGTTACCGATATGTTCTATTCTTCGTATCACCAGTATCACCTATAGTCTCATTTATCATCGAAACTCGAGTGAGCGCCAGTGAATCTTCCAAATTTCACTGTTGCGTGTTGGAACAGCTTAATATGTTCTGCTCGCTCTATGGACTCATGAAGCATAAATCTACTTCCATGATATCTGTGAAAGACTATGACAACCTGTCAAGTGGTCTTTCCAGTGCGAGTTCTACATTCCGATGAATCCAGTCGCTAGCGGTTCTTGTGCGTTAGTCTTAGTTCAAACATATTACATACGCGATGCACTTGTACTTTGACAACGATGCTTCTATTTTTGGAACTTGACGTAGATCCACGTCCAAATTTGGAAACCTTTTTCGCAGTTGTATGATACGGGATACTCAGCATCGTCCTGTCCACTTCGCGTTCTATAACTCTGAGTGCTATAGAACGCGCAAAGGGAAGCTCTATCATCCTGCATGTTTAACGAGCAGATTTCAATGAATACGTTAACACAGGAGGGATTATGGAGTCGAAAAGATGAGCGCAGTGTCTAGAGTTATTTGTATTCTTTTATTCCGCTGTTTTTGGAAGCCCCACGAGCCGCTGCCTACTTCCTGTAAAGATGGGTAAGACCGGTTTTTGATTCACAATTCTTCAACAATACATGTACGGTTTGGGTTATGAGTCGTTAGAAAGAGATCGATGCTCATAGCCAAACAACGCCGCCCGACTCTTTTATTACGGCATGTTCCAAAGAGCAGTCCTTTTCTGGTAACATAGACGACGTGAAATCGACAGCAGTTTTTTGTTTTTAGACAATCCGCTGGCGTCGTAACTCATCCTTCTTTCCTGGATGCCAGGTCGTTCGCAGAAAACTCGTGTGCAAATGAAGGTGCATCGCGGGGACAGATCGCCATCGCAGTCTTCGAGATTTAGGCAGCTCAGAATACCCTTGAGGATATAGCAACCTCTCCTTAGCTAAGATTGCCGCACCAAAAATTTGTTGGTGTCAGGGAAATTGTCCTCAATAATTTTAATGTGTTCAGCATTTCATACTCACGTATAGCTTTCTGTACTGTGGACATGAAACCATAATTACTCAGGAATAGCTTGCCAATCGGAAATCTAACCGAATCAACTCCTCGAGTACTGAAGTGATTAGTAGTTAAGTCCGTTAGGTAGCAAAATGGTAATTCAACGCCCTCTTTAACGCCTACCTCCAATCCATGAGGGAGCTCCTGAAATCAGTAACCTCCAAAATTGTAAGAAAAATTAGTCAACCGGTCGATCATCTTTTTGCGAGATTTACAGGAAGACTAAATCTCTAAGGAGCAGTCGAAAGAACACGTGAAATGCTCAAATATTTCTATTGACGATTAATACGAGAAACAAACGATTGCAAGATTAGTGCAAGAAGCATAGTAGCTGTGATGATGGGTTACATAAACAAAATCAAACAACTTGTGCGACTTCAATATCCAATAGTAATTATTCAAAACTGAATAAGAATGGTGTTAAGCGTCGGAAGTTGATTAAGGACTTTTACTGGAAGGGGTTGAAATCTCCCGCTCGCGGCCTAACTTTGCACTTTAGGACTGTCATCCCGCAACGCAATGGATTCTTATTGTGATCAATTGGATGACTAATTGCGCTTGTATTGCATTCAGTTTTTCCATAATGTTCTGTCGTAATCATGTGCTCTCCTGAACGTCGATATGAAACGAGAACTCGAAAGTTCAACGGTTCTCCATTTTTACATCGCCGATCAGATTGATGCAGTTCTCTATTAACGGTCAGTTTACTCATCTTCGGTATTTTAGAGAAACTAAAAATGAACTGAAATCTCATTTCGCTTATCGAGAATTCTGAGGGCGAAGATCCTTCATTCTTTGAGACTTAAGCTTGTTGAACCTTCGTAACTTGGTGGTCGGACGTTTGATTTCCCGTGCAGTTAACGAACTGAACTAACCTTTGCTCTTGTATCACGAGGCGATTTCCCCTGATCTGCCTATTTGTATTAAGTATGTCGATTACAAATAGTGAATTTAACGTATGAAGCCCTCAGTAGACGGAAATGAATCGAATTTTTTCGAATACAGTATACCTTTCTATCACGATAAGAAGAAAATACAAGCAAACATTCTTTGGGTGATTTTTTGCGGTTGTAAGATACTATACCTATTTGCTCTACTACTAAGACGACAAATGTCATGTGAACATTAGCGAGGTACTCTGTTTATTTCTTAGCTTAACAATTTTCATCCTTTGTGACATCCGACGGTTTGTTCTGAGAAGGTGTTCGTTTGAAATAGAAGTAAAGAACAAGACTTTGTCATCACTCAAAACACTAAGTCAGGAAAAAATGTGAGCAAACAAGCAAAGGCGTCTGTTTAACATTTGTCTGGTGGTGCTTCTCACATCACTAGATGTCAGAAAAACTGGTGTAAGTTGTAGTCTTTTGCCCTAATTTCTCCTTCATTCCTATTGAGCGCGTTTCTGTACACGATGTGCAATCAGTATTTCGATCATTAGCATTGTCTTCTTCGCTGAAAACGCTCTTTGTGAGTCATGTTTCTGCCCTATGGAACAAAAGTTCCGAAGAAAATAACAATTTGTAATAGGCAATTTCATTCACTCCAGCGTTCTGATGAAATATTCTAGTCAGTCATGTCTACATCGAGAAACAAAACTGAATATTAAAGTTTCAATGTTCTTATTTTTGTTCGTTTAAAATTTTCTAACTTTCAACTTTTGTTCGCTTAAAATTTTCTAACATTCAGGATCTCTTGATGAGAAAAATGTCAAACGGATTCATACAATAACTTTTGTCTTTGAGAGCTAAAGAGGTATTAACACTTCTAAATGCAGTAGAAGATAGCTTGACTTTGGGTGATTAGTAATAAATATTGCCTAGAAGTTTTCTTCTTTCCTGTTAGACAGAAAGAAATGAAGAAACGATCTCTTCAGCTGGAAAAGAATTTTTCATAAGATTTTTAGCAATCACTCGAAAGCTTAAGTCTCGGACTACTGTGTTATGTGCTCTTTTTTTGAAAAGATTCCTTTAAAGACGTAGCAATGAGAAAAGTTTTATCTTTCGCACACGCGTATTTCTCGTAGGACGGAACTCTTGACTCAATTAGTGAGTAGCGATTTGATAGAGTACTTTTCGGCGATTCTAACGGCTTGCTTGTTTTCTGAAAAGATCTTTTCATTGCAGTGCAGCAAGTAAATTAAGATTGAGTTTCACATACACGGCTCATTGCTTGTCAACTAAGGTGTAGGGTGTCGGGCGTGAATCGATACGCAACCAATCCATCGCGCTGACGCGACTCACATGTGTAATGCGATTTCTGCTACTGAATTTTAGATTTTTTTCTCCATTTTGAAAGAAACTTCACATAAAGCGTATGACTCTGATGCTACAAGATTTCCTCCACACTTTCATATGGTTTTCGTTCTTCCACCAAAGTATTAGTAAAAGTGGGCGGTGTGTGTGAAACATAATTTAAATTGAGATGCTAAAGCGCTATGAGAAGGGTTTTCCCAGAAAACTAGCTGTACCGCAGTAGTCCGAGATCTAAGGTTTCGAGAGATCACTAACACTCTTGCAAAACATGCTTGTCCAGCGAAAGCGGTAGTTTGTTCATGTATTTCTGCCTCAGAGAAAAGAACCGAAATTCTCAGTTAAGATGGTATGTGATGGGGTGATATGGTATACCAATGATAAGAACATGACAGGGATATAAAAAGAAGATAGCCTACCCATCTCGTATCAAATGATCGCATGTGTTCATAGATTACCTTAAAGGGACATCACTCTGTCCTACTTGCGAGCCCATTTCACATTAACTCACATCAATCGTCAAGAACTAGTATTCGCAGTTAGATGTAAGTTGACATCCGCAAACTGATAAGCATTATTAGCTTATCACTAAGATGTAGAACTAATCAAATAGCGCAAAAGACAAGTCCTGAAGTTGTCATTATGTTTTTTTATAATTCGGATTGCTCCAATATATGCAAAAGTAATGGAATGGGAGCTGTAAGGGGAAAATTTTTCATTAGTTATTCACAATAGAAAACCATCAAACTCGCTTCTTCAATTTATCGATTCCATTCCTGCAGTAATCAAAAAGATGTTCCTACTACGTTAGTCGTTCAAAACATTATAGTTCCAATCAAGCTTTGAGTAAGGAGTTCTCGTATGAAGCTACCCGATCGCTGAGACTTGATGATTGTACTACTTCCTTGTACGCTTCGGACCGATATAAATACGATCTCATTTGAACTACGCTATCTTTACTGTGCGTCCAATTCATCATTGTGTCAGTGCGCAGATGTATGGAAAAAAGTCGTCCACACTCACGCCTACATAGATGCTTAGGCTATCGTCCTAGCACTTACAATTCTTCCAATCAGTTCCTTGTCTTACGACTCGATGGACGAGGATGGCAATGTAGTCCATGGTTGCCGCTTTTATTGGGGACTGTTGCACTCTCACCAAATTGTTGGGCTTTCCGTGCATGGTTTTTTTGCTTGAGTATACGTGTAAATCGATCACATCATTATCATCAAAAAGTTATGCTACTCGCTTAGCATCTCCGTGGTTCTGCCATTACGTAATGATTTAATTCAAGCAATTTCAAGACGAAGATTTGTCGTATGCCAGGAAACTTTCTTGCCATCGTCTATAAAGAATGGAGCACGTGCATGTAACAAAAACGTGACTTAGAAATCCTACAACCCACATGACCAGTGTATTAAGGAGGATCCAACCGATAATTACAAGCTGTCCATCATACAATATTACAGTAGTTCTCAACATGTGTCAAATTTTGATCTGAGAAATTTAGATCGCTCTCCCAGCGCCAACTACTTGCTCAAGAAAGAAATACTGAAGTACGATTATAATGCAGTGCAAACTTAATACGGTTTATAAAAAAGTGGCAGTTGTAGAAGAAAGTTGTGGGATTGCGAGAATACTTGTAAAAAAAAGCGGCTCTAAAGAATGCCATCATAACTCTTGTGAATACAACCCCTCGGCATTCCTGCGCGAATTTTGGGATTACTACCTGCACCCGCCATTGGAATCAAGAGCGATAGAGTGTCGCACCACTTTTTCCCCATATCATACTGCCTGTCCTAGATTCGAAGATTTTTGTCCTGAAGGAGCCATATTTTTCCTCTGAAGTTCGATTTACAATCAAGAGCGTGAAAAGAGGCACACATGGGAAACCAAATAGTATTATAGTGACTGTGACAGTGATGTAAAGTACAAATTATCTTATTGTTTGGTAACTAAAGGTACTTCAATCTATACTTCCAAGACGGCGAATCTCAATTTTGGGTGAAATTCATAACGTGAATTTAAGGTCTACGCATTTTTGGCAATAAGGAGCAAGTCTATTTATGCAGTAATTTGGACATCTGGAGGCGATAAAGTGTTGAAAGCATTTTTGGCATAGACTTCGTTCTGAAGCATTTTTTGCACAGCAAAATGTGGAAATGCTTGAAAAAGTGGTACTCGGTGGATGAGAATATGATGAGTAAGGTGGATGAGGAGGAGTCTCGTAGCTTAACTTATTAACTTCTGCGACGCCGGTAATGCGACGTATGACGGCGAGTTTTTCTCAGGGAAAGACTGATCTCTTCCTGTTGACAAATCCAGGCACAGCTTTACTTTGAATTCCTTAGCAAGATTTACAACAACGTATTTACGCGTCCAACTGTTAAGCGCGTATTTGCTTTTAACAAATCCTTTAATTCGGCGTCGTCATTAGATGAAAGTCACGGCCTACCACCGTGATGTTCAAGGCCGAAGAACTTTCCCAAAAACGACTTCCAATCTTGCGTTCGTTGAAACTTCCTCTGACCTATATCTCATCAGTACTTCGAGCAGTTTGTGCTGCGTACGACCAAAATTGAATCTATAGAGTTAGATATATCAAAATTTCTGTTTTGAAATCTGAAATTCTAGCCCCTAAAATCTTTCTTCAGAACAGCCTATACCGTTATTCACGTATAGTAATTCGAAAGCACTTGAATGAATTCTTTATTTCACAGCACACAGTAGATATTGTTTGATGCAAAATATCTTCCTGACTGAGATACATGCGCATGCACGAAAAACAAAATTACAAATCGGAAAATAATTTTCGAACCACGCACTATGTTCGCTTTACGAATACCATATGACAACTAATGTTCAAAGGGAAAAGATTTCAAAACACTGGAAGATCGCGCATGGAGTCATTCCGTTATAAAATGTAGTCTACGGAAATTTCATTACTACCACCTTAGCTGCTTATTTTCACTGTCTCGTATTATTATAGAAAACATTATGGTGTAGTGGATATCATAGATTATAGTGACCAAACATGAATCCTATGAGAATTTCGCTTCATGATCCGTATATAAACGTAGGGAGTGTCGGAATTGTAAAAGTTTGCTGGGAATACTACCCAACCCCTTTCTCAATCTTGTCTGACTCGAAATGCGTATTGACGGAGTTAGAACGGGAGCAGTTCTTTCAGCGTTCTTCGATCTAAGAATAGATTGGTATTACATCATACTCATGTAATGACCTCGATTGGTTGTTACCTGACTGGGTAAAAATACATCTTTAGCATTGACATTTTATGATTTATAGAAAGAAAGACCCGACTAAAGACCTCATCTTAAGAAAGTTATTTATATCTACAATGCAGTGATTATAATGTCATTCTACTGGGACAAGAAGAGCACACGCATCCATTTTCTATTTTGTTGATGACACCGTCACTTTTCGAGCAATGCCATTGAGGAAAAGTAGACATTCAAAAAGCTCGACAAAGAATAAAACTGCGTTTAGGAAGAAATTGTAGTCAAAGAGAAACCCATGATGTGGGGACAAGGAAGTCAAATTGCAAATATTCTGGTTACGAGATCGCATTCTAAAAGTATCAAGGTCGTTTGACAAGTATAAGAAATAGCTGCGTGAAATAGGGGATTATTGAAATCGCAGAGATTTAAGCTTTCGAATGGTTGTCAAATACTTAGGAGAAAGCATTTACGCAGCGAGAAAGGCCTTCAAACAATCGTGTACATCAATACACATCGTCCTTTAGGCGTTGAAATAACCAAATAACCGCCTAGACAATGAGCCAGCTTGATATCCCTCGTCAGACAACTGCAATCACAATCGTAAACGTTCTGTAATTCAAGGAACAATTCTTGCGAATTTCACCGTGGTTCAATCGAACAATTTACGCAAACGGCGGTGATCGTGTGATAAAAAATAGATGAAAAAATGTCAGGGCTCGCTGTGTTTGTGATGAGAATCGGTCTAACACAACAAAGATCGCCCGTCCACTTGAAGTGATTATGTAAATCGGCTCATGTATAATGCTAAGCAGACGATCAGCCGAGCGAGAGCGATCAGTGGAATGCAGGGCGGCAAATAAAATACAGGACTGTTTTTTTCTTTTTTTTTTAATTCTTATAATTGTCAAACGACCTTAATACTTTTAGAATGCGATCTCGTAACCAGAATATTTGCAATTTGACATCCTTGTCCCCACATCATGGGTTTCTCTTTGACTACAATTTCTTCCTAAGCGCAGTTTTATTCTTTGTCGAGCTTTTTGAATGTCTACTTTTTCTCAATGGCATTGCTCGAAAAGTGACGGTGTCATCAACAAAATAGAAAATGGATGCGTGTGCTCTTCTTGTCCCAGTAGAATGACATTATAATCACTGCATTGTAGATATAAATAACTTTCTTAAGATGAGGTCTCTTAGTCGGGTCTTTCTTTCTATAAATCATAAGATATCAATGCTAAAGATGTATTTTTGCCCAGTCAGGTAACAACCAATTAAGGTCATTACATGAGTATGATGTAATACCAATCTATTCTTAAATCGAAGAACGCTGAAAGAACTGCTCCCGTTCTAACTTCGTCCACTTGCAAGACTCTTGAGGCATTTTGGATAAACGCCAAAAACCCCGAAATGAACCGAAAGGAAGAATGTGTCACCATCACACGAGATCTCGCGCCCTTTCTTCGTTTAATCTTCTAACCTGACCTAGGCAGCATATAAATAAGACCATCCGTATCATTCAAATAGACTAACACTACATACGCCCAGGCTCTGAAGAAGGCGTGTCGCCGAAACGTCAGCCGAATTTCTACAACTACTTTACCAACCTCGCGTCAGCTAATCACGATAAGTTTTCTCCATTTTCATATATCAATTGATTATGCCGAGGTTTATAGAAAGTCGAACTTTTGAATTGTTGCACTTGGTTACGTCTGCGTTGGACAAGCTAACGACTGATTTTAAGAAGAGTAAGAAAACGACTTTTTGCACTAAAATAGACCAACAGGAAGGAAATCCATCACATAGAACTCACACCGGTTACTTGAGTGGTTGGGTATAATTGCTAAAACGTGCGCCGACTTTTATGTGTGCCAAGCTATTTTTTCTAATCCACAGAATCAACGTTATACTAAGACTAGTTTCTTGTTTTCAACTTGATTTCTCTCTTAGTAGAAACATACTAGTTGCATTGAAGACGAAAATGATCAGGTGGTCAGAAATTTTGAAAACATTGTTTTTAGTGCATCTAAAAATAAGCCGATCACATGTCGTTCTACCGGCCGATCCGACAAAAAAAAATTGTACATGTACATTAGGAGCGGAGAGAAGGTTGTTACACAGGTGGACGCACTCTTTATCACAAGTTTACTCCTTGACTGATCAGAATAAGAGATAATCTCTTCCCGGTCATTCCCCTATTAGACTGCTTTCTTTTCGTTCACGTAAAGCATGTCCCGTGTGACATGTGATGTTTCCAATAGGAAGATCCCTCGTCAAACCGACTCTTCAAGATAAGTTTAAGATCTCGATTACTTACGGAGTTATAATCGTGTTATGACTTGATGTCATATAGCACAACTCAACTGACTACCCTAATCTTCATCACTGCTTATTACTGGAATGTTTGGCTAGTTCAAAACCAATGGATGTTTCAATTCATATGATATTTTCTAATTATTTTTATGTAAATAGAACATTTGCTTTAGAATAGGCTAATTTCTACATTTTCAAGGCCTTTCAATTGCTTAGCACTGACCTGCTTGATATCTTCCTTCAGACACCTAATTTATAACTATTTTAGGATCATTTCCGCTATCTGTCAAAATTCGGTTTCTCAGGAAAAACTTATTTTTCGCTTATTTTCAAAGTTTAAACAGTCATTAGAGATCTGAAATCTCGACAGTTATAACAATTTGCTTTTGAAAGAACTTTTTATTACGTTGTTATAGCCAAATGAACATTGAGACTTGCAGTTAACTTTGCAGATAACTTTGCAAATTTAGATTTTTTCGCTGTCCGCACCTTTCGCTGATCTCTTGAAGCGAACCTTTTTGACTTTCTTTCAATCTTCAACAATCATCTATCACCTCAAATCTCAAGGATTTCATTAGTTCATATTAGTTACAAAATTACTTTGACGTTGAGCTGTAACACCAAAACTAAAATTATGTTTCTCATTCAAACATTTCTCCCTTATCAAAGCTTTTCCTTTAGACTTTTAGTAATCATTTGATAGCATAAGCCTCGGCAATTCCTATAATGTATTTAGTTTTGAGAAGGATTTTTTAATGCACCGTAACATTTAAAAAGGACTACATTTCGCAAACATGACACCAGAAAAAGCGGTGGCTCAGTGGCAATGTTGCAAAATCCTACCACATACAGGCAAACGCAATGGTTGTCAATGTCGCGCTGCACAAAAACATAATTCCTTTGGTTGCTACAACGAAATAAAGAGTTCTTTCCAAAACCAAACACTTTTTTGGAGCCGCCGAGATTTTTGCTATCGAATGCTTGCTAAATCTCTGATGGAAATGCTCTGTTAAACGAGAATTGTTTAAATGAAAAACAAATAATCATTTTTCCTGTTATAGCTCATCAAAAAGGCCATTAGAGAAAAAAGTACATTTTGAAATTTACGGGATTGAAGCTATTCAATGTCTACTAAACTTTGAAACGACCAAAAAATGGGTTTTTCCCAAAAAGAGTGAAACGACCAAAAAATGGGTTTTTCCCAAAAGAAGTAGCGGAGAGTGGAAAACACCCTATTTTACAATGGTTAAAGTGATGCTCTCAACGAATCATTTTGATGAATGAAGAATTTGAAGTTGAAGTCGAGAGCGTCGTCACGAAGCCTGTTCTGCACCTTTTTTACACAACATAACTAACCCACTTCTCCATCACGTTGTGTCGTAAAATGAAGAGTGAATTCAATACGTCTGGGAATGTGAAATAGGATAGGAATTCGAAGCATAGCTAAATTTTTAATAAAAGATTGCTACGCGACATTTTGTCTACGGATGAGGGTTCGTATAATGCAACATTTTGAATATTGACAAGACAATCACAGCAGAGAAGTAACGTCACAGACTGGATGGTAGATATCAAAGATTGCAACGCACTATCCAGCTTTGGTAAATACAAGACATATAATTAGAATGTACAACTAGCGTTACAAAAGTTGATCGAGTTCGGCTACAAACCCTCCTCACTCTTCAGAGTCACCGAACTTTTCTACACTCATTTACCTTTCTTTTTCAAGCATTTAGACTGAGCGGCTATGTGTAGAAAAGAATTTATGACAAACTCCACCGTTGCTATAGATGCCTATAGAGATTTCGTAGCCTTAGAACCTTAACATTGTGTGCTACGTGTTTGTAGCTCAGTGGCTTGGTTCACCCAGCAATGCGCACGTAGAGTATTAACTCGATCCCGCAGGGGGCATCAAACCTTCTACTATTCAGAATAGGGAAATTGGCATCATAATTGTTTGGGAAGATAACAGTGCTTATTTGATACATTGGTAGGCCACTGTAAGTCATTATATGAGCCAAGCATGCATTTGTTCTTCTCTTACATCGCTTGATGAAGCTGAACTCAAAGCTCACTTCTCAGGGACTGATCGGACTCAAAAGCATTACTATTCTTCTTCTATCCTCAGATTCTGATTTAAAAAACACTTGAATGAAGTGAAAACCGACAACGCTGTGTTTATGCTTATATGAAACTTTTCGGATTGTCGTTGAAAAATCCTCACTTGTTTTGAATCAACGCAGAACGCACTTGAGCTATTGGTTATATTGTCATAAATATTGCTTTTTATTCTGAATCATTTGAACTCAGCATACCACCGTCGTCCGGCAGTGTGTTCTAGAAAAAAAGCTTGAATGCAATGATCTTTATTTTGCTTCATTTGAATCTCAGCAAATCACAGTCGTCTAGTAGTATATTCTAGAAAAAAGCTTGGATGCACTAATCGGCTCTCAATAACACGATTTTGATGAGGCAATTTGACGTGCTCGTCTGAAGTGGAACCGCTGTCATTGCCATAACAGCTTCTCATCACACGGCGACTTGTTCTTCAACCAATACCATCGCATTAGAATCAAAGTGTTCTTCTCCAATATTACTAGTAACTGATTGTCTTTCACAGATATTGTCTATCAAATGACGCTCACAGAGTAAGCCGATAGACGAGTGGGATTGAATTTTTCCACCTACTTCCTGTAGCTATATCTATGATGATTGTCAGCTGCGTTGTATCACTGTAACAATTCAATATAAAATTTCTTTTCAACTTTTCGTTCACGCTACTCTGTAAGCGTTGTGTGACATCGATGAAAATTTTACGAACTGTATAGTCATCGAGAGTCAAATTTATTTCCTTGCCCTATACCCTGCTCATGAAAATCCAGACAACTCCTAATTGTTAATAATTTCTTGTGTTACCTTTCTCTCAACTATTTTTGTGAGACCTCGACTACAACAATTATAATCTAATAACATAATTTCTTCTGCGGCTGACGGTTCTAGAAAGGTGAGAAAACGTCTAACATTTATTTGAGAAATAATCAAAGCAAAAGAAAAGGCGAATTGGGTCTTTCTTTTACTCTAGGTAGAAACTCTATGTGAGATTTCTCCATTTCCTTGGTTTTTACTTCATGTTATGAAAAAAAGAAACAGCGAGCTCAGAGTAAAGACGAATATCAGAATTTAACATGATTTCGAAAACGTCTGCAACAAATCTGAGAAACAACACAATTTTGCAGTGCTGAGAATTATCCTTTCTTCAAGATCATGTTATTTTATCTCACCAATTCTATCGCATAGATCGACCAGATAAGGCAGTGATGAAAGTTCAGCTCTTTCCTATCGCTTACTTCTTCCCATCGACAACCACATCGATGATTACTCTCACATCTGATAATGTCGAGCAGTTCACGAAGCATTTGGCACTAGGCGGTGGTTGGATCCGCGTTTGACCCTAACTAGTACGCTGCTATTACTAAACCATCGAGGTCATTTCCAAGTAAATAATCTACGTCGATAACACAAATTTAATAAATGTCAGCTTAACTGGGTCCAATGCCAACATGTGCTTACCCGACCAAACCTCTCTAATGTTGGTTGCTGACAGTTACAATAGTTCAGATCGAAGAAGGACTGATAGTATGACGGTGACCTCGGTGTTGCAGTCGTAACACGCGCTGCGACTATGTGTAAAACAAGAAATCCGCTCGCTCGTCCGGGGTCGAATGTTTTATATACTGCTCATCATTTTTGTATGTAGATTTATGACATCGGACCACAGAAAGCAATAAAAATGAAGATTTTGCATAGGTTACTTTAGCGATCAGCACATGAAAAAGCACACACAAACTGATCACCATGACTAGCAAATATGTTTTCCTTCGGCGACTCGCCTTCTAGAGAGAACAATCTGGATATCAGCATCACAAAGCAGAGTTCCTTTGAAGTTTTACTTATTTCTGAAAAATTGCTTTTTTTTCTAGTCTGTTCAAAAAGGCTAGAAGGATTAAACTCTTTGCGTCGACCAATCCCTGACAGATGAGCCATGTATTTGTCTTCATCTATTGAGTTGTCCCGTAATTTCTTTCGCTTTACATCGCTTTTGTTGACTTAATTGGAATTTCTCCAAAAGAAATTGGTATCGACTATCAAATTACCGTCATGATCAACTGATGTGCAACCATTCGCTGCGTAAAGAGTGGATGGCTTCTTCCCAAAAAGGAATGAGGCTGGCGATCAAAGAAGTTGGTGAGGTCACCAGTGAGCTGGTTGAAGCCATTAGCTACTAAATCCCATTTGCTTTTAGTTGTCCTCTTGCAATGTTCTTGTCATATCTAACAAAGTTAATAACGTGTTTTGCAGCAACGTAGTAATGAGGATTTATCATACGTAATGTTATAATATAATTTATCCAAGTATATGTTACACCAAATTCATTTTTCTCATTTGAAACCAGCGTATGTTGTATTTAGATACAAAGAGACAGCAGTGTTAAAGTAATGACGAAAATCACTAAACAAAAATGCTTAACTTATTTTCAGTTTAAGCACGGAACTTTATAAAAGTGTCATAAAAATGCTGCCCACTCAATTTACTGAATAGACTTTTATTAACCCTTTCCAAACGGCTGTTTGTCAATTTTCGCAGGCGGCACCCGAATTTCGATATTTATTAAGAGGTTTCCTTTATTGCGAAAAAAGAATTCTAGGCGTGTATGACTATGATCTCTGTAATTTTCTCTGCACGCGCTTATATATTATGTGCATGTACAACTCTTATCTGCTAAGATGCTAACTCCGTGTGGATTTTTCGCTTCTACAGCGCTTCAAAAAAACTGTTTCTGATCACCAAGTTTACTTTCAAAATTGTCGAGATTTGTTTTATCGGATAAGTGTTAGTGTAGTTCAATGAAAAGCCGTTCACAGATCTTATTCGCGTGAACAAGGCGCATTGGGTATGAAGCATAATTTTGATTTCGTTATTCAGCGCACCATAAAGGCTGTACAGAAAACCACGGGCAGAGTTGAAATCGACGAAATTTAAGCTTTCAAATGACTGCTAAAATTTTAGCTAAAACAGTATTGCCTAGCGAGGAAGAGTTGTGAAAGTCGTGCATCAAAACGACTAGTTGTACCTCTGCTAAAGTGATCAGTGTTTTCTTTCATGGCTTAGCTGACGCTAGGTTAATAAAGTTCCATTCTTTTATTTTATTATTATATGTGACCACCCTCGTGTCAGCCATATCTTGAAGAAAAATACTGATTATTGATGTCACTACTAATGTAAGTCGGATTTGTGAATTGGGTGAACAGAAGTTGTATTGGATTCTAATGGATTTCTGTTTTCAGACGTAAATTGAGACCCGTACTCGTTTGCTCAAGTGATTACTCTGATGCGCTTTCATATACAGCGCACAATTGATCATTAAAGGGAGAAAATGGATTCGGCGTGAATCCGAATGAAATCCATTCTAACGGCCGTGTTCAACAGTTTCTTATTTGAGCAGTTGGGAAACTATTTATGGCTTTGACAGATATGACAAGAACGTATCAGGAAACCAAAAAGCATATGATTATTGACGCCGAGGTATAATGAGTGCCGGCAGAGTCCGTCCGATGTGAAGAAAGAACTTCTAGTTTCTAAACACTTGGATAGTTTGATGCAAGTGGATTTTGATTCTCATTAAATTCGAAGATTATCGCAATGATTATAGAAAAGTATGCGCATACACACATTAGGTTGTTTAATGATTATTATTGGATTTTGACCTATATTTTCAGAATGGTGTATCCAACTCGGGGTAAGTTTTAATGATAGCAGTAAGAGTTCGTGTTATGCTTCCATTCTTACGATTAGTTTAACAGTTTTTACACCAATTCCATCAGTTGCTGCAATTCTGAGTACAACAGAGTCAAGGAGGGTAGTTTCGGTCCTACCTTCATTCCAAAAGAATTTCTGAAATTGATAGTACTGAGGTGGCTGAAAAAATGCTAGATGGAAGGTGAGCGGTCTGGTGAGTGTGGCGGATGAGGCACACTTCTACAGTTCAGGTCGCGTGACTTTAGCAGACTCAGAAGTCCGGAATGCTACCACTCCGAAATGATTAACATTCCTACATTGAGTTCCTCCGTAGCAAAAAGACATTCAAGACATCTCTCATTTTGAAGGTCAAATCAATGCGACATAATTTTTCAAACTGTGCGCGCTGTATCACTTCCTTAGCCCTTATATCTCATTAGTGCCTCGAAATGCTTGCCTCGCACTACGGAGAAATATAGATTTTGTAAAAATAAATTATAAAAAATATCGTTTTGACATCTCAGTTTCTGTTCTGTGTAAATTATTTTTCAATTAGATTATGAGCAGTAAAATTGCATAAATGAGGTTTGAGATGATACGTCTAAGTACGTCATATAAGAAAATGACTTTAGTAAAGTGTAACTTCTGTATCAACTTTCATTATACTGACTGCCGAATGACTAGAGCGGTAAGCTCGTAGCCTTTCAATTTTCCGAATCGTGTGCAGGAGTGGTCGGTGGGTTCTTTTCGGCGCAGGTATTCACTGAGCAGCGCTAAGCAGCATTTTTAGGTCTTTGCGAAGCATTCCGATAATTGAGTGACACTCTGTTTTCTTGTTATGCGTTTATCCTCCTGAGAAATGCATTTAGCAGCGGTTGAAGTCCAATTGCCCATCTGTTGTCGTTCAAACTTCTTATTTTTTATCAGTGATATTCTGTGAAACTTCGAATTCTTCCTCATTCTTGTGAAATACTTGCACTCTTGACATAGTACTTACGACTGCACTTTCGATAACGCTTCATGATCATCATCTTTCATCATTCTTAGATAAGGACCTAGTTTTTTTTGTTTACGTTGAGGCAGACGGATTGTAAAGTTGAAGAGGTGGGCACATAGTTGCCTGTATTTTTTCTTCACACGTTCTCGATGCTATTGAACGCTACTCAGGTCTCCTCGTTCTCACCTCTAGAGCTGGTCACTCATCATACTGACTTGACGACCCTGTAGACATTTCTGGAGCATCTGGATATCAATTTGATGAATCATGAATAGGGCATAGGAAACTAATCTGTTCTTTACAAACATTATTTTTATGAAAACTGATTACAGACCTATCCTACGAACTTGTCGAAGTTGGCCAATATCATTGCTTGGCTGATAGAGTTACAAGAGAAATATTGTCGGCAAACGGTTGATGGTGTAAATGTCGCTTATTCGTTCTTCATTCCTATGTTATACCATTCCGATTTTCTCATGACATTCTGCAGAGTGGCACTAAATGAATCTGGCGAGCTGTGATGTGCCTTGCCCAGCCCCTCTTCTCTTGATGGTAATTTCTGCACAGCGCAATATATTCCTCTTGTTACCGTTTCCCACAATTATCCCTGCCCTAACGTATGCAGCAGAAACCTGGTCGCTACGTAAGCAGGATGAAAGATCACTTGCCGTTATCGAACGCGCAGTCGAAAGGTCGATGCTAGGAGTGTCTCGTATTTCGCAAATGAGACAAAGGATCCGAACTTCCGACCTACGTCAACGATCGAAAATCAGAGACGCCGTTCTACACGCCAGGATATCGAAAATAAGGTGGGCCGGACACGTGATGCGCTTCAACGACAACCGATGGACGAGAGCCGTTACCGACTGGATTCCTCGGGACGTCAAGCGCTCTAAAGGAAGACCACTGACCCGTTGGTCCGATTTCTTCACGAAAGCGATGGAAGAAAGATATGATGCTCAGCGAATTCCTAGAGCAAGGAGGACCCACTGGGCTACTCTTGCACGCGATAGGGAAAAATGGAAGAGTTGCTGGTACCCGCTCGAGTCACTCGACGATCAACGGGACGACAGGTGATACAGGTGACCGTTTCCACTAAATTGCGCCGATTCGAGAAAGAAAAAATGTCTATTTGTGCCCTTTATGATTTCGGTAGCACAGTCAATGGAGACAACTTTGTTCATTACATTTCGTATACCAGAACATAGATTGGAACATTGTTCTCTGATTAGTCCAATTTTTTTCTTATGAATTTTATGTCAGTTGATCTATAAAAAACACATAATTATGTAATTATTATGTAAGGGGTCAAAACCGTGGTTCTTTTCTGTTAGTGGCAGCAAATGGAAAACAACCCCTTTTGCTGAGCAAACTTCCCATAAGAGTATTAGTAGTGCCTTTCGAGTGTTTTCTTGAAACTACGCTCAAATTTTATTATAACGAAGGACCTGTTCAATTGGCGAGACTGGCCGAAGCACGTGCGTTGGTCTGTACAAGTGCCCATGACAGGACACATGCATGTTACTGGAAAACGTAAATCTCTGTTTATTACGCGCCACGTGCTCCTTTTTTGACTTTTTTACAGCGCTACAACATTCAAATATAATTATGTTTTACTCCAACCGCGTGTCTTCAATGTTACTTCGCTGGGATCACAAAAGCGTATGATTGTGTAGAGGAAATCTTGTGGTATCATGGTTATAAGTTTTTTTTCTGGAGTTTCTTTCAAGCGGAGAAAAAATCTCGAAAAAAAATTGAACTTCACATGTGTAATGCGTCAGGGCGATCGTTCGAATGCCGTCTGGAATCAATGGCAAACATCCCCTCACTCCCTGCTTTTGCTGAGCCTACAGTTTAGCCGAGAAGGAGCGCCCACGTATGCAAAACTCAATCTTATTTACCCTGCTACACCGCAATGAAACGATATTTAGAAAATGAGCTCGGCTTTGGAATCATGGAAACAGATGTCGAATAATTACTCTTGAGTAGGGGAAAGAGCTCAGTTTTTCGAGAAATGCACGTGTGTGAGACACAAATGTTTTCTTTTTACTTCAGCGATATAAAAGACTTTTGAAAAATACGGGCACTTATGCAATAGCCAGAGATTTGAGCTTTTGAATGACTATCGAAAGTGCAGTGGAAAGTTTTATCCGCAGAAGGGATCGTTTCTTCATTTGTCGCCACGTAACTGAAAAGAACCAAACCGTGAAGTCATAGCGATAATGATACAGTTATCACAGTCGAGTAAAACGCAAATTTATCCGATGTCTATATTGAGTACACTAGTTTTCTTTGTTTATTCATTTGTTTCTATTAGCTCACAGTACAGGGAGGACCGTGGCCAAGTGCTTGTGATGCTCGTCGCGATGAGGGGCTTATCTTCACCCGCTTCCCCACCCAAAATACGTTCCGACAATAAATAACGAATAGCTTTTGGAACACTACAGCCAGGTTTTCTTCGAGATTGCAAGGAAACGTGCGCAACCACTATTCTACGACGCTCAAAAAAGAGGGAAAACGAGGTGAATGTTGGAAGTACCACCATTCGCACAGTGGAAAAGATTCTAAGACGCATCAATCAAAGTGGAATGTCCACCCTACTTAGTGAGCATCGAAGAACGTTGCTATTTCAACCTAGTCAGATCTGAAGAAGAAAATGACAGTTAGAAGAAGATGTCGTGGAAACTTTTACCAGCACTCGTGAAGAAACCCATAGACAGTTGTTTTGCACCAAGGCAAAAAATTGTCGAAGCTGAACGTCTGTCGTTCATCTGCCACTTTTTTTACTTCTCATGCACTTTTATGGATAGTAAAAGTTTCTTTGGTGAAAACACTGAAACTATAGAAGAATTCTCCATAACGGCTATTGATCGTGATATTTACAAAGTTATTGAGGATTGAACTTGGATGGGAACATAGATAGATGGTCACAAGGGTGATAATATCGTTAGCCATCAGAATTTTTTCAAACTTCGATAAACATTGGAATATTGAATCTACCAACGTGATGCTTTGGTGGATAAACAAATAGCGATCCTGGCTACATCATGAAACAATCTTAATAGCTAGCAATAACTGTCGTTGCTTGTCATTTTGCGATCCTCCTTATCCCAACCGTTTCATGCGCGATATAAAAAGCCTCCAGATGCAAAACCGCTCGTTCTCAGAGTGAATGAAACTGACAGGCGTCTCGAAAGTCCTGTTTCTCTTTTTTCCATAAAACTGTACGTCATTATATGTTCTCGAATCAGCACAGAGATGGAATTCCTAACACATGAGTCAACGTGTGCACCGACACAGAACAGTAGTAACATGGCCGTTGAGTAATCTGGACCTTTTTCGCCAGAATTCAAAAAACTGAACAGGTCCGATTCAAACTAGCAAAGTTTGTCTTCCCCAACAAGTCTCTGCAAATAACGCTAATCAGCTCATCAAGCCAGTTTGCCTATGTCTACCGCTTCCATGTACAAGAATTGTTCGCCTCATTTCAAACTCTCCTGCTCTTCTAGCAGAACGGTTTTCATCGCAGATTTTTTTTATTCAGTAATCTTGATATCAAAGATACAGACCAACATTTCAGTATTACAGATTACAAATTGAGCAATCATAAGTTTCTTTATTTGGGAAAGCCAGGAAAACTCAACAAAAGTGAACACAACGAATGAGCGTTTTTTATCTTAGGTTCATCACAGTGTGCAAATGCATCAATAAATTCTGCTGAAAAACGACTAAAGACGTACGTCCTATCTAAGAAGTCGTTGGAGGTAGTTCTTCAAAAAAAATTTTCTACTCTGTCCTCGTCGCTGTTGACCATAATTTATCAAGTTCTAAGCGATCAGCAACCTTTTTGTCGTTGTCTAGCTCGTTTTCCACTGAATCATTTCATCTTCAAACTTGAATCTTCATGAATTGAAGCATTCAGGTGTTCTATAAGCAAGGCCTCTCGGCACGATCATCTGCCTAATAGTAAAGCCATGAAGATGTGAAAATCGATCATTGTTATCCTCTTTTCGCACTGATCGCACCATATCGGAAAATGTGCACTTTTGTGTTGGATTCTAACTGAAAAAGAGAGCAACAATGATTATTTGCTTCTTTCTCTCATTATTTCCATCTTCAAAGCAAACTAACGCGGATTTAATAGATCCTTTCATTATTTGAGCCCACTTGTCATGTGGTCTGATAAGGGCTTTTGTACAGCCCGATATGCGTGTTTCGCCCTTACAGACTCATGGATTTATTGATGGTTTCCAAGGATCTATTGAAATTTGAGCGTGGTCTTAATAAAGCACTCGAAATAAAGGTATAACGCGGATTTAGTTTTCTTTGATGAAAAAGTATTTACGAATATTGATATAAATGATGAGCGTTGTTCCTCCTTCTAATTTATTCGGTGAGTTTGAATAATTCATGACGTTGGACGATCGTATAGTCCGCTTGCCGCGCTAGTGTCTGAAGGTCCTCACTATACTCCCCACGGCGACGTGTGATTTGATGTCGATTTACAAAGTTCGACACTTTCGAGCACTTCAAGAATGGTGACCGAGATTTATGATCACAATCTAATGAATGGAAAAAACCAAGTGCTCGCAAAAAATTTGTGAATTGTGAGAACTAACAGCATTCAAGTGTGATGTGATTGAACCTTCAATTCTGTCCTCTTCGGATTTAATCATTAGACAGCTGTGTCTACGAGGAATTTTACTGAAACAATGATTTAAGGACTCAGTCTAATCTTGGCAAACTCTGTTTCAGTATACACAAGGCTTAATTCGGGGACAACAAAATATTTAATCAGATGCTGCGTTGACATTGCCAGACTTCAGAGTGTAGGATTCTGCCGTGATGCAGCACACAACGATAGTCTCCGAATATCGACCGATGTAAAATTTGTAGAGCACCCATTCTATTCGTTCTGTCTTATGATATTTTTACTATCTCGTGGCAAATTGGAATTCCATCAACTATTGAACCAGGTTCTCCTATACTTACTTTCCCTTTTGAGCACTTTTATGACTCGTCGTTTCTCGTGGTGTGAATTCCAACACAATTTCCATTCGCTTAATTCTCACTCAATTGTCATCCATCGTGATGGTATGCTTCGAACATCGTGACGTTTTTTTTCGACGAGGTGTTCTAACCAAATATTCATCGTCGTGCACTCCAGCAAGAATACAAGTGAGGCATTTTCTTGAACAGCACGGGCATCGTTCATTCAATGAGTAACACGACCACTTTTGAGAGCCCTATCTAAAAAGAATTCGGAAAACAAAGCGAAAATGAGCGGAGTTCTCTTTCAATTAATGCATGACTATTTTGCGAACATTAATTGGTTCATGGTCATTTTCATTTTGCTTTGCGAGTCCTTTTCGCACTCAGTTCTTTACTCTAGCATTTTTGACCTTTTTTTTAGCACACTCGTTTATTTAAGTTTCACAGTTTTCAGTTTGCAAATTACAAATTTATCATGATCTTATCCACTAGTTCCTATTTCGTAATACGTGGGCGATCTCAGTATTACCAACAGATTACAATATTCTTGAGGAAAAACTATCCAATCATCTGAATCCGTCTTTAAAATATAAGACATTAATTAGGTCATCAACTTTCACTTCCGAACCTTTCTGGCCGAGCATTTCGATCCCACCAACAATCTCATCAGATTTCACTTACACGATTTTATTATTAGAATAGAGGTCAAGCTTTTAACAGATTGAATGGTGACTAAAACGTCGATCGGCTAATGATCAAATCAGTGATCATGTTAATTTACTGCAGTGTTAGTAATTCAGGCAAAAAGTCCGCCTTCCATACCAAAATCAAAATTAAAACCATGTACACTGTAGCGATTTCTCCACAGAAAAATCAATCAGACTCGTAAGTCTGCGAGATTTAACTGCAGCTTTAATAGGACATTGATTTTCACTAGTACCAAAACATTCTCTTAAAGACATGATAGTAGACGAGGAATGTCGCAATCGCGTTGGCTACATGAATGAACGGATTGTATAAGTCAGAAAACGAATGATTATGCAATTGCTTTCTTAACAATCGACCCATCTACCAATAATAGGATCGCGTTTTCAGCGCCACAACGCTTGTTGATGAAGCATTGTATGACTATTGTTTTCTAACTTCTACAATCAGTACAATTTACTTCGTTAACTTATGTGTTGATTTCGAGTTATTGAAATTCCATAGATCCATACAGTGCCAAGAATATTCTCTTATCCACCAGAAAATTCTTTTAAAAAATTCACCATTTTCTCTGAGTTCTATTGGATTTATTAGGGCTTTGAAGCAATAGTGACCTTATGGAAGATCTAACAATCTATCATTGTTAAATAAAAATTTCACATTTTCAAAGATCTAATTCGATATCATGGGCATGGACACAACACTTAAATGTTTTCTCGACAGTCTTTGCCGTCTGTGTGTGTCATGGTTACGTACAGTGATGGGGATATTTCCGCCATCACCTTGATCGTTTGAGTAGCAATTTACAAACTACCGCGTCCTACGAGTTCTTTTGAATTCGAAATCTTTTGCTCCATCATGATGTTATTCCTGTCATCAGCATATTCTTCCTCGTAAAAGTGTGGTGAATTTATCTTAGCATATGAGGTAAAAACGAGAATAAAAATGTGAGCAGTCGTTGATATTCGTAAGGTGTGCCACCTGAATGAATATTGTTCTTAAATACACCACAGTACAGTACAGAAGGTGTAAAGTTGGCTTGTACGAGCTAACTTATGAGTAACCTGACGTACCCTAAGGAGTATTACACAGTTTGCCACTCTGAATCGATGGATAGTGGCTTAATATTGAACTTTGTGCTACACATCTTCCACTAAGCATGCAGAGTTTGTGATATTTCATCATTACATGGCATGATTCATATAAAATACGTCATAACATTGTGGAAAGGCGTCACCGTTGAATTCATTTTGAGAAGAAACCGTATTTCTTGATATTCTGACTTTTGATGTTTTTTTGAATAAGGGTTACCTTCGCTCATCAGGTTTTCGTCTGTCAGAATCGGAGAATTTTTTATGCGACCGAAAGAAGAGTGCAAGATAAAAATGAGTGTAAATCTTTGAAATGATAACCTTCTGCATCGATAAGAACAAGAACCGGACACTTCAATCATGAATCAATGATGCAATGAGGCAAGCGAATGGTGGCATTTCGGAACAAATAACTCTCAAAATTATATAAGAGTGTGTTTCGCATATTCATAACGGTATCTCCATGAGCTATAGCATCTCTCATGCAGTATTCACCTCCTTTCTCTGTTTCGCTTTTGGAAATTCAAAATCTGATTATGGGAAAGTGATGCTCGGATGGGCGGTGATACAGACTATGAGCAATTACGATGATGGTTTGCCTCACGTGGGCGCCCTGGCTCGGCTTGCTTGGCTTTTTTTTCAAATTTGTAAGAGAACGTCTCGACCGACATTCTACGATATCCGTGAAGAGGGCGAACTCACTGAGCAACAGTCGAAGCAATATTTGAGATGTTTAAAAACCTTTGCGAAGATGAATGCAAGGAAACGAATCGAATGCTAAAAGTACTGATCCGCACAGTAAAATGTGGTGACCAGTAAATCAAAATAAAGAGAAAAATTTTTTCAGATACGTCTAGTGGACAATGCTCTAAGTTTCCACTCCATTAGTTTTCATTCCTGCCTCTCTCACTCTCTCTCCTTCTCTCTCGCTCCCCCTTTTCATTACTTTTTGATCACTACAAATCTCAAACAGTCTTTTGGCCTCCTCGTATATCACGAATCCTCATCTAGCGTATGATTATAACTTCGCTGTATATTGAACTAAAGGAGGTTTGAAGGAACATTTCTGTGCGTAGTGGGATGTTTCACGTACTGGTCAATATGTTACGAAAGCTGTCCTGCAGCTGAAGTGTCCCTGTGGTTTATTGCAGCCATTTCCATTCACAAAGTCTGTCGATGATTTCAGAGAGATCAGCACAACAAGATCCGTTCCTTCCGACGAAAAGCGAGAAAATGAGGATGAGGAAAGAGCGTGGCCTCATCTCCAGTTTCAAATCGTAAGCACTCGTTCGTTTGGGAAAGTGCATAAGGGTTCATATGAGATGCAACACTAGCCAGACATGTTTTCGAAGATGAAAAAATATTTTTAGTTGTGAAAAAGTAGGTGTAAATTTCTATTTAACCTTGTGGGGACCACGTGCTACGAAATGTAGCACGCCACGCGACGTCGCATTTTGAGCAGCTACGGTAATGGCGACGTCTCGTCTTGGAACAAATCAGGCAGGCGGCATCTGCAGATGCGATCGACCCTCAGATGCTGCCTGCATGCGAGTGCCGTGAGAGCGACCAGTGCAACGCCGCGTGCCATCGACGGCGGTCGTCAAAGGGTTAAATAAATATCAGAGGAACAGACCAATGTAGTGCATCAACTGAGAAAGTTAATCAGCTCATCTGAATTACTGGAAATTCTAGATATCCGCCTGCGGTGTTTCTCATGCTGGGCAATGAGTTCTGTGAACGATTCTCTTTTTATGGCATGAAAGCTATACTCACCGTATATTTCATCTACGAACACGGCTACAGTGGGAGGTAAAAACTTTTTTTTTTCGCTATTGGGCGCTGCCATACATTATGAGCGAAGTGCTTTGTGAATGGCAGAGGACTTTGTACCTTTCCATGTTACTTGCTGAATCTACTCCGCTTTGTGTTCTATTGTAAAAAAACGACTATGTTGCTGAGCCTACTTATGCTTCAATACTTGTTTACATGCAGCTAGAGGGCAATGTTTCAGGCTGGGAAAATGACAGTGTCTAAGAAGTTTTAGCACTGCTTGCAGTTTGACCTAACTACTCAATAGCAGTGCTGTAATTGCAATATTTGGTAAGGAATAGGTGAATTGTCAAATCGATATTGCATGATTTCAGTTTCGCCACGTTCGTGTACCACGCTTTTACTTGTATCGCTTATCTGACGCCACTGGCTGGCTCGCTACTTGCCGATTCCTATTTGGGAAGGTTCAAGGTGAGACCTTTTTGCCAAAATATCAACAGATGAAGCCAAAAGCAATTTGGAGGACAGAATCGACTTCAAATCGGCTCCTCATAAATAGTCTATAAAGCTCAAAGGCTTTTTTGCAAAAGTTTGTAATTTGATTAATACTTGAGAGACGCGCCATTCTTTTACTTTATCAGGCGTCATCAAAGCTATAAAATTTATAGATGGATCTTTACATTGGCTTACCGTGGCCCACCAATGCTTGTGTGCTTTCTTCCATCCAGTCTGATAAGTCTGATATCAACTCACACACACCGGAGGCATAGAATGCTTGATAGCCCCTAGCGCGAGGTAGACCCAGTCACCTAGTCAGTGTGTATCACAGGGTGTCTCTATCCACCGAGCTACATGTCCACCCCCATAGCCTGCTTACTTTTGCTAATAGTTGAGTAGTTGATTACTTTGAAGCTTCCTAGCACATAGAATTCTATGCGAAGTCCAATCAAGCTTGCAATTTTTTGACATTCAATTGCCGAAGGCTTAGATATAAAAAAAGTTTGACGCTCATACTCGCTTGATATAAAATTGAACACGTTGAGACAAAAGTTCAAAATGAAGAGTTTTCTTTGTCAAAAGTTGGCACGACCGACCGATCAGAGCCTATAATGTCCGCCTAAGATTTTTGATTATCGTTGATTTCAGTCGGAGAAATGTTATTTGCGCCTTATCTAATTTAAGGTAACGCTTTGTGAATCACGTAGTTCAGAAGTCTTCACTAAGTTGTTCGGCTCAGCGTATCGTACTAAGTTACAGTAGCGTATAAAATGCGGAACTTCAAAATTTTTGTGTAGGACTTTTGCGATTACCACAAAGCGAACCTCATGCCTGGGTAGTTGAACCTTCATAAATATTACAAAAATAACAAGATGGTGATGACACTAGTGTGGGACGTCTGTATCAGAACACAGATTTCATGACGGCGATGCGATACGGGCGAGCACGGATAAAAGTGATTTAGCCTCTTATAGACACGAGTGAAATGATTAAGGGACCTCAGAGTAACCGAATACCCTATCAGACTCAGATGTTCCTGAAGTAGGAGGGACCATTTCTGGCGCGCTTTCTTCTTCTGCGGAGATTGACATGCAAAGCTCTTACAATGTAAATCTCTCACATACATTTGTTGTTGACACCATACTGGCGATTGCATTCGCTAGGACAGTGGAATAAAGCATTCAAACATATTTGCTGATTCTTGACTAGGCCTCTAAATTAGGCAACTTCACTCTATGATATCCAAAAATTGGTGATGAATGACAAATTTTGCCAAAGTCCACTCTTCAATCGAACTCGTTTTGTGCCGCTTATATCGATGGTATTCAGGTGATTCTTTATGGTTCGTCTATCTACGTGCTGGGTCATGTTCTGCTTTCATTCGGAGCCTTGCCGACTCTCGGCATGAGTGAGTGCTTTGCGATTCCCACTTTCTCATATTACAGTAAAGCACTGCATTACAGCTGTAAGGACATTTTTTGACTTTGCTGGTTTACTGGTTATTGCTGTGGGTACAGGATCTATTAAGCCATGTGTCTCAGCTTTTGCTGCTGATCAAGTGAGTCAGTTGCGTGTATTTTTGAGCCAAGAGCGATATGTAGAGTTTGTTTTCAGTTTGCCGAAAATCAGAGCGATTTGCGTGCGCAGTTCTTCTCCTTTTTCTACTTCGCTATAAATGCTGGATCGTTATTCGCCACATTGCTTACGCCAATTCTTCGCGGACGAGTTAGCTGTTTTGGATCGCAGTACTGCTTCCCACTCGCTTTCGGTATTTTATAACAAGTCAATGTTAATAAAGTGTTAAACGACTTTTTCAACTGAAGGCTTGCGATTCAGTCATATGTTCTTTGTTGATTGAGTCAGATTCGCAAAGTTGTTGAAGTACGTTTTCACTCTGCTAACTTTTTGATTTGCGTGTCGTCTTCTTCAGAGCCGATTGATCCACCCGATGCTTCGCAAGCGTTCGTTCTCATTACAATTTCGTTATTACTCAAGTCGAATCCTCTTCGGAAAAGCACCGCCAGAATAAAAGCTCATCCAGCAGTGATTTTTTCACATAGGATGGTTGTTGATGAGACCGAAGTTGAAAGAAAGTCAATTACCAATTTATCACGAAGTTGTATGCCAGCCAATAATTACGCCAACTTATGGTTCTCATTTGAGCGACGCTTTCTCAAAGAAGATTTGACCCGAATGACAACGAAGGCCACAGCGAGAACGAATGACTGTGGAGCATCGGCTTGGATCAATCGAGTCTAAAAAAGTCGAAACGCGTCGAAACGTTAGCCAGATGAGTACCTTTAAACAACATCGTGAAACTGATCAATCAACAAAGCAGATACAATGTCATCTTGTGAATATGGAAAAAGTTGATAATCTGGAACTTTTACGATTGACTGCACAGAACTAGACCGAAGTGTTTGTTGCTCTGTTACAGGCGTTCCCGGAGTGCTGATGCTAATTGCTCTATTGTTCTTTCTCTCTGGATGGAAACTGTACAAGAAACAACCGCCGAGCCACGAAAACATTGCCAGCGAGGTGGTCGGTTGCGTTGGTTTGGCCACATCAAGAACACTTTTTCGGTGAGCCAATTTGATATAACAATGCAAAAACGTTTTGAAAATATTGACATAAATTTGCTGTTAATAAGAGCACGTCACAATTTAAAACGCAAAAAACATGTAGTTGACATTTTTGAGAAATTACTGAGCACCATTTATTACCAGTGTCATGTGTAGGAATACAAAAATTATCCAAAGTGGGGTTCTCACATTTTGTTCTTCATTATATGACCATCAATAGATTGTGATGATCTTAAAACGAGGACATTAACTTGACACAGTTTTACGCCACCTAAGATGGAAAAGTGTAAATTGTCCATTTCCACTTCAGTCAAAAACCCAATAAAATCTTAATATAGAGCAGAAATAAAAAATAACAACCCCATTGATTCAACCACTAACTGACAATGAATAAAAAAGCTCACTTCTTGGATTTTGAGGTGTCTACGTGTACAAAGTGCATTGTCAAGTAAACGCGTGATTACGTAAACTAGAAATAGAACATATGACATGATGACAAAAATCCACATACGACGTGTTGGATCTTCTCAAATATGGTCACAACAATGCTGAGATATGAGCAAAACATAGAGCCTGAAATATGTTACTCTTTCCTATGGGAAGGACTCACGTGCTGCACACCAACCATCGAAACCCTCGTTCTGCCCTTCTCACTGCCATGCTTCAACGGTAGCGGTTCTAGCAGTTTTTACCCGTCACTGGGAATGATATGGGAAGCACAAACATAGGCCTAGAGCACAAATCGGTATTAAACCCAATTAGGGCAAGAGCAAGCACGGGTTTGAAATCATCTCAGACTTCAAATTTACTCCTGACTCAACATTCTTGTGTTTGTATTCCACATTACACTCTAACATGAATAATTAGGCAGTGAATGCATACTGAAAACCATACTTTACCAATTAATATAGTCGATGTCACAGAAAATTCAATCGCTAGAGGGTTCCTGTATAGTGTTCCTGAGCATTCCAGCTCAAACAACCTTTCCTGAGCTGCAAAGTGCAGCTCAGCCCCCTCGCCCACCATTAAACCATCTCTTTCCACCAAAAAGAAGCACTGAACTATTATGGCTTGTAAAGAAGACAAAAAACATTGTGTGAACGTTTGCCGGCTTGATATTCACTTATCATGTTTTGAGTCTTTTGTGAGATTCGATAGAGCTTTCTTACTTATACAGTACTAAACGAGTCGGTTTCGCCCACACAAGTTCATCAGTGCCACAGTGCTTTCGGTTCGGTAGATCCCTTTGGGATAAATCCCTACTTATATAGGAATCAAAGCCGAATGATAAATCATTGCAAGTTAGGTGATAAATCCCTCGATATTGCAGTGACCAACAGTCGAGCTTGTAGCTGGTAAAATGATTCATATCTCTTCTTTGATTGTTTTTATAGACCTCGCTTTTTATAGACCTCGGTGATCTATTATTCGGCGTCAATTCTTTCAATGGTAAGGTCTATTCCCGAGGGATCGGATGGACCAAAAGGCACTGTACTACTGATCAACCTACTAGGGCGAAACGGGCCTGTCTAGTACCATATAAGTGTACTACTCGACCTCATAAAAGGCTCAAAACATGATATGTGACTATCAGATTATTGTTATTTTTGAGCGAGGTTTGAATACTTAGGGGAACGAGAAGGTCTCATGACCTGTTACACGTCGAAAGCCTTGATGGACGAATTTCTTGAGTCTACAAAAACAGAGAAGTTCGTTAACGTCATAAGCGTTTTAGGGGCTCTACAAAACCTGTCCCGCATTGGTTAGACAGGGCAGCACCGGAGCATTCACCGGAAATGATCGATGCTGTTCGCTCACTTATCAACGTCACGGTTATTTTTGCTCCGCTCGTCTTCTTCTGGGCCCTCTTTGATCAACAGGTGACCCTTAGCCTAGTCGCTGCTCTTTTCCACTTCACCTTATCATTTACATCAATATACTCAGGGTTCTACATGGGTTTTGCAAGCTCGAAGACTCAATGGAAGAATTGGATGGATCAACGCACTTCCTGAGCAAATCAACATTCTCAACCCTCTGATTGTGATAATTATGGTACCAGTGTTTGAAGGAATCATCTATCCTCTTGCCAGAAAAGTACGTTTTCTGAATTATACTAGGATTTCTATCAGTGAAATGAGCTTGAGAATGTGAAGCTATCCAAACTACAATGTGGGTGTTTTTACATGAACTATGAATATCCGCGCATCAAGTAGCGTCTTGGAATCTAGAAGGAAAGTGGAACCATACATAGTGCCGAGTTATAAAAACTTTTCTGTAATCAGATAGCTTGTGTTGGTTACTACTAGGTCTTTTTCGTTATCAATGATACCCGGTTTATATTGAAGCCATTCGAGCCTTTATGATTCAAAAGTTCAAGAAAGTGACACATATTTTGAATGATTGTACAATATTTTATGTATCATCTTCGACGATGTTGCAAAAAGTTCTTGTCACCCTGCAAAATATGTTCTATGTTCATACAAAACTGGCACAAAATTTAGTGTCAAATTGCAGCCATCGAACAGTGGTTATTTTCTTAAAGATTACTGCGCGAATAACGTCAAGAAAAAGCAGAAGAAAAAGGTAGAAATGTGAAATAAACGACCATCGCTTTTGACAATAAGTAAATCCGGATCAATGTTAAGGCCCTGCAATCATACTGCCATGGATGTCGAGAGCTATTGAGTGGTGTGCACTCCTCCATGATAACGCTCGACTTCGCATTGAAAAGTAGACCCGCCACATTTCGGAAAGCTGTGATAGACCACGATACCGAATCCATCGTATAACCCTGATATTGGTCCATTAGCTTACCACTTCTTCCGCATCTTGAAGCAGTATCTGCGAGTGACCGTTGAAATCAAACCAAACACTCGAAAATCAACAGAATACACAAAAAATCATGCGGCAACTTAACTCATTTTGCAATAACACGTCTTTCTTATTGCTGCTTTTTGCAGCTGTTATAGCAGCTGTTATTAGTTTGTTGCATATATCATGGAAGAATAAGTGACAATGCATTTCGAGCCTATCATGACGTCTGTTCTGGGCACTTATAAACGCAAGACACGTATTTCGGCCTTCCAGCCTCGTCTGTTTCACGGTGCCTTTTCGTTCGATCTGTTCTTCAGGGATGTATCCATGTAAGGGAATTCGACTACAACTCGACATTCGCTGGAACAATCACTGGTGGCGTTCTTCTAAAGTGATTGATTGTCGATTGCATGGCATATGACCGCTGAGCAAGGTCTCAAGATAGTCGATGCAATGCTTGTAATATCAAGTGAATTAAAAATTTCAAATCTCAGGACGGGAGGCTGAATTTGCGTCACATTCATGCCGGGAGTTCGTGCTACCCCTACACCACCAAGGCTCTAGCTTCGGCGTCAATTTTTGCGATACAAGGCAGCGAAGGTGGCAGTAGCCAACCATTTACGGTTTGGCCTGATAAGCACATATCGGCATCATATTGAACTGAACTGACAGCTTTTGATTATACACAATCTGCAAGAATTTCTTATTTTACCACAAACCAGATTCTAAAGATTGAATGCTGACAATTTTGATGCCTTTCATTGCAGAAATGAGCTGCTGTCGCGTGAACGCGGCCGATGGTTCGATCTCGCGCACATGGCTCACCAAGCCATCCATCCCACCGGGGTCGGTAAATTGGTACCAGAATGGTCTCAAACTTGTCTAGGAGGATAAGCAGCACTGACTAGGTGCAACGGAAGGGCACCGCGAGTCACTGTAAAAGCTAAATATGCATTCAAATATTTCAAACGAAGTTGAAAATTGGAGACGAATGCGTTCGCATCCTTCACGGATTGATCAACGCCGAAAGCTTCATCATTTATCCATTTTTATTACAGAAATATTGATAGAAGAGCAAGGGCCCTGGTGGTATAATGGAAACACGCATCACCGGTGAGTGAAACATGCGGTCAACTCTTGGCCGAGGTGCTAAGCTCTGTATATCGCTCGACATTATTGGTATATATATATACATATATACATATATATATATATATATATATACATATACCTATGTACAAATGTATATATTTGCTTTCATATATATATATATATATATATATATATATATATATATGGGCCCGAGCGGCGCAATGGTTAGAGGCGCTCTGATAAACTAATGGTCGATCTGATGGTCGACGGGTCGATCCCCCGCTCAAGGCTCTTCAGGCCTTCCATCCCTTCGAGCTCGATGATTTGGTAGCAAACTTGTCTGCGGGGGTAGCAAAACTGTTTGATACATCTGCAGGCCACTGCGACTCATTGTAAAGACCAGATATGTGTTCAATCAGCTGCTTTATCAATATTAGAGATTGAAAGTCTTAACGTTAATGGATCGCTATGTGATACACCATGTATCAGTTTTATTAAAGATTATTAGAGATGATTGAACGCATACTTGGCTGTTACATTGACCAACGGTAGTCTAGCGATTTGTCAAATCCGTGCTGCCGTCCTTCTAGACAGTTTTAGTAACAGATGGCCGACCTCTTCAAAGTGCTTTGTGAGTCTTCGATGTGATATCAAAGAATTCGACCACGTGTGTACCACAAAACATCTCTGATCAGTGTGTCATGCGATCTTCTTTGTGAACAAAAGACCTAATCGTAATCAATTTTGTCAACAATAATGTAGAGCTTAGTGCAAAAGTTTCATGAAGTGTAAATATGAATAGAAATACCATCTGTCAGAATGATTGACATAGCTGTTGGAAACCTTCCTGTAAAACTGGGAAAAAACGGTACATTTCCGATATCTGCACCCTATTTCAAGCCCTTAAAAGAGCGCGTTTTTTGTTGTTATCAAAGTTTCATTAGTTACATAATGCCTCAAATCTTTCGATTTTCGGTGATGTACTCGGTTTTAGAAGAAAACTCTTAGTGCGCTGCAGCAGTAAAATTGAATTCTCACAGTCTCACACTCGTTCATTTTTAGCTAGAGAGAGCTTCTCCTCCAGACTTGGTAATTATTCGGTAGCACAAATCTCGAGCATTTTGATGGTGTACCTAAATTTAAAAAATTGACTCTGTAGTACGTGGTAGCAGCCAAAAATTTTTCCCACTCGGCGCGCATTTTCACTGTGGTATGTGGATGGGATTTCGCAACATCGGCAACAACACATAACGCTTTTGCAACATAACGGCTATCTGAAAACAAAAATTGATGATTCTGCAGCTAAGTGTGCAGAAACTGTTTTATCCTGCTGTGAACTCAGGCTTCTCATTTTCTTTTTATATTACCAAATAAGAGGGCGCAGAGGTCGGTGATTTTGATGCTCGTCGCGGCGTGCGCGAACTGAATCCCGCTCCCAGCACAATCTGGCAGTCAACAATGAACGCCTTATGGAACGCCACAGTCAAGCTCTTCTTGAGATTTCAAGGAGACATGCTCGATCAGTATTCCACGGCGTTCAAGAAGAAGACGAAAAACGAATTGAATGCTAGAAATACTGTGAACCGCACAGTTAAGAAAAAAGAAACACTGTGAAGACGGATCAATTAAGTATCTAAATCACCAAATAATCCCGCTAATAAGCCTAAGAGGCCTAAGTCTAAGCCTAAGAGGTCTAACTGTACGAAAAATATATGGACATGTAAAGGAAATTTTGGATGATTAGGGCCATGTTTTTTATCTGTATTTTTCAAAACGGAGAGAAAGCCTAAAATTGACAACAAAAATCCCACGTCATGTGGTAATCGCGCTGCGCAACTATCCAAGTAGAAATGCGAGCCGAGTGCAAAACCCAGTTTTTTTCTGGCTGCTACAGCGCACAAAGTCCTTTCTCAAAAAGCGAATCACTTAGATTGTTGAGACTATAGCTATTGAATGATTACCAAAACTCCAAAAGATTGGCTTTGTCCAGTAAAAATTTCTTGAGTGTAAAGCACAAAATTATTCTCACTGCCACAGCGCACCAAAAAGTTTCTTCGAAATACGAATAAATAGTTGAAATTTTCAAGATTCAAATTATCAAATGACTCTAAAACTCTAGAACGAACAGAAGGCGCATTTTTTCTAAGGGGATGGAACAGCGTGCGGATAACGAAAAGGATCTAAAAGATCTCATGGTCAAACTGACCTGATGTTGTTTTATCTGTTAGTTATGGATGGTTTGAGTGCAAGGTAGGACAATTTCAACGAGAAGTATGCTTCATAATAGCATTAGTGAGACTTCCCAGATACTGGCTATGGCTCAAATTTTGAATGAAGCTTATTGTTCTTTGTATGAATTTCCGTTGACATGGATGAGTATCGAAATCCTTTTATTCACGATCATATTCTTGGTATGCTGATGATATTGAGCTCCATCTCAACCGTTGTGAGCTCTGAGTGAGCTAATCTGACGGTGTAATTTACAATTCAAAGCTGTCAACGCCTCGTTGTTAGAGTGAGGCAGCATTTTGTGCAGATAATGAAATATGTAACAAACACATGTGTGATGACTGTTGATGGTGATCTGTTAGCATTTGAACTGTGCAGTTTGTGACGTTATAACCACTAATTGTGTACTTGCAGGTATGTAAAGTGACACCACTACGGAAAATGTCCGTCGGAGGTCTTTTGGCGGCCGCGTCGTTCATTATGGCAGGTTTGTTGCAGGTAAGCACCGCATTCGGCACTTTTATACAAAGATATATCGGAGAAAACTCAGCTCGAAGTGAACAAGACAATGGAACCGCCACCGGCAACAGGTCGAGTCTATGTGCAGAGGTTTGGAAATGTTAGTCGAGCATATCCGCTTCGACGAGTAGGCGTCTCGACACCAATTATTGGTTAGTGCATTCGTTTTCCTATGCTCTATACTAAGCGGTGTTTACCAGTTATGAGCGACCAAAGATCTACGAACCGACACGAGTACGATTGGTTTTTGTGATTATTTGTCCTAACATGAAGTTCTCCATGGAATTCTGATGATATAATCTCATTCTCCACCTCAAGCTGTCAAACCTGGTCATGCAAATGCGAAATCTATACATAATGCCTAATAATTTCAAATGAGTTGGTTTTAGGTTACCTCCCAGCTGATAGAACGGAGATTGATGCCGGACTGTACGATATTGGAGTGGAAAACGAAGTATGCGATGCAAATTATTTGTATAATAACGCATAAAATGTTCCCGTAGGGTACAAATGGTCATGCTGTCGTTGTTGCAATTTTTAGAACGCAGACTTCCAAGAGAAAAAAGAGCGAACCTAAGTTTTGGTATGAGTTTGAATGGATACAAATTCCTCATTGGAACGTTCGTGATAATTTGAAAGACGAAAACATGGTGAACTAAGAAGAGTTGACGAGCTTAAAGATTCAACGGCTGTACATTTATTCTTATTTATCACTTACGATACGTGCATGAGTTTACTTATATATTGCGATTTTTAAGACCCATACACTAAATCTCACAATTCCTGGGAAGGGATACGTGGTCGGAGTCCATGAAAGCGACAACAATAGGTGTGTGTAGCCACAAAGATTCAGTTCCACGTAATCGCTATAGAACCACGGATTTTCAGTCTACAAATCAGCACATTCATGTACGGGACAGAAAAGACGGAAAACGGCGGTTCGCGGATTTATTTCATCGTTCCTCAAGGTGACGCTGGACGAGTCTTCGTCATCAATTACAAGTACGATTTTGCGTAATATCTTCATTGATGTAATCTGAGTAGTAATGACAGTCACAAGCTTGCCTTCTTCTATCGAAGAACGCATTATTCACGCAATCCCTATCAGCTTTATCAACGCTAATGTAAATAATGAGAAAAATGTAGTCATTACAAGTTCATTGTGCTCACTGAACTAATAGCATTTGAAATCAAGCTTCTGGTCCACTTCTTCCGCTAATTCCAGAGACCAAATCGTGAAATCTCAAAACTTAACGTCTGGTAGCTTCGTGGACATTTATCCTGCTTTCTTTGATAAAGGCGAATATACTCTCTACTACGGAATGGATTGTGAAGGCAGTTCCTGCCCAAACAAAATTATGTTCACGGTGAGATACTCTGCAAATTCTAGGGGAAAAGTTGAACGAATAGAACTACGAAGTCAATTCTAGTAGCAGCATCGCATTTAGATCGATTAACCTTTTTTGCATATGACGCGTTCAATGTAACGCTGAACCTCAATAGTCCCAAGTTACCGACACTGACAAGGCTATCCTTGATGAATGTACAGATTAACTAAAACTGAAGAGAAAATTCAGCAGTCTATCTCGATTTTTTTACTTGAAACTCAGTCGCACTTCGCTTGCAGGCGCTAATGGGTTCTGTAACAGTGCTGCACGTGCACGGCAATTCAAGTGAAGGTGATCTCCATGAATTGGTACGTTCCGTCTGGTGTGATACACTATTCATCATATAGGCGTGCATGAGCGTTTTCATTATACATTGACTAAGGATATTTTAATCTATCTCCGATGCAAACGCAAGACTTACAAGCATCTTCTAAGACTTCCTGAACATCCTTCTTTTGCTACGACTCATAATGCATCTGCGTGCTTCTCGTATGCAGAACTTATCATGACTAAATATGCACCTAGGAGAATTGGTGGACAAAATCGGCCTCAGATAGGAGTTGAACCCACCTCTCACTTATGCCGGGGACGCGTGCTACCACTACACCACCACGACCACCGCTTTACTGCTACTCTTCTCTTCGGCAAATCCCATCATAACTGTCAGGGAAATATATATAAACAATGGCCGTCAGCTGAACTGTGTTGAATGCGATATGTGCTCACTCAACTGAACCTGTTGAAAGTTGGTTGCAGAGAGCTAAGAAAGGATGTGTAAAAGGAAGAGTGGTAGTAAAGCGATGGCCCCGATTATGTAGTTGTAGCGCTCGTCCCGACATGTGGAACGACGCAATTTACTTAGGTTAGGTACATATTTGGAACATCATACCACTGCGAAACAGCACTACAACAAACAAATTTTAAGAGCAATTACGACTAATCCTAAGACTTCGTATATGACCTGCACTCATGTTTCAATGATTTGACATCTGGAAAACACTATTTTTGATTACTCCAGGTACGACCAAACACGGTGTCCATACTTTGGGTAGTGCCACAGTTCATCGTCATCACTCTAGGCGAAGTACTACTCTCCGTGACCGGTCTTGAGTTTGCGTATTCGCAGTCTGCACCCAGCATGAGAAGTATCTTGCAGGTTGGTCAGTAGTCCAGAAATCCGATAAAACTCCCACTTTATGGATATTTCTGACATTGTCTTGAAATAGGAAAAGTGAATTCATGAATGCAGTACACAACTAAAGGGCGAAAAGCGTATTGCTATGAAAAAAAATATTCAAAATGATGCATCAAATGATGGAGCTATAGTGCCTCTTGTTATTATTGTTACAGTCGATGGCTAACGCTTTTTAAGAAGAGACATGAAAAGCTGAGATCATGGAAAAAATTCTTATCAATTTCAAACGGAAGACGAATTGCTTCGGAGTAAAAATTCAGTCAAGTGCTTTTGAGTACCAACACAGTCTTGTTGTGGGTGTATTCGCATTGCTAAATTAGGATGGCTGAGCAGAATGGTTATTGACGTACCATCAAATGCTTTAAGCTTCCCAGCTAGTTCATAATCGTTTGCATGACCTCCGGAACTCAAAAATGGCGCACCCACACCGTATCCAGAATCTTCAGAAGTCTACCGGCCGTACTACCTGTCTCTTGGCCTTAAATTTATTGACTTCGGAAAAAATTTGTCGCCGTCGGCTATATAATGAATTGATTCCATTCATGAGCTCTAGTTCATTGTTAGTGAAATTGCACAAGCTTTTGTGTCGACCTATTACCATACCGATAGGTAAGGATATTGAATAATTTGAGACTATTTTTGCAGGCTACCTAAATAGGCGTTCTTACAGAAGACCTTGAAGTCATACAATCAGCGAAAGTATCCAGATGTTAATGGTGTATTTCTGATTAGGTCTATGAAAAACACTCCCCATAAAGGAAAGAATGTTCTCTGTTCTTGCTCCGGTCATATTCACTAAAAGTCGCAAATACATCTTGCCATATGTAACTTTATACTTGAACCAGAAGCTCCTTGAAAGGTTGGGGAAAAGTACTGATAAAATGCTTGGAAAACATTTACTTATGCACCTATTACAACCGAAAAAAAAACAATACTAATAGTCAAAATACTTTCCTTCAGATTCAAGCACTTCCTGCCACTTCTTCGGCAGAAGATCGATTCCGCGAGCATGAAATTCCGATTTCTTGCTGTTGAAGAATTGAATGACCGAGTTATCAAAGACGGACTTTTATCAGTCGCTCTAAGCACACCTTGCTTGACGATCAACTTTATTTGGACGAACTGGGCGCGGCTGATCTTCCAAACTTTATTCACCTTCGTCAAACTTTTTGTACACTACCTGTACACGGTACTTCTGCCAACTGTGTCTTCGCTCCAAGCCAGATAGATGCGTTTCACTTGCCACCGTTGCAACTGAGCCCAACAGCCATTCGTGCATCATCAATAACCAAATTTGCTCGCTTGTTATCTCCATCTCGAAATAAGTAGATGAAGTAATACACCAATCAACGCGGGAGAAGACGGGCTTTCAAATGAGCCCAAAAACATAAAAATGGCCAACACCCAAAAAGTTACAAGCATTTTCTCGAAACTCATTCCCCAACCTATTGTGTATCTCGGAACCGGTTGCACTTTCGATTCACTTATGAAATTGGTCATCGGGCACGCATAAACACTTCTTCGATTTCATACCTTTATACTTATAGACTTTTGTATATCTTATATACCTTTACCAATTACGATATACCCAATTCAAAAAATGTCCTTTTCACGTAAATGAATAATGGATGTATGTTCTGTGTTCTCATTCTAAAACCTTTTACCTAAATTTAATCTAAGCTTGTTTTTTTAGCATGCTAACTCCAAAACTTCGCCTAACATAGAGTGAATATAAGGGAATCAACCCTTCCGCTGGATTTCCGCTTGGTCTAAACCTCAGTTACACTTCCAGCGTGTGAAATTTGCGATTCATAGACAATCTCACTAGGTCCGCATGGCAGACTCACGCCAACTCATGGTCCATATGAGCTAAGGTCTGTGACAACTAAATCAAATTATACTTCCGATGCCACACTATGTATACCGCGCTGCCACAACAATTCTGGTATTTTGTTTGCCTAAATCAAGTCTACTACTGCATTGTGCACTGAACGTTCACAACGTCACTTTTCTACTAAGGAAATTGTCATTTTTTGGAGAAGCTACAATGAAACAAGGTGATGCTCAATAAGCGCAATAACGGTAGACGGAAGCGCAAGCACCCCGAATCCAAGAAATTCTAGTTGGTGAAAGATTCGTGATTGCAGACGTGTAATTTTGGCTTTCAAGAAGTATAAAGAGCAGAAAAAGATATTCCATAAACAAAGATAACCATTATGAGCTTCTTCGAGGTTCACGGAAAATTCGCCGAGCAGGCGAATAAATAACAGACCTAGACCTTACCGCGCATATTTTTAGTTTTTATTCTGATCTCTTGAAATATGTGATGAACATATCTTTAAAAGCAGTAGTTGTGAGATTGTACACGCAACACCTGCAGCAGCTCATATTGACGGCTTATTCACAAATAAATAAATAAATTTTTATTGCACAAAATGTGAAAGAATCAGTGGAGGTGTATCCTCCCAACCTTGAGCGCTATTGTATTTTTTATCTCAATCGATAGAATTCGGTAATAAAATGAGAGCTCTGAGAGAGTGATGTTGCTCTGAAGCTCATAATCCAGGTAATTTTTGTTTACTTATAAATCAGGCAAAAAGCATAACATCACGAATGCGTGACATGCACAATTAGTCGCCGTAACTAATGAGTTGTCTAGGGCAGTACTTGATGCTGTTGATCTTAGGCTTTGTGGCTTCTCACGGTCTTCATGGGCAACGTGATCGACATGGCGATTAGCGGCAGCCACATCATACCGGAGCCGGCAATGGAGTTCTTCTTCTATGCACTACTCATGATACTCCCAATGGCAATATTTATTACTTTAGGCAAGTAATCATTCTTTCCTCCCTGTTGAGAACATGCATTCGAGTTTGTTTTGGAAACCAAACCACGTATTCCATGGCGTTGGATATCCGGCTAGACTTTTGTTGGCTCGCCGTAATGGCGAAAGCATATATGTATATGGTCCTTTTTGATTCTTTTCTTTTATCATACAAAAAGTGAAGGATGGGATGCTTTCGCTGAACAAGATCTTTTCAAAGGAATGTTAGTAATAATTTGAAGGCTTAAATCTCGGAAAACTGCTACACAAGCTTGCTTTTGAAAAAAGCCATTCTACAGCGCTGAAGCGATCAAAGTGAAATTATATTTTACCTCCGCCGCACGCTCATATAATAATATATTATCAGGCTCAAGTTTTGCAAAACTATCTCTTCAGATTGCTAGTAGCCGTTTGATGACATAAATCTCGAAGAACTCAAAAATGTACTTGTTTCAAAAAAATTTCTTTACGGCGCTGTAGCAAAAAAATTTTGTGATTCACAGAAACTTTTTTCCGCAGGACAGAGCTCCTCCCTTTACTTTTGAGCAACCGTTCAATAGTCTTGACGATTCCAATACTGTCCCTATTTTTTGAGAAGGCCGTTTCAGTACAACATAGCAAGGAAAATAAGATTGAGTTTCGCATGCTGCTCTCATTGCTTGTCGGTAGTATGGTGCCCGTGAATCGATAAAGTACGATCGATAGACCATGCAGAAGCGATTTATATGTGGAGTGCTATTTTTGCTACTGATTTTACGTTTTTCTTCGTTAGAAAAAACTCCAGGTAGAACGTTCAACTCTGATACTGCAAAATTTCCTCTACGCGTTCAAACGGTTTTCGTGATTCTAGCGAAATATGAGTATGATCAAGTGTATCACCAGTCGCCCCATTGATCGTCGAGTAACTTGAGCGGGTACCAGCAACACTTACATTTTTCCCTATCGCGTGCAAGAGTAGACCAGTGGGTCCTCCTTGCTCTAGGGATTCGCTGAGCATCATATCTTTCTTCTATAGCTTTCGTGTAGAAATCGGACTACTGGGTCGGTGGCCTTCCTGTAGAGTGCTTGATGTCCCGAGGAATCCGGTTGAAATCCTATCGGTTGTCGTTAAAGCGCATCACGTGTCCGGTCCACCTTATTTTCGATACCCTGGCGTGTAGAACGGAGTCTCTGATTTCTGATCGTTAACGTAGGTATGGACTTCGGATCTTTTCTCTCATTTGCGAGATACGTGATACTCCTAACATCGACCTTTCCACTGCGCGTTAAATAACGCCAAGTGATCGTTCATCCTGCTCAGTAGCGATCAGGTTTCTGCTGCATACGTTAAGGTAGGGATAATCGTCGAGTCGAAAAGGTGGGCACGAAGTCGGATGTTCTTAGTCCTCTTAACTACATCATCGGTGCTCTTAAACGTTCCCCAAGCCGCTCGTTTCCTCCTGCTCAACTCTGGAGCTGGGTCGTTCATCATGTTGATTTCGCGACCTAGACAGACGTAACTACAGCATTCGGAGATTGTCGTTCCGTTTAGCGTGAATGGGGCATTCAAGACCCATCAGTTCCTCATGAACATCGTTTTTGTTAGATTTAGTTGAAGACCTATCTTTCCACGCGCGTTATCGAAATCGGTCAACATTGGTTCCGCTTGGATAATGTTTGGTGTTATGAGTACGATATCGTCAGCAAAGCAAAGATATTGTGGGCCGTCAATTGTCACTTCCATATCGTCTCATTCTAATGCTCACATGCCGTTTTGTAGAGTGGCAGTGAATAGTTTTGGCGAGATTGTTTCGCCTTGTCGAACCCTTCTTACGTCAATGTATTGTAGGTACAGATCGTCATTTTAGTCTCCTTCGATCTTGACAGCCTAGTTTGGCTCTGAGATTTTAACAGCCTCTCCGCACTCGTCGTGGCGCTGCCGTGCCAGGTGCTCTTTCGGGGTCAGGGGAATGAGGCCCATATTTGTTACTGTTTTTGGCATTTTGATACCCAACGTATAGCTTGCCAGGCTCTAAGCGTGGGGCTGGGTACTCACGAGTAGACGAGTAGCTTGTCAGGCTCTAAACGTGGGGCTGTGTACTCACGAGTAGCTTGCCAGTCTCTTTCGAAGGAGCGGGAGGAGCTTATTTGTTGGAGGCAACTCCTAACCGCCTCTCATGTTCTTCCCAGCCGCTTGATTGCAGGCTTTTGGCCGACTTGATGTGTAGGAATAGAGTTTTTGTCAAATCGGCGCTGGAGAAGCCGGGAGCTCGTCCCCTGAATCCACCTGCGTCTCCAGGAAGCACACGGTAGCTTTTGGTTCGCGTTTATTTCCCTTCTACCACCTTGGGACGCGCCACGCGCCCTCGCGACAAAGCGGAAGGGATTCCACAAAGAGGGAGATGAGTATGACAATACGAAAAAAGCACGGCGCGTGTGATGAGTAATTTTATTTTGAACGCTATAGCGTTGTAAAAGGCCTTCTTAAAAGGCAAGCACGCACAGCAGTTCTTTGAGATTTGAGCTTTTGAATCGTTATTGAAATTTTGATGAAACGTCTTTGCACACCGATAACTTCTCATTCTCATTCCTTGCCGGATAGCAGAAAACAGCCCTATATATGTACATGTACGCGTATATCTATAGAATGTGTGCGTGAAAGGAAAATTTGCGCCCTAATTATTCCTACCTTGCAGTTATCGTTACTTGATTTAGCGGTCCGATATAAATATGTGGATGCCGTGGAGAAGCCGCAGATGTTACAGAGCAACGAGCGGATGAACTCAGATGACACCAGCTGCTGATCTGTTTCTTATTTTGATAATTTGAGCTTTACCCTTCAGGATTTTTTGGACTTTAATATGGCTAAGGCCTAATTGTTGAAGCCACTTATTATCATGAGCAGATCACAATCAAAATCAAGTCATAAAGTCGAGAGAAGTATTCTGTAAGCGCAAAACTGAACGAGATGAGTACAAAATGATAGAGAAAATGATCTATAAAGAATGTAACTGTTGCCATATCAAACCTTATGATTTTTCGATGTCAAAATCATTGTCCTCTGCGTGATATTTTCTCATATGTGTAGCGCATACCTCTCTTAATACTCTTCGGTGTTCTACCGTATATAACTTCTCTAATTACCCGCAATATACATAAAGTAATCTGCAATTTGAAGGTGGCGGAAGCAGTAATATGAGGCTTTCTGAGACATGCAGAACCTCACCTTCCCATTGATCTGAATCTGCCTAGTAGTTTTAGAATATTACAAAATGCAGTGGTTTCACAACCTACTAAGGCGATGAAACTCCATATCTCACTTTGGTATCATTTCGTTACAAATAATCCCTTATAGTGGCTGGCTAGCTAGCCTTTATTGTTATCCTAGAGTAGTCTGACATAGTCCCAAGCCAACTATTCCCCTAAACAAAACTTAGTTTCCATAACACATTTTAAATACTGTGTAGTAGTACTGATACTAGTTATACTGTGTAGTTGATAGACTCACGAATCTCATTCGAAAACTTGTTGTGGTTATCATTAGCTAAATTACTGTGTTTGGTTAAAATATACGTTTGAGCACTTGTACATATGATATTTGCCATCTTCTATTTGTTGTAACTAGTGATTATATTCATAAAATATGCTTGTATGAAAGACCCATCTTGTGAAAATAGGCAGGAGATTTTTATGGGAGCAGCAAAGCAAACTTCAACAACAGTGAGATTTGCAATATGATGAATAAAAGCAAATAGCTCTCGGTGTTGATTAATCCCGATCGAATGCGACAAATATTTGACTCCATGAATCATCGCTGGAGGTGACTGAATGCATACATACCCATTCCAAAATAAATCATGGTGGCCTGCCGATGCATGAAGTTACTGCTGCTATCCTCCTAAACAAATCGCAACGATTTATCAGAATACTGAATCGAACGAGTAACCACTTGTCTATCGCTAACCATCTCTAAGCACTGTGCCACATGCGCCCTATTAGCAATATATAGCGCCTGAAATTCTTCAATGTCAGTACTTGAACATTATTGGAGTAACTAAGAGAGAGAGAAACAAGGATTAACGCCAGTACTGCTGGCCACCTCGACTTCGTATTAAATCAGTATGACCGTTTAACCAACATTAGGAAACCTTCCCTGATAGTTAAAAGATATGTTGTAGTCACCATCAGACTATGTGGTACCAAGGCCGCATATGATGAATTGTGGTGGAGAGCGTATCATATTTCTTTTTCCATAACTGATATGGATGTACACTACTATTTTGCACACCCCTAGAATATCATCGGTTTTACTAATTCATAAACTATTTTAACCGTATCTTAGAGGTTCTCAGGCTATTCTCACACCTTGGGCAAATATGAAATACTCACTGCAGCATGATGATTGTCGCCAAGAAAGTAGCTAATATTGAATGGTGGCAATGAGTCAACACCCGTTCTATGTTGAAGAGCGATGCTGAGAGGTGATTCTTCATTTAAACGCTGCTCCAATTCTCTGGATTTGGAAAGATGTGGCAATGAGCATCCAAATCACCTGGGCGACCAAGTGTAAATGATCTACTCAGATCATGGTGGCAGTGATAAGAAAAAACATCAAACGTCAGCACAATAAAGTCGAACTCTTTTTACTTGACCACTTATAGCGGTGTTATGATATTTAGGAATTACCCAGCGATGTAGAGTGATGTGCAATAATCCTACGTCACGTGGAACTCGAACCCACATCTCACTCTATCCGGGAGCGCGTGCTCTAATCCGTTGCACTGCTGACGCCCAATTGCTCGCCACTCTTTCTAGGCTACAACGCAGCTATCTGTCAGCCGCTAAACGCCTGTGGGTTTGAGTTCAAACATCATTTTTAGATGAATGGATTAGCAAAATAATTATTTCTCGACTAACCTCATGCCAGCATGAAATTCTAGAAAAGTACATTTTCAATGAATACTTAAAGATACACACTTTGGCACACTATTAATCAGTTTTCACAGTGCTTCTCTTTTTCATTGTGCAGATCCCAGTTTATATAGCATTCAGTACGCTTTTTCGTCTTCTTCTTGAGCGTTGTGGAATACTGGTTGGGCACGTCTACTGGCAATATCGAGGATAACCAGCCTGGCTGTGGCGTTGAATGCCTAAGAGTGTTGGGGAGGAGGGAGGTGCGGCCGAGCGCTCGCTCGGCGATGAGCATCACACCACTTGGCCACTGTGTCCTCCAATTAGTTATAAACGTACAATTTTGGATAGATTTAGATTTTAGATAGAATGAACATAACGAAATTGTTAATCTCGGTTCCTTTCGCCGTCACGTACATAGTTGTCGCCGTCCGTTCCACCATTGTCCAACACAATACACACACCAAAAACTAAATCACTCACAAACAAAGATTTAAAAGCTATTTAGAGTGCATGTATTAAGCTATTAAAGGGCACCACTATAAATTATTTCACCTAGAGAAGACTGACGAACATTTGTGGCACTCACCGTATGTCGATGGGTGCACTATGCTGAACTAATTAATAAGCAGAATGGTCAACAAGTCTCGTCCGATCATATCTGAATTTAATCCTGATGCCATGAAACGCTTTTGTAGGGCGTCTTTCGTATACCCTGTTTGTCGGCGGTAATCAGATTCCATCTAAACCAAGTGACGAAATATCAAATTGAATGGGCAAGTTTTTTCTTCTATCTCTAACAACAATACTCAACTCAAGCAATCGCAAGGAGCTCATGATGTTTATTCCATGTTATTTCTAACCGTTTGACCACAGAATGATTTATTCTATTAGGATATCGACGTTTTCACAGATAACTATGATGGCTTCGTTGATTTGTTCAATCAGAGTTTACTCCAATTCTACAATGACTTTACTAGCAGTCTTGCTCTTTGTTGCTTTCTCAACGTATTTATGGTGTTCAAGAAACAGCTAGGCACTCACCGCTAGTCCCTTCTTTGATTATGTATTTCTCGGTATTAGTTGATGTACACCAGGGAGTCTGCGATAGTCTCATCATGAGAGTAAACTAACTAATATGCCCGAAACGAAGTTTAGCCACAGTTATGAAAATTTGCTCCTAATTGTGGTTTCTAGCTCAAAACGTAATAAAGGGATTCGTCGAGACTCCAGAAAAAGTACTCGTTTAAATTGACAACTCGTCTGCTCAAAGAACAATATTGTGAAGTTTGAACGGTCTCATGGAACAAGACGTTTAGGAAGTCAAGAATTTAGTCGTAAACATATAAAAGAAATGGAATTTCAGACTAACGTTGAGTTTTTATTTTTGGAGCCGCCGTTCGATCTCGTTCAAAAGTATTTTCGTTTCTATTTTACATGGTCCATCGACACATCCACTACGCTGGCCTCAGCAGATCCTCTAATCGACTTGTTTCCTCGCATTCGTTACCCATAAAGCTCTTCGAACGTTTTTTTTTGCTTGCGATTTTTGCTTGAGTGCTGAAGTAGCCATGCTAAAGCTGTCCTACTTGAAATGTGGACAGTGATTTGTTCAGATAGTGCGTTACCAGGGTGCTTTACTCCGAAAAGAACAGAGAGCTGTTGAGTCTTTTGGCGGCTTCAATCAGCATCGTGATGAGAGGCATCGTTGCCTTTGCGCCATCCGCCACATCTATGAATTATTTGATCAAAAAGTAGCCAACTAACAAGAAGAATAGGACAAGATTTGCGTTCAACAGAAAGAAAAGGTTGATCTGGAGTGATTACCGTCGAACAACTGATCCTATTCTTGGAAGGTAAAAACATTTTACATCAACTGTTTTCTATAGAATTATCACCACTCATTAGCTTCTGCCATTAGATTGGGAGATGTTGCTTGCGAAAGTCATAATACATCATGATAGAAAATAATTTTTTCATAAATAAGATGTCATACTAGACGCAGTGGAAACACTCATTATGTGCTAAGGCGGCTTGATAGGTTTTGTGGCAAACAAAATTTAAGATTCAACTGTGTTACACTGTCGTAGTTGTTCGCAAATGGATCATACTGATACAATGGCAAATACGAAATGATAACGAGCACTGATGATTTATGAGTTAATGATAGTATTGAGTATGGTCCGAATAGGCCTTTATTTCATTTTGCATCTGACTTGCCTACTAGACGGTCGTATTTGGGAAGAGTGAGTTCAGAGTTCAGTCTAATTCCGAAATATTCAAATTTTTGAAAAGTCAGTCTTAACTCTAAAACAAAAAGTGCCTAGTCAGGTGCAGCTTTGTTTACCGATATTCTAGGTTTCGGAGTGGACGATTGTGCTGGAGTGCAGTCCGTAATGAAAGTCTTCGGATTGGAAAATGATGTGAAATTTGATGCACTACATAAATTCTTTAATTCCTGATTGCATTTTAATTTTATCATTATCTCCTAATGTTCTGCAGTATTTCAGAGAACAAACGAGAATTTCATATGACCATGCACTAAAATTAAAATTGAGACTGGAACACAAAATTATGATGAAATAAGTCTCTTTTAGAGCGATCCTACCAATACCCACTCGTTGAGCACAGTGACCACTTTTGAAGACCCGTCATCGAAGAAGGTGTTGGACAAGGAATCTGGTGAGACGTCTATCATGTAGTTTTTCCTATCGTCTTGTGTAAATCTAATTCACGATTGCTAATTGGTGTTCATGGTATGTTCTATTGTGGTTTGTATGCTCTTTTCAACCTCATTTTCACACTTCAGTGATAATGAGCTTACTATCATATCATTGTCTATTATTTCCTAACATTCCGTAGATTGAAAATTTCAAATTCAGCACAACTATTTCCACCAATTCCTATCCTATAATCTTAGGTGGTCTGAATGCGATTAATAATACATTTCGTTGGGTATGGAAGAAACATTCTCTACGAACGATTAAGTAAACGTCTAAATGCGTCAATCAAAGTGTTTGTATTTCTGTCTTAGAATTTTTCTCGTCGTTCCTTTTTGGGAGCCAAGCAACAGAAAATATGTCTCAAGCAATCGATTTACTGCGCTTTTCCAGGTTCCACGGAAAGCTTATATATTGAACATATAGATCGAGTCCTAATCAAACAGAAAAAGGCGCGAAATGGAATGTGTTGAACTATGCCGCTTCCCCTATTAGCATATGCCTGCGTGCTGTTGTTGCAGGAAAACTCATTAACCATCTAAGAACTGCCTTCAAAATGCAAAAATTCATTGAATTTCATCTCCAAGCCCTTCTGACTAAGAGCTTTCGTCGAATCAACAATCTCAGCAAATTACAACAACGCAATGGAGTTCTATTCGTGAATAGCTGACCAAGTTAATGAAAAGTCAATGGTAATTAAAGCCTTGATTGCCTCTTGACGAAACCAGTGCTCATGTTTATCGGCTGAACTGCTGGTACTGAGCAAAAAATGTACACTTTCCAGACCAGAATTGAAATTACTACAATATATAGTGTACAGCACTTTACTCCATAGTGTGTCGATTGTAAGCCAGTAAAAACCGAAGAATCCATGTAGATCCGAGAATTTTCTCTTTTCTTCTAATCCAGTTTTTAGATGACCGACAGTAACGAGCTCCTATATCTGATTTGTATTGACTTATGGAAGCTAATCTATGAGTAAGCTAGCGTGCTTTGAAGACGGTCTGACTGAATATAGGGTTTTGTATCGCACATCTCTCGCTAAGCATGCAATTACTGTGACCTGTGATATTTCATTACTAGATGGCATATGTACGGCTGCACGTTGTAGCCACATGTCTCCACTCACCAGATTTTCGTCTGTCAATGCCAAAAAAAACTTTCTCTATGTTCGAAATAAGAATATGACGAGAATAGAGAAGTGAAACTTCTTGAATTTACAGAATATATTTGCGACTGGAAGAGAAAGTTTGAAATTTGATCCACATTCGCATTATTGTTGCCTTTCAATTTTGCGGAAGAAAAAAATATCTTATATTCACTGGAGAGTGTACCATAGACGTTCAGATATATATCCTGATAAGCATCCGATTTTCCTCATTCAGCAAGCACTCCCTCTCTGTGCTTCGCTTTCCACTAATAAATTTTGGATGCGTGTTCAGGTGGCAATATTTTGGCCTTTTACCTCATTGGGGTACCCACTCCTCACTCTTCTTAATTTCTTGGTCGTCCATAAATTTCATTAGTTTACTAGCGTCTTCCTATCTCGCAACTTCTCAAATGGTGAATAATAAGGCCGTTATCACATGTGATGCCCAAAAGAAATTGTGCAAAATGATTCTGAGACAAAATCCGATGTCTCACGAGCTGATCAGTGTGCTAGGAAAGTTGTTCCATAACTGACGTCCTACTGTAGTTAGTCATTCTTTCCGTCCCACAGAATCTGTCTACGATTTTAGAGAGATCAACACAACGACGGGTGTTTCCTCCGATGAAGAGCGAAAAAAGAAGGAAGGAACGCGGCCTCATCTCCAGTCTCAAATTGTGAGCACTCGTGTTTTCAAACTGTGTAAGGACCTATATAGGACACCACACTCAAACATATTCTAGAACATGGCGAACTGCTTTCGCTTGTAGAAATTGTACGTGTACGTTTCTAATTTACTAAATACCAGGAGATCCAGGACACAGTGAAGCAATGCGATGTTACTTCATTGTAACAAAACGATGAGTAGATCATTCGAGTATTTGATGCACTGACAATTGCAGATATCCGCCAGCGGTGTTTTTCATGCTCGGCAATGAGTTCTGCGAGCGATTCTCGTTCTACGGCATGAAAGCCATACTCACCATTTATTTCCTCTATGAACACGGCTATAGTGACAGGTAAATGCTTCTTAAGCATCGTTGAACACGAATATGCATTGATAACGAAAATTGAGGTCGACTGCAGAAAATTTCGAATTTCTACAATATTTTCAAAATCTCAAACAAAGTCTCCCTAGTCTTTTTGAAAAATGAAGAGTATCTATTATGAGAATTCCATTCTTTTTCAATTCATGATAGCATACACTTAGTACGAAAGAGTATGGGCTGATGATTAGCACCTGCAAAAAATTTTGGCTCTAATCACAGTTTGAAATGACAATTTGATAGGGCTGCAGTTATTGCAAAGTCGGTAAGAACTAAGTTGTTTAATCAGTCGCTAACGATTTTAGTTTTGCCACGATGGTGTATCACACTTTTACTTGTATCGCTTATTTGACGCCAATCGCCGGTTCAATTCTTGCCGATTCCTATATAGGAAGATTCAAGGTGAGGCCCCTTCGTCCGAATATTTGCAGGGAATTTCAAGAACAGTTTGGGTAATGGAATAGAATCAAAATCATAGTCTCCGACTCTGATAGTTAGCAAAGCCTAGGAACTTTATGAACAAATATTGCATCATCCTCAATGTGGCCTTTTCGTATAGAACACTATTCACACTAAAGTGAGTTAGATCTATTCGGCTATTCCCCACAATACAGGACTGACCTTAGGCGATTTGAGACCGATATTAATTTCTCCTCTGATAACAATTTATCCTGTAGCAGTCGGATTAATGTTAGCTGACAAGTAGGAAATCAAACCTTTGACTTCGACCTCCATTAAACCTTGATGTAAAAAATGACCGATATCCTGTTCATATTGGGTTGACAAGAAATTTTCCGGACTTTTTCATTTTTGTTGAAAATTTTTTTCATGCATATGAGTTTTCAAGAGTGCATTTAGGAGTGTAAAACGTTCTTCTTCGATATCTCTCTGCATGGAGAGCAAGCTCCCGAGAGAACTGACTAATAAAAAGATCGAAAGATGACGGGTTCTGCCGACTGACGAGTCTGTAAAGACGAAACACATGTATCGGTCTGTAGAAGAGCTCTTACCAGATCACATGACATGTTGGCTCAAATAATATTGAAAGTTTATTGAAATTTAAGTTTTTGCTATGACTGTCGTTAAGAGCAATTTCTTGTGGTTATTTTGATATATAACACTTGCGTATTTGTTCTAAGATGGAACTGTTCCGAGAGCAAAAACTATTGTTGATACTGCATGAGTATCGTGGGGGTTCAAGTGCTGATTTGGCACGGAACATACTCTTGTAGCATCAACAACCGTTCTTGCTCACGGGACAGATCCTTCTTAGAGAAAATGTACAAATGTTATATATCGAAATAAATGCAAGAAACTGCTTTGAACGATAGTAAAACAAAATTTGAGTGCATGAGAAATAATCAACAAAAACGAAAAAGTCGGGAAATTTCTTGCCAACCCAAAAGCTTACATGAGATCTTGATGAGTCCTTCTTACAATTACAGTTACTGATACTCAGATTTAGTGGCGCTTCACAACTTGTCTCGCTTTCTCAAAAAGATCAGTACGGGTCAAAATTCTATTCCGTTGAGTCCTACGTTGATTTATCGCACCGGCATTGTGAGCGAGTGCAGCGAGTGTAGCACGTTGTAGTTACAACGTGGTAATTTTCTCATAAAATTTGGATTTATAACAACTAGAAGGAATTTAACTGTTACTAAATTGTACAGTATGATGTGAGAGACTTCAATAAAGCCAGATCTGGTTGATAGAACTACAAAACAATCACGAAACAACTATTTGTTTGTCAAAAAATTATACTGCACACTGTGATTCAATGTCACTTCATCGATGATTCGCGACTTGTTATTACTAATTGACTTTAAAAAATGCGGTTTCTACAGATTCGAAGAAATTATTTGCTATGCTACTTTATGAGCATTCACTTCCTGTATTATATACTAGAATAAAGCAAAATTCAATATGTAATATCAAAAAAAACCACCGGTAGTGGCAGCAGCGCACTACAAAGGCAAGGTTATCTTCATTTTCGTTACAAAATCTCACTATTAGAGTCTCTTCTCTAACCAGGTTCAACGTTATTATCGACTTTTTTCAAATTCTCGAATGACTACTAATAGTCTAGTGAAAAACTCTTTTACGGAGAAAAGGAAACACGATTACTTCCACACAAGTTGACTGCCTTCCACACGATTCGGAATGAACAACCCTGTTCCCCATACTTTTTTTAATCTGGAAACTTTTGGAACTACCGGACGTTCAATCCACCGAAAATACATTTATAGAAGTCCCTTTAGTAAGATCCAATCTTTCTGTAGCGAAAAAATTCGCCTAAAATCAAAATTAAATCACACGGACCAAAAAATTGGCTGCGAAATTGAGCACGTTTCGGACCGCATCGATATTTCTCCCGGCACGCGAAGCGGTCGCCACATGACGGACGTCTTCCGATGACAGTGTGGTAGTTTTCTAATGAAATTTAGTTCTTCATCGTCTTCCAAAAGAAATCTCGCCCATTTAGGCTAGAATATGATATATATAACCACAATGAAGGTACGGGTAAATGAAAACAACTCGAATATTCCCTTTAAAGCACTGCATTTTTGAGAGAGAAAAAGTTCTCAACTCTCTGAAATTTAAAACTGTCTTTCTACCCCTTCTTTAGATATATACTAAAAAATTCCACACATAGATTTGTTTCGCCAAATCGTAAATTGTAGCGTTCCGTCAGTTACCACTGTAGAGTTTTTGTCGAAGAAAGCTTAAAAAAAGTTTGAATTATCGTTATCTCGTCCATGTGGGTTGTGTATCAAGAAGTAGGAATTTTTAGTATAATTGAGCTGCCTTTTTACTACAAGTAAGTTTGTAGGGAAACCCTCTAATAGAATTGTATCTTATCATGATAATAAAGTAGTTCCGAGCTTGAAATTTTACTACATAAATAGCAACGAATCCGTGATGAAAATCGAACATACATCTGCTAAACTACTCCGCGCACGGAGCATGGTCTTCTTACCGTCAGTATAACGTACTATGGAAGTTCTTCCAAAAGCCAAGCTAGATTTCAAGGTTGGTAAACAAAAGGTAGCATAAGTGAGTGGAAAAGGTTCATAAACTCCATCTGAGATTGCTGATTGTCGAAATCATAATCAGACATGTTTGAACTTACACAAGAACCTGTGCTGGGGAAAACTCTTTGTTAACAGCTGGTTCAGAACAGAACACAATATAAAATGCAGGACTTCATGAATTGCCACGCTAAGCATTTATGGTTGATATGGCATTTATAATATTTATGGCTGCTAGATAGCAGACCCCAAACTTTGGTAATTAAGCACATAAGAAATATCCGACCATAGCATGATCTATATAATTATAATGAAAACATGCAGCCTGCATATGAGAAGATGGATTTTATCTCAATATATCCGTAATAACTTGGAATATATAGGTGATAAAAGATAGCTGAGCGCAAATATGAATGATTTCGCCTGTGGCAGATACGAATGAAATGGGTGGGAACATGATGGCGGCCTGAGAAATATCTACTGCATTGCATTGAAGGAAGATGTCAATGGCGTGGCCATTCCCAGGCAATGGTTTTTCGACGAACATGCAATACAAAGCTGTCCAAAACAAAGCATCGAATTACAACTGTTATGGAAGGCGCTGCAACTATAGCGTCTGCTGAGACAAATGAATACGTCATGCGGATATCGCTACTGAAACCTTGACTGAAATTCCTAGTCGAAAGTTGCATCACATGTAGAAACTGGATGCTGACAGAAACGCTCCTCAAGTTTTACATTTCATTCAGAATCATTCTATTCCACTTATATTAGCCGTGTTTAGGTAATCCTTTATGGATCGTCCATCTATGTGCTCGGTCATGTTTTGCTTTCATGCGGCGCTATTCCAACTTTAGATATGAGTAAGTATCATTAACATTTCTCCTTTTTTGTGTTACAGTGAAACCGTGCCATTGCAGCTGCAAGGAAAGTGTTTGACTTCAGCGGTTTATTCATAATTGCTGTTGGTACGGGTTCCATCAAGCCATGTGTGTCAGCTTTTGCTGCCGATCAAGTAAATTGGTTTCGTGTATTTTTGAGTAAAAATAGATTGTGGATGAGCTTCTTCTTTCCAGTTTTTCTGAGAATCAGAGCGATTTGCGTTGAGCAGTTTTTCTCCTTTTTCTATTTTGCCATAAATGCTGGATCGTTTGATCGCCACACTCGTAACGCCGATTCTGCGTGGCCGAATTAGCTGTTTTGGGTCGCAATACTGCTTCCCACTCGCTTTCGGTATTTCTCTTTGATTGAATATACTACTGTCAAACTATGGATATAAAGAGTGCTGATAATATGAATTTTTTTCAATTGAATACTTAGAATTAAACTTGATGCTATTGTGACTCTGTTATAGGTGTACCCGGATTGCTCATGGTAGTGGCGCTATTAATCTTCCTTGGCGGGTGGAGGATATACAAGAAGTATCCACCGAGCCGCGATAACGTTGCCAGCGCGTTGGTTAGCTGCATCTACTTGGCCACGATGAGAACGCTATTCCAGTGAGTCATTCAAAAACGATAGTGTAAATGTACTGCAGAAATGCCCACACATTTCTTTTATATTGAGTAAAGAATTCTGAAAAATTTCTGAAGCTCTTATTTTTGACATTTCTGCGTCGTCTTTTGATGATAGTTTCAAATATATATCACCTGTCACCTGTGGTCCCGTTGGTCGTCGAGTAACTCGAGCGTGTACCAGCAACTCTTCCATTTTTCCCTATCGCGTGCAAAAGTAGCACAGTGGGTCATCCTCGCTCTAGGGATTTGCTGAGCATCATATCTCTCTTCTATCGCTTTCGTGAAGAAATCGGAACAACGGATCAGTGGTCTTCCTCAGCGCTTGACGTCCCGAGGAATCCAGTCGGTAATAGCTCTTGTCCATCGGTTGTCGTTGAAGCGCATCACGTGTACGGCCCGACTTATTTTCGATATCCTGGCGTGCGTCTCTGATTTTTGATCGTTGAAGTAGATCGAAACTTCGGATCCTTTCTCTCATTTGCGAAATACGGGATACTCCTAGCATCGACCTTTTCACTACGCGTTCAACAACGCCAAGTGATCTTTCATCCTGCTTACGTAGCGATCAGGTTTTTGCTGCATACGTTAGGGCAGGTATAATAGTCGAGTCGAAAAGGTGGGCACGGAGTCGGATGTTTTTAGTCCTCTTCACTACATCTTCGATGCTCTTGAAACATGTCCCAAACCGCTCGTTTCCTCCTGTTCAACTCTGGAGCTAGGTCGTTCATCATGTTGATTTCACGACCTAGATAGACGTAACTGGAGCATTCGGAGATTGTCGTTCCGTTGAGCGTGAATGGGGCATTCGAAACCCATCCGTTCCTCATGAACATCGTTTTCCTTAGATTCACTTGAAGCCAATCTTTCCACAGGCGTTTCGTAATCGGTCAACATTCGTTGCGTTTGGCTGATGTTTGGTGTTATGAGAACGATATCGTCAGCAAAGCGAAGATGCTTTAATTGTTGACCGTCGATTTTCACTCCCATATCGTCCCATTCTAATGTTCGCATGACGTTCTGCAAGGTGGCAGTGAATAGTTTTGGCGAAATTGTATCGCCTTATCGAACCCCTCTTCTCACGTCAATGGTGATATTGTTGTATAATGGAGATATTTTTGTCGTGAAATCTTTATAAAGCTCACGAAGGAAGGAATCAGTTACCTTGTTGGACCGAAAGTGAATAAGGACGCCCACGGTTATCTGCCTAAGGTTTGAGCCTCTATAGTTACCACTTCTTTGCAGTGCGTCCATTGAGATCTAAGAAGTTACTATACCTAACTAGTAATCTCCCCTGATGGATACAAGGATATAAGTGAGAAACAGAACGCTCGTAGCGATTCCGCCTTGTTACTTCCGTTGAGTATGATGAACATGCAAGTATGGAGTATTGATACATCGCAGTAATACGGATATCGTACCAAGTTGCGATCGGATGGATCACCGGTTCACTTGAATGGTTACTATGAACTCCGCTTTTCGGCACCCTGCTGTTGTCCGCACTAGTTACAGGGAACCCATGATGGAGGTCCATCGTCTGCACAGTGTTTCATGTCAATCCTGCGTTTAGGATGACCGAGTACAGAGTTTATTAGACAACGGACAGGTCAAGGCAAGGATTAGGCGGACTAGATAGCCATGTCGTGAAGCAGTTGCTACCCTTTTTGAACGATATTACAAAATACGGTCTTGCTGGTATTTCCATTGAATAGAGAATCACGTTGCATGATTGGACAGGTTAGCAATAGCACGTGAAGAGCTGAGAGACCTATTGGCTGCTTGGCATGTGCATGAAGTTTCTGTAGGGCCCGCAGTGGACTTCAGTCTGTGTACATATCATTTCATAGGTTCGATGGTCTAAGTCCTGTCAGTACGTGGTCGGTGTAGTGTCTGTTCTGTTCTTCACCGGACCGGAGTATAAGCATGTCGGAGGTTCGACGTACTTAGAGGGAAGGATTCGGCAGCTGTTACATAGGGGATACGTCGGCATATTGCAAATAGAAGGACGGAGCATTGATTGCTGTCCACTCTGTGTCAAAGTGTTATACACGACGAGGTTGTGCTGCTAATGAGACGATGGCTATTGCGGAAGAGATTCCAAGTAGTATGGTGGCATGATTTCTGCTCCATAAGCCTTTCTAGGATAGTAGGATTATAGTGTTCATGATCGCCAGGTATTTTTTTTTTTTTGTGTGTGGGAACTTGATTCCGTGCACTGCATCTCTGTTCTGTAGTTGTAGAGACGAAGCCTGGTGGGCATTCTTGGCGACAGTGCATCGTTCCCTAGCTTCGGCAGCTTCTACGACCATAGCGCTTGCGTGATAGCTAAGTTGTTCTCAGTATTTTTTTTTTTTTTTTTTTTTTTGAGGTCTTCTTTTTCGCTTCTCTGTAGCGTTTCGCAAGTTGGACGTAACGTTTCGGTTGCCTGTAGCTTGCCGTTGCGGGATTTCACATGACGTATCAGAATCGATTGCGGTGCTGGCAGGAACTGCCCCCTTCACAATACCACTTCCGTGGTTGCAAGGTACAAGCCGTCTCTTCGTGACCTCAGGGACTCGTCGGCTTTCATAGCGTTATCGTTAAGATATTCAAACGAAGGGAGGCAGATGCAGTTATCGATTCTTCGTCGAATGTTTGTCTTGATCAGCATCAGGATATCTTTACCCGAAAGGCGTTTTAGGGAGAGCCGTGAAAGAATGGACAATGATTGAATACATATCCCAAGTTTTATGATAGTTATCTCGGGTGTACTGTGTTGATTATAGCAACTTTGCTCTCACTAGCTCTCCTACGAAGAGTAACGGACACGGTTAGCAGTTAAAGGAGGCGGATTGGTAGACTGATACTGTGTAGAATTCTCCAGCGATTGTTCGGACGTCTCAGACGAGCAGTTGGTCAGGCAATACCTTCGTTTATTAAGAATGTGGTCTACCGTGTATAGTTACTCATTACAGGGGCGTGGGAGGCAGGAGATCCCACGTCCATACGCTGAAAGATGCGCTTTTGGAATTTCTTGAGTTCATCATGGACGGTTTGTGGATCACGCGATCGTGCAATGCGATTAAACCAGATAGCCACTCACTTCACATGTCAATGGCCAGTCTCTAGTTGCCGTATGGGTCCCTGTGCACGTTGCTGTCAGACGTATCTGCCTAGGCGATCCAGTTTTTGTATGAACTGTGTGAAAATATCTCTATGACAATGATGACTTGACAAAAGGTACATGATCTTGCTTTCTCTATCGGACTTTACCATAAGAAAGAATTGTATTGTGCGATGTTGATTAAAGCTGATAGGGAGGTCCATCTGGAACGCTTGTCGACTTCGTAACTTCGTACATAGCATGTGACACTATGTTGTGATGCGGTTGTAGCAACTGACGATGGTCAAAAGCCGGCCATAGAAGACAGAATCACCTGCGTTTCAACACGTAAATCGTCCGGATACGGTTGTGTTTAGTGTTGGCTCAAACGAATGCGGTAGTTTCACAGTTGACTTATTTCAAACTT